>CM042442.1:5698547-6111047 GCA_023631565.1 Gymnocephalus cernua | reverse complement strand
TTGCGTCACTTTGACAGCGAATAACTTTACATCTGAAGCGTTTAAAGACTTTATTTGACCATTGTTTATTTCTAAAGAAACACAACAATGTATAAAAGGCTCCATTACCTTGTACCTCACGTTATTGCTCCATAGCAGACGTTTTTTTATAAAAATAGGCTAAAGATTGTGTCATAACCAAGCGACCTACTGTCACATAGTAGAGGAATTACCGTATAGTACAGGAGAAGCTCGCAGGCAGTTTCGGCGTACATTAGCTGTTTAGTTTAATTACTAATGTTAACTAGCATTTTAGTTAGCAATAATTAGCCTGTGCCTATGTTATCTCCTTACATATACCTACGCTCTCTGTCTCTGCAAGATTGGGAATGATTGAGATTTCTCTTGGCACAGCTACCAGAAGACTTACAACGTTCAGACACGTTGCTCGCGTCACATATACGGCGGGAAGCTCAGTTTGCAGCTGTGCAGTAACGCTCGGCTATCACCGGAAAAGTGCTTCTAATAGACTTCACTGGTCTCCGTCCAGAGCAACGGGATCTGTAGGTCCATTTTATATACGGTCTATGTATCTACCATAGACACTCTCGCTTTTCGGTAAAGACCCGCCCCTACTTTGCTTCTGATTGGCTAGAATTCGTTTCATTGGTAGGTGGAAGTTCGATGATTGGTTAAATCCAGCGCATCAAAAACAAATCCCATGTGGACTTTTTAAGTTATTTATTTTTCTAAAATAGTCATACGCCAGAAATCCGGCACCAGGCCCGAGTACTTTAATCCCTTCGTTAGTTAGAGTTGCGTTCCTCTCATATGATTGGTAGGTGAAATCAATTGACTCGAAAATATTAAACCGCATGCAATTTCCCAAATATATATATATATATATATATATATATATATATATATATATATATATATATATATATATATATATATATATATATATATAAATATATATATATATATATATATATATATATGCCGGAATACTTTAATCCCAGTGGATAGCTTCCATAGCCTTGTGGTCCGCTTGCTTGCTAGCACTGTGGTCAGTATCTCCGCTTCCAGTCGGCGATTTATTGTCTATTTTCGGGTTTTGTTGTGATCTTCCTTTTGTTGTTCTCCTGTTTCCCACTCTCATGCTATAAATGACAACTTTTCCTACCTGGATAACCAGTATTTATTTCGGGGGAGTAAGACCGTCTGGGAGCCTCTAACTTATGCTGCTGACCGCATGCGCCATGCCGGAAGTCCTCTGCCTTTCTTTTTAAAACAAATCCTTTTCTCAATCACTGATCAGTCCAGTGTGTTCTTTTTATTTCACTGTCAAGCTGCAGTCAATGACTAAGTTTACAAGCAGCCAATATTCGGGTTATGGTCGGGTTAAGGTCGTGAGCAGAGAGAGTTACTCCTGTATACGTGGAATTTGTAATCAATTGGCAATATCCCGATGTAAACGGCGACGCACGGTTAGCGTCTGGACGTATGGACAACCTTAAGACGTAATATGCGTCATTTCAACAAACACAACAACAAAAGACATTATATTCATGGTTTTCACCACACTAATAAAGAAATTGGTTTCCTCCTCGCTCCAAAAGTGTGGTGCTGTGCTGCGTCTCGCCATGTTTACCTCTACTTCTTGTTTACTTCCAGTATACTGCACGCAGGTTTTTGTATGCACCAGACCGTGCATACAAGAAGTTCCTCTACTCAAAAGACCAAGATTCCTTGCGATTAGAACATGTGCAGAACACAAATCAATGTTCCTTTTGATGGGGATATGCCAATACGCGTTTACATGACCAAATATTCAGGTTAGAAAAGGGGTAACCCAGGGGTCATATTCCAGTTTTTAAAAACTGGAATATGAGCATATTCGGGTTTTTGCCGGTGTTTACATGGCCGTGCGCGACCGGGTTATTGCTAATATTCCGGTTTTGAACGGGTTATTGGCTGCTTGTAAACGTAGTGAATGAAATCCAACACTTCTGCACAGATTTTTAACTTTGAAAGCCTTATAGCAGCTAAAAGGGCATGATCACTCCCATTCCTCCTGATAGGCTTTTCATTTGAAACATCTCCAGTGAGTGTTAACAGCGATCGAAAAAACAGCAAAGTAAAAGTATTTTGTAACGCAAGTTCCCTTTTCATTTACTCATTATTTCCAAAGAGATTCTGTGAACAGCAGAGTGGTGATTGTTGTTGCACTGTTGGAATCTGTGCTGTGGAAATGTGCGTTTTACTGAATTTATCATGTAAGACCTTATAGAACCGGTAATTCATTGGCGAGCAGTTTTTTTATTTGATCACCTATTAATTGAGACTGCCATTATTTGAATACCAGCTTTTATTTGAGAATGTAATAATGAAATATACAAACATACTACTACATAGTACTGCTACTTACTAAGAAGAGCTTAATCATCAGTACCATTTAAAAGATGATGAATGGCCATGCTTCATCCATGTGCCTGAGCCTGACCCTTGGTGTTTTGTGGTTTCTGTGTGGTTATGATTTCGTTTTGGACCTTCAATATGTTGTTGTTATATGTGTATTTATTATTTATTGTATTGTTTGTGTGTAGGTATTTATTTGTTGTCTGTGCCTTTTTTGTTTTTTGTTGTTTTATTTCTTTTGTCCTTGGATGCTGCCATGCCCCCTCCCTCCTTTGACCTCCTGACTCCTTTCAGAAGGAAGGAGAAGGAGGTGTGGAGGAGGAAGTGGTTGTTGAGGTGATGTGCCTCCCTGCCAGCGGGTGCGACTTGGAGCTCTACACCCCAGAGCTGCTATACCACCACCGGCCTCTAGAGGCACCAGTAAGCCCTAGAAAATGCACTCTGATTTCTAAAGGCGGGAAGAAGAAGGTTCATCTTCTTGGCTGAGCTGCTAAAGCTAAAATGGACATAATTACAGCTTTTACACTATATTTAGTAGCTTTGGTGAACATATAGAATCTATCAAAATCAAGGAGTCATTAATTCCAAACTCATGGCATTTTGCATGTCTTCAACAAAATCAAGCCAATTTATGCAAAATGGTTAAAGTTAGATTTTCTGCACCATCAAATGAAAGTAAAGCATTATACTTTTTTAAAGGACCATACCAATGATTGAGCATGTTTTGGCTCATTGACTACACATGGTTCCCTCTATATATTACTGCTAAATATATGGTGTTTGAATATGTCCTATACTGATTTGTAAGATTAATCCCAGAATTCACAGCATGCTTGAATGCACTGTTTTTGTTTTCAGAATTTGTGCTGCAAAACATTAGAGCTGTAAATAGTTACTGCAGTCCAACTTCAAATATTGAAGAGTAGTCTCCCCCGGCCCCTCCTCCCCAGACTCCCCAGTTCACGGAGGTTGCCAGGTTGAGAAAGCAGCATCTAACAATATTGCTAGACGCTAGTCTTACATAGCCATTACCTCACAGCACAGCGGACTAGCTAACGTTAAATGCTGGCTATGTTTACATGTTGTCATAAAAGCCTGTGCTCACGCGGAGCTCTGTACCCGACTGACAACCACCCTATCTCGGCTTAAAACTAAAGTGCGTTCCATTTGTACTCGGAACTCTAATTTTCAAAGGTCAAAGTTGGAAACGCCCCCTGACCTCGGATTTCCGAGCTCGAGACTTGGACAACCTCGCAGTAGCCCGAGTTCAAAATCCAACATGGCTGCCCACTGTATCAACAGTTCTGAAAGCTGTAGTAACAAAGTTATAAGCACTTCGGTCTTATTTGTGTCTCACTAAATCAGTCGTTCACAGAGGCATGTTCGACTTCTATCTGTGGACATCTATGTTGTTACGCAAATGTTGAAATTACTGAAAATCCCCGCCCCCAGTTGCCTTGATAAATTAGCCTGAATCTCAATGCTTACATGTTTAGGAGGAAATTAGCCAAGCTGTCTCCGTCTTTCAAATACATCTCCAATATTTACCTGGGGTTTGTTACGTCTCTGGTCATGCAACTGTTAGAAACAAGCCTGGGCTTTTTAGTCGGGTAGACTCTATCTCCGTTGATCGCGTTCGTTTGTTTGCTGCTTCCATGCTGTACTACAGCTGTAGCACGCTGGGTTTACGTTTTTATAGTATATCTGGCAACCCGGCCTGGCTGTCAAACTGGGCATTTGATAACCACACAGGCCAAAACACAAACAGATATTCCGTCACGGAAAAGAAATTTAAAAGGAAAAAAGGATGGAAATGATAGTATTTCAGCTTAGCATGTTTCCTTAATAACTAATGACATGTTGTGGTCATTTTTGGATTGAATACAGTAAATATATTACATATTGCACCAACTATTTCAGTATTTATTTTAATATTCGATTACAGTTTTTAATTCATTGGCTAATTGTTTAGTTTATACAATGTCAGACAGTTGTGTACCTTCCTAAAGCTCAAGGTCAGGTTTTGTTTCCCCAACAGTCTAAAACCCAAAGATATTCAGTTTACAATGAAATAAAGCAAAGAAAAGCAGCACATCCTCACATAAGCAAAGCTGGGGGGAATATTTGATGTTTCATGTTGTCAAATGACTTAATTGATTGATTAAGAATTGTACAAAAGTAAAAGTGACTAAGATAACTAAACGTAGACTGGGATGGATAGCTGTGATTTTCATAGAAATGAACCAATGTCAGTTAAGGTCAAATTTGTGGAAAAAAAAAACTTTGGTATGGTCCTTTTTAAGTGAGGTTGGTGTCAGGTGTAGATAGTCGCGTGTAAGAGTTAAGCTCAGTGTGAGGTTTTTAATTGTCCTGTACTTTTGAGATGAAGAGGCTGAAAATGTAAATAGTTTTTGATATTTTGGAATTGTGACTTCGCAGCTCAGCCAGAAAGTAATGAGCTGAGATGAGAGGAGCAAACTGTGAGAACGGCAGCGAAAACACAGACATCCACTCAGTGGCTCACATTCACTCTGCACCTTGGTAATAAACAGGGAGGTCATGTCAGTCTTATGTAGGGTATTTTGAGCCTTTCTAAACCTCCATACTAATAATAAATGTTGCATTTCAGAAACAAAATAATGGTTGAATTTCGTAAGGAAAAGTATAGTCGGTTTTATCTAGAGGACTATTTTCCTTTGCCTTTCATGAGAAGTTAAAGGGCTCTGCGGTATCGTGACTAATGCTAATTTACTGAACAGAACCGAGCTGAGAATTTATGTTTGCACAGTTTAATATTCCAGATTGATTAACTAGTGTCTGTAGGGCTTACATTTGAAAATGTGTTGAATCCTTGTTGTTTCAGTCAGAATGGCTCATAGCGACCACTTGCTATTTAGTGCTGTAAATGTCTGCTCTGAATTATTATACAAAGAGAAAAATCTATAGAATCACAAAATGGCATTCGCAAGTGTGAATAAAGTTTTTAAAGGTTTGTCCCTCTTTTACTTTTTTCTTTTTAAAAAAACTTATTGTTTCCACAAGAAACAGAAAACTACGGAAAACCTTAGTGACAAAAATAAATTCTGGTGATCCATTTTCTGATTTAAATAGTTTTTTTTCGCCTGTGTTAACTTAAGAACAGGTGAGGAAAAAAAGGTCCTTTTTTAATGTTTGTTGCTGTAATGATCATTTTGGCCACAAGATGCTGAACTGCGCCACAACCCAATGTGCTAGATAGGAATAGTTTATATTAACTAGAATCGTTTTAATTTTATCCGTGCACTAAACCCTGGTATCCACCTTATGTTGCACTCGCAAAATCAATCACATCACTACAATGTTTTTTTTAAAGATTCTTTCTTTGGGCATTTTAGGCCTTTATTTGACAAGACAGCTCAAGGCAAGGTAAGGCAAGGCACAATTTTATTTCTATAGCACATTTTCCGCACAAGGCAACTCAAAGTGCTTTACATTAAAAGCAAAAGCAAAGAGCAGAAAAAGCAAATACTTATAGAAAAAGCACAAGAAAATGTAAAATGCTCCAAATAAAGCATGAAAACACAGGTGAAAATCAAATACAAATTTACAGATTGTAAACACATCACTTCAAGCAGGTTTATTCCCACTGGCTCTAAAAACTGCAGTAATTAAACCACTCTTAAAAAAGAACAACCTCGACAACTCAGTAATGGACAACTATAGGCCGATTTCAAATCTCCCATTCCATTATTGAAAAAGCTGTTTTTCTACAACTAAACAATTTTTTGTCCCTAAACAATATTTCCGATGTCTTCCAATCGGGTTTCCGACCACAGCACTGAGACGGCTCTTTTAAAAATCTTTAATGATATCCACTTAAACACTGATAATGGCAAAACCACAATATTAGTATTACTAGACCTCAGTGCTGCGTTCGATACGGTAGATCATGACATACTACTAAACAGACTGGAAAATTGGGTAGGCCTGTCTGGCACAGTGCTGCAGTGGTTTGAATCGTACTTGAGGAATAGACACTACTATGTCTCAATAGGTAACTATGCATCTGAGTATGCAAGTATGACATGTGGAATTCCCCAAGGCTCCATCCTGGGGCCTCTATTATTCAATATCTACATGCTGTCCCTTGCTAAAATAATGGAAAAAAACAACATAAGCCATCACAGTTATGCGGACGACACACAAATATATATAACCTTGTCGCCCGGAGACTACAGCCCTATACAACAACTAGCTAGGTGTATTAAACAAACCAATGACTGGATGAGCCAGAATTTCCTGAAGCTAAACGAGGAAAAAACTGAGGTGATTATTTTTGGACCAAATAAAGAACGTTTAAAAGTCAGCGCTCAACTCGAAACAACAATGTTAAAAGCAACAAACAAAGCCAGAAATCTCGGCATAATAATGGACTCCGAACTGAATTGTAGCAGCCACATTAAGACAGTAACAGTCAGCTTATATGAAGTCAGCTTTTTACCACCTCAAGAACATATCAAGGGTGAGAGGACTAATGTGTCAACAGGATCTGGAAAAACTTGTCCACGCCTTTTATCTTCAGTAGACTTGACTACTGTAATGGGGTCTTTACTGGACTCCCTAAAAAATCTATTAGACAGCTGCAGCTGATTCAAAATGCTGCTGCTCGAGTCCTTACCAGAACCAAGAAAATGGATCACATCTCTCCTGTTCTGATGTCCTTACAAAACCTTTCTTTTTGATACTGCCTTTTATTAACTTCTGGTTTTAACCTGCTTTAAACTAATTGATATTAAATATTTATTAGTTCATTTTTCTGTATTAACTACTTTTAATTTGCTTTTAATTTGTATTCACTTTTATTTCTGTATTAAATGCTTTGAATTTGTTTTTAATTTGTAGTAACTCTTAACTGTTTTCTACTGTAATATGTGAAGCACTTTGAATTGCATTGCTGCTGAAAAAGTGCTATACAAATAAAATTGCCTTGCCTACAAATAAATAACAAATTAAAAGCAGTTAATACAAAAATCTAAACGCTAAAATCCAAGTTAAAAACATTTCAAGTACGTTTAAAACAAGAATAAAATCATAGTGGAGTGCAAAGTATCAACTGAAGGCAGAGTTAAAAAGAAAGGTTTTCAGCCTTGATTTACAAGAGCTTAGAGTCGGTGCTGACCTACAGTTTATCAGAAGTTTGTTCCAGATATGAGGACCATAGAAACTGAACGCAGCTTCCCCCTTTTTTGTTTTGGTTCTGGGCATGTCAAGCAGACCTGTCCCTGATGATCTTAAAGATCTCTGCGGTTCATAGTTTTTTAGCTGATTTGAAAGATAAATTGGTCCTAAACCGTTTAAAGATTTATAAACTAGCAGGAGTATTTTGAAATCTATTCTTTGGTGCACTGGAAGCCAGTGTAGGGACTTCAGAACTGGAGTAATGTGATCTATTTCTAAAGACAGGAAAGGGGAGAGAGAGGGGGAATGACATGCAGCAACAGCAGAGATAAAACAATTAAGAACAGACTTAGACAATGGATCACCAGAATTGTTTTTCTCACTTGCCTCACAGGGTTTCCATAGGAAACCCATAATGGAACTAAAAAGAAAGAAATGGACAAATACATTGAATTACTTACTAGATTCCACATCAGGCCTGCCTTTACACTCAAACCTAAAACACAGATTGCAAAAATAAAATGTTATTAATGCTATCATCTGTTATCATTAGCTGGTCAAGCCTAACCTTAAATTGTGATTGATCAAACAATCACTTGCTGAGCTATATCAGACAGTATCACCTGCTGAGCTCAATCAGGCAGAACCTGATGCATCACATCTCATTATCAGTGTAGTTACCAAAGGAATTCAATTCAATTTTCAATTCAATTTTATTTATAGTATCAAATCATAACAAGAGTTATCTCAAGACACTTTGCAGATAGAGTAGGTCTAGACCACATTAGGGCTGGGCAATATATCGATATTATATCAATATTGTGATATGAGCCTAGATATCTCCTTAGATTTTGGATATCTTTTACTGATTTTAAAGGCTGCATTTTATATATATATATATATATATATATATATATATATATATATATATATATATATATATATATATATATATATATATATATATATATATATATATATATACAACCCCAAATCAGAAAAAGTTGGGACAGTATGGAAAACACAAATAAAAAAAGAAAGTAGTGATTTCTAAATGTTCTTTGACTTGTATTTCATTGCAGACAATACAACAGCACATAATTTAATGTGTTCCTCATGATTTATTATTTTTTTTTTTTTTCAAAAACACAAAATTCCTACTTTGGTTCTTCCAACACATTTGAAAAAAAGTTGAAACAGTAAAGCATTTACCACTTTGTAATGTTGCCATTCCTTTTCACAACACTTAAAAGACGTTTAGGGACTGAAGACACCAAGTAATGAAGTGTTTCAGGTGTAATTTTGTTCCATTCTTGCTGCAAACAAGTCTTAAGGTGGGCAACAGTACGGGGTCTTCGTTGTCGCATTTTACGCTTCAAAATGTGCCCCACATTCTCTATTGGAGACAGGTCGGGACTGCAGGCAGGCCAGTCAAGTAACCATATCCTCTTCCTCCGCAGTCAGGACTTTGTAATGTGTGCAGAATGTGGTTTCGCATTATCTTGTTGAAATATGCATGGACGTCCCTGGAAAAGATGTCTTCTTGAAGGCAGCATATTGTGCTCCAAAATCTCTATGTACTTTTCAGCATTAATGGTGCCATCACAGAAGTGCAAGTTACTTTTGCCAAGGGCACTGACACAACCCCATACCATGACAGACCCTTGCTTTTGGAATTGTTGCTGGTAACAGTCTGGATGATCCTTTTCTTCTTTGGTCCGGAGCACACAGCGTCCATTTCTCCCAAAAAATACCTGAAATACTGATTCATCTGACCACAGTACACGTTTCCACTGTGCGATGGTCCATCCCAGATGCCTCCGAGCCCAGAGAAGTCGACGGTGCTTCTGGACACTGTTAAGATAGGGCTTCCTTTTGGCACAGTACAGTTTTAACTGGCATTTGTGGCTGTAACTACGTATGGTGGTACTTGACAAAGGTTTGCTAAAGTAGTCCTGAGCCCATGTGGTGATATCGCTTATAGATGAATGACGATTCTTGATGCAGTGCCGCCTGAAGGCTCGGAGATCACGGTTGTTCAGCTTAGGCTTGCGCCCTTGTCCTTTACGCACTGAAATTCCTCCTCATTCCTTGAATCTTTTAATTATGTTATGCACTGTTGAAGGTGAAATAAGCAAATGTCTTCCTATCTTTCTTTGAGGAACATTGTTTTTAAACATTTCAATAATTTTCTCACGTATTTGTTGGCAAACTGGCAATCCTCGGCCCATCTTTGCTCCTAAAGGACTAGACCTTTCTTGGATGCTGCTTTTGTACCAAATCATAATTACAATCACCTGTTGACATCACCTGTTTCAAATCACATAATTATTTAACCAATTTACCTGATTACTAGCCCTAAATTGCTCCTGTCCCAACCTTTTTTGGAATGTGTTGCAGGTCTGAATGACAGGAAAAGATGTATATTTACAAATGAAATTAAGTTGACCAGACAAAACATGAAATATTTTGTGTTCACATTGTCTGCAATGAAATACAAGTCAAAGTACATTTAGAAATCACTACTTTCTTTTTTTTATTTGTGTTTTCCATACTGTCCCAACTTTTTCTGATTTGGGGTTGTGTGTGTGTGTATGTATATATATATATATATATATATATATATATATATATATATATATATATATATATATATATATATATATATATATATATATATATATATATATATTAAATTTCTTCTGAAAGGTGCTCTTTTTTCAGGTGACTCAGGCCACCTTCTGTATAAAATGCTGCTTGAATCCCTGATATAAAGACAACATTGGTTCTATATGACCCAAGCATGAATATTAAAAACAGCGGGCCTAAAATGGACTCTGGAGGAACACCATAATTAGCAGAAAAATGAAAGTGGTATATAAAATCGTATATCCAGGAGAAGTAATTTTTAGGTGTTACATGTAGCTTTTAGACTCATTTTCAAAGTGTTGGAATAGAAGTGTAAGATGCTGAGTCGATGACATTGTAAGTGAACTGCCTGTTTTGTTTGCTCCTCTCTTGGGGTTCCTTCCTGCCTGACTGAGAGACTGAACTCATTCTAGTTCACCTGATTTCATGCTCTCTTTCCACTAAAACAGAACTCTTACTCTAAAAGCACCATCACACTCCTCATCTGACTTCATACTCATGAAGATGCATGCAAAGTCCCAAAGCTGCTTTTTAACAAAAATAATGACCCGTTGAGTCCCTGAGTTTATGATAAGCCAAATGCAAAAAGGGAGTTACAGAAATACCATGACATTTTGGGTTACAACAGGAACCTGTCACTTTGGACTAAAAAGTGTATACGTTTGTCTGTAAAATTAAAACACAAAGGATAAACACTACTGATGCTTACTCAACATAAAAGAGACACCAAAGTTAAAATGTAGTTGCTGTGCCAAGATTCAGGTAAAGACCAGTCACCAACTGTGGAATGCATCTGCATATTTAGATATTAAAATCAGGTATACAACCTTCTTTTTTTTAACAAATACAGTTTCAGGTACAGATAGGACAAGATGAAATGGTGTTTCTGTGTGTGGTCGTCAGACCTGTTGGCAAAACGTTTTTTGTGTTTGTTTTAATTTGTCTGTGAATAATAACTGGGTGTTTTTTTAGTTGTCTAATCTATCTATAGTTGTATTATCTATATAACATGCAGTCTGAAAAAAGGGGTGGGTTTCTTGTTGAACAACGGTTTAAAGTAATTTATATTTAATGTCCAGAAACTTCTCAACTGGTGAAGTTCATTACAAAGGCCGTTGCAGTTGAGGTGAATAGAGACAGGCATTTAATGCTAATTTACTTGGTTTACGAGTATATTCATCATATTTTAGTAATAGTGATTGCTGTTAGGGGTGTAACGAGACACTTAGCTCACGATTCGATATGTATCACGATACTGGGTTCACGATACGATATGTATCACGGTATTTTGAAAAAAATGCAAAAAGGGCGCGCACCAGTCTATTTTTTTCAGCGGCGCCCGACAAACCGGAAACAGAAAACCTGAACGAGCTCCTGGAAAACCGGATGCCAGGACTCGCCGACTGACTGCAAGTCTCTCTGGTAAACTTACCGGGTTAAGATGAGTTCTTTTTTTGTGAATGAAAGGCTTGATCTGACCAAGTAGCTCACTGAATCAAATCGAAGCATTGACGGCACTGTTGCTGCCTGTTCTGCCGGTGTTTATCTTTTTCTTCTTCTTCTAGTCCTTAGAAAGAAAAACATCGGTAGCCTTTGCTCCTTAGCGCCACCGCTGTTCAGGAGAAGACTGCAACTAGTGCCGCGACCACCACGCGCGAGTATAAATACTCACGGCAGTCCCGTGACGTCACGATTTCCGCAAGCACTGTTGAAAGCGCTAGTATATCTGAGCCTTTACGCGGGTGCGGTAGCTCAACCAATAGGGTTAAACAGACGTCGATATATCCTTCTTCTTCTATCTTTTAAACTGACCTTTGTTGATCTGAAATGAAGACAGATTCAGCAACTGCATGGCCTATTTCTCGCTTAAAATGTTTTCAGAAACACGTTTCAGTGAACTATCTTAGTACAATATGAGATCGTTTTCTGCCGATGGTTGGCCGTCTGGTATGTGTGTCAGCACATATATGGTGATAGTAAAAAATAAAAAATAAAAAAATGATAATAATATCGCCATACCTCTACGATACATATCGTAACATTTTTGCATCGCGATAAATCGTACCACGATATATCGTTACACCCCTAATTACTGTCATTCCCTTATTTTTGATTTGCTGATAATGGTGTTTGCTGTTACTGCAAACTAAACACTTCATCCATGTTTATTTGTTATCTTGTTAAATTTACAATAATGTACATTTAAACGGGAAATTCCATTAGAACAACAGAGACATTTCATACTCACCAGTCTGCTGCTTTGAGTTTATTTTCTCTAACAAAAGTACTATTTCAGTTGCAAATACATTACATACAGTCATGTGATCGATACAGTTGTTTGCAGAGAAGACGTATCGTTTCAGTGTGAACCGTCTGCTGGTAATGGCATACTTAATTGTTAATTTAGTAGGCAGTATGCATGTACATACTGATTGAGTATGTAATACCCAGTACGCTAGTATGTGATTTTTAACATAGACATAATCTATCCCTGTCCTGGTAGGCTTTTAATTGAAAAACATCTGCAGTAAGTGTTTACTTCCATTAACAGTAGTTTAACAATTATATAAAAGTAGAAGTGATTTAAAGTTAGGTAGTGAATGAAAACAGAAATTCTATGGTAATGTACATTATCCTCACAACCATGTATTTGAAATGCCTTTACAAGGTCCTACCCATGTGCAGTGATTCCTTCCGAGGGAACACAGCGAATATGACAGCAGTAGATGTGACAGAAAGGCAGAAAAGTTGTGTTAATCCATACCTCACTGAAAAACAGGAAATAAACAGAGGTATGGATTAAAACAACTTTTATGCCTTTCTGTCACATCTACTGCAGTCAGATTCACTGTGTTCCCTCGGAAGGAATCACTGCACATGGGTAGGACCTTGTAATAGCCATAGCCATCTCCACTGTCTACAGAGGGTTCCAAGTTGTTCTGACTGCACTGGGCCACCAGGTGGTCAGTCTCTTGCCTGTAGGCGGACTCATCCCCACCAGAGAAGAGTCCAATCAGGGTGGTGTCATCGCGACGGACTGGTGACTGGAGGTGGAGCTGTTGGTGTACAGGGAGAAGTAGTAGTAATAGAGAAGCAGTGAAAATATTCTTAATATAGCGTTCACTTAAACAGATATTGAATTATTCTTAGGTAGCTAAAATATGTTTTGCTGCTGTCCCCAATGCAGTACATTGGTAATCTTCTGTGTCCAATTCTCCAAACATATGCAGACCGGCATCTACTGTAGGTAATACAGTGACTATGGATTAGTACCTCATACAACCCCACTTCAAAACATCTAAACTATGCCTTTTAAATTTAGAGTTTTTGCCATATATAATACAGGTGAATGGGTAGAAACCCCACCCATCTGCAGCACAGAGCCAAATAAAACAAACACAACAAATTATTGCAAGTTATCATGGGTTGATATTCTCTGTCTTTGACTGTGCTGTCAGCTCAAAACATAACACTCACTGATGTTGAATTTTTCTATTCACATCTTATATCAAGATGTGATTTTGTGTGTGTGTGTGTGTGTGTGTGTGTGTGTGATTTCAGTGGATGAACATTGCATTTGGTGGCACTTTGCATACTCTGTGATTGTGTACAGTGTTCAGATGAGCCAAACGAACCGATTGTCGTACACACCGGACACCTCAGCCATTCCCCGCTTCTGTACCTCTTTAAATGTTGTTGTTGTGACTATGGCAGCCCATCGTACTCACACGGCCACAGGTTCATGAACTTTCATCCTGTCCATTGAACACCATTATATGGAAATTATGTCTTACAGCAGTAGTTATTTTGTCCAGTAGAGGTCCGTTTTATCAAGAGGGTCGAAAATCAATGAGTTGCAGCAGACTTTTGAATGGGCTCATAAGGCACCAGGACACAGCTGAAGCAAACAGGACCAACTTTTGCAGGAAACCTTGTGAGCATAGCTGGCTTGCCCTCGTTTTGGTGATTCCTAGCAACACTTTTCATTTGGTCCTTCTTACACATTGGAGCTCTGGTGAGTTTCCTGTTCAAACCAGTTGGGCTCTAATGTATCCAGATGAATAGATTTGACACAACTGTCTATGGGTCCTGGTCCTCGATTTCCTTTTAGTGGACAGGCGTAACACCTCACTACTGCTGAACTGAGCAAAGGGAAACTGACTACCTGTTAATGGATAGTGGTAACCACTGTAAATAACACCTGATCCACTCCTCCTGATGAGGGACAAATATCATGAAGGTAATGTGACTGACTAAGGCTCTATGTAGTTAAGAAAGCTGGTCATGTTTAGGCTCTCAAGATTGAAGGATTTACTGTAGGTGAGATCCATCTGCATTTGGCATAAAAAAATCACACCATTTCTCAAAGTCAAACTACTCGAATCAGTTACTCAGTGAGTCCCTGCACGTTTGCTCCTCACACTCGATTCACAACTGACAGAGCTCAACCAGCATTGTGGGTGACCTCAGCCACCCCTCACACAGCCTCCTCAGCCTCTTGCCATCTGGGAGATGGTACCGGAGCATCCAAGCCTGTTCCACCAGTATGCCTGCACGATTAATCGTTACAAAATTGCGATCTCGATTCACCCTGCTCGCGATTTAATTTTTAATAACTTCGATTTAAAAAAAAAAAAAAAAAAGAATCCTTCCTCGGCTTTTATTTTGATAGGACAGCTCTCACAAAGTTCAGGGCTTCACACTCAGCCATTGACAAAGTGCCTTTTAGTCACGTGTTTCGTCAGTTCAGGGCTTCACCCTCAGCCAATGACAAAGCGCTTTTTAGTCTTGTGTTTCACTCGTCGAGCGAGTGCGGTAGTTCGGAAATAAACAAAATGGATATTGATGAAAACCCAGGTACTAGCTAGTGACGAGAATCAGCCAACCACTCAGTCTCAAACCGAACTCGTTCCGAAAAAAGGTACATAACAGAGAAACACAAACAAAAACAAACCTTTTTTTAAATTTGCATTCACCGACCAAGTGACCACAGGGACTGGTAGGAGGGGTAAGGGAGTGATGCAAGCACAGCAACGGTCTTAATTAAAATCAGAAGAGAAGTATGCCAAAAAAGTATGAACTGTAGGCTTTAATAAATCTCATGTATATATGTCATAATTTAAACAAGTCTCCCGAAGAGAAACGGGTATCTCTCTCTCTCTGTGTGTGTGTGTGTGTGTGTGTGTGTGTGTGTGTGTGTGTGTGTGTGTGTGTGTGTGTGTGTGTGTGTGTGTGTGTGTGTGTGTGTGTGAGTGACGGCGGTCAAGCCCGCAGGCGCTTGTGGAGTTTAACGCCAAAAAGGCAGTTAACCACAAGTTCCCGTTAATCTTATGATGGACATGTGTTGTGATATTTAAACAAACGATCCGTCAACGGTGGAATAAAAGCCTCTTATTTACGAGACCGGTCTGAGAGACCGCTAGTTTACAGCGGGGCGTCCCAGGATGACAGGCCGGCCGGCGAGCAAGAGATTTCGGACACCACCAGCTGGCTGTCCCGTCACTTTATGGATCTTCTCAACTCTGAAAACTTTTTCGGAAGACTGCTTATATTAGAAATTTAAACAGCTCATTTCTCGCCTAAAACGTTGTCAGAAGTGACTTTAATGATGAATAAGATAGTGAAAATTGTTAAAAATGTCCCGCTGTTGCTCTGCCTGCAAGTACCATGGAGGTATTTAACAAACGGCGCGCCGCAAGATCCGGTTTTGCAGTGGGTGTGACTCCGCCCACGGTGGGAAAACCCCTTATGTTTACAAGCGTGTGGTAATGTTCAATGTGCTATAGGTGCCAAAGAAAATCTGTTTGGTACTGCCAATTTGTTTTGTTTTGTCATGTGTGCAGTAAACATTACACTTGATGAGAAAAAAATTGTGGCAGAGAATCGTGATATCAATTCTAAGCAAAAAAATCGTGATTCATATTTTTCCCCGAATCGTGCAGCTCTATCCACCAGACTGGCAAACGGCTTCATTCCCCAGGCAGTCAGGAAGCTCAACACCAAGAATGACTCTTGAAAGTGATTCGATTCAGTTCATTTTGTTCCCCCAAAACATGCGTTCTTTCGAACTACTCATTCTCGAACGACACAAGACTACTGCACTTCGTCAGTTGAACCCTCGCTTGAAACCTCAACCGAGTTGGTACCAATAAAAGTACCAGGTACTATCTACAACATTTGCCAATGGAAAACCCAAAAAGTGCTGTACCATGCAGTAGAAATGCAGCAAAAGACATGAAGTGACTATGCTATAAGCCTGTGAATAAAGGGACTGTAAACTGCGTAAACCAGCTGAGCGTTCAAAAGGTGGAAATAGTTTAGGTGTTGAGACCAGACATGACTAACTTTCCATATTAGTACCTAAGTACCTGGGAAGACAGCTGACCACTTATATTTTGGTTAGCTTCAGTCACATGAGCCTCATCCTATTTGTACCTGTAGTTTTAACCCCACCAGTCCTTCCTCTGTGCAGCATTTAGCACATGTTCATGGGTCAAGCAACAGTTTGGGTGTGATCATTGGAATTCTACAGTGGCTACATTTGCTCTGCTGCTGGACTTCATGTACCTCTGATCCTATCAGCCCTTACCTGATGAAAAAGCCCCAGTAAGACCCACACAGCATGTTAGATGCAACCAGTATTTACTATCAAATGATTTGTACATGTTTTCAGCCTGTAGAGGAGTCAGATGTCCAGCTGAATCAGAGCTGTGTGGTTCTGTTTTCCTGCAGTGTGCTGTGTGTTGTTGCTGTTTGTTTGAAGGCAACCAGAGAGCAAAACCAAACATTTCAGCTTCACATTCTCAGACTAAGAACCATTATAGCATGAAAAACTAAACTAACAGTCTTTAAAGGAATACTCCAATTGTTAAGAAAAATGTGCTCTGATGAATTTTAGGCTGCAATTCACCCAAACACTACTGTTGAAGGTGTTATTTGGGAGATTTGGAGCTTCAGACTTTCATATGATGACAAGTCTTCCCCCCCACCATCCTCCAGCTCCTGATCTGTCCTCCTGTGACTCGGTTCTTCTTCGGCCGACGGGAGCCCCTCCATAAGTTGCTGATCCAGGGAGACTCAGCGGGCAGAGTGTCCCTGTGGAGCATCCCAGACACCTCGCCTCTGCAGCCGCTGTCGACCGCTGCAGGTAAGTTCAGTGACATGACAACAAAAATATTGTTTATAAAAAGAAGTTGAAAAGAGAAAAACAACCAAAAGAACACTGATAAGAACACACTTCTTAAATTAAAATAGAAGAAATAAAGTTACGTTTCCTGCATGGTTTATCATAAATCATATTGATTTCTCTTTTTCATAGGCCATGAAGTCCATATACTTCACATAGTTGATAATGGTCCAATAATCTTTATTAGATTACTTTTTGTTAGCGTGTGGAGTGGTAGAGAAATGCATTCCCTGAGACAGTGGTGAAATACTGAGGCTGAGTGACATCTAGTGGTCCAAATGTGTCATGGGACTGTTGGCTGGTTGGTTGGTTAATATGTTAATATTTTTTACATTTTTTTGTTCATGATTTGGAGAATATGAATGTTGTAAAAATGAAAACTCAGAACAAGACCAAAATTTGCCCTTTTTTAAAATTTACATTTTGTTAATTAGTAGGATTTAGATCGATCATTTTTTTTAGATAGATTGTTATTGATCCCAAAACATGGGAAATAACGGATCCAACCAAAAACAGTAAATTGATATCTAAAACGACAATAAAAAAGTTATATAAAAAAGATAAATATGAGAGGCTCCCTATATGCAATATGGAATGGTAATATATTGTTTTTAATTAAATGTTCTATCTATTTGATCCATTTAGTTAGTAGATGATGGCTTCAATAATAGTCATATGCCTTCAATATGACATTTGCTGCGTGAAATTACTTTTCTGTTCTATTTCTCTGCTTTAATTTTAGTGTTTTATTACTTTATTCAACACTTCTTTTTTAAAGGCTTTATTCAGGCTGTATCTCTGCCTCTCTCTGTCTCTGTGCAGAGCTGCAGGTGTCGTCCACCATCAGTCTCCAGGAGGCGTTTGATAAGTTGACCCCTGTGTCTGCAGGGATCATCGACCAGCTAAGTGCTCTTCCTGGAAAAGAAGGACCCATCAAGGTTTGAACTCAGACAAATTCCCTGGCTAAAATGAAATGTTTATAGAATGCACTTTCAAAATGAATTTATAAAAGTGTTATACTAGAAATAAGTAAGATAAAAAATAAGGTAAGATAACAAAGCTAAACAAATAGTGAAAAAAGTCGATATTATATATAAATAATAATTGATATACTTGGATAACTGGCATTATAGTTTGTTAGGTTTCTGACTCTCTCTCTGTGTGTGTGTGTGTGTGTGTGTGTGTGTGTGTTCCCACAGGTGACAGCCAGCGTGTATATCCCCTCTCAGGGTCGTCTGGTGTGTGGGAGAGAAGACGGTAGCATCATCCTGGTTCCTGCCACTCAGACCGCCATTGTCCAGCTGCTGCAGGGGGAGCACATGCTCAGGAGAGGTGAAGGAGGGAGGGAGAGACACAGGGAGGTAGAAGCTGCCCAGTGTTGAGAAAGTAGACGCTGGAAAAAGGCCATCTACATTAAACAATCATTAAATAAACAAAACTGGGCTACCAACTAAACTTTAATAGCTTGAATCATTGCTGTCAGGAGCTAGTTCATTTCATCAGCTCTGGACTAAAGAAGAAATGATGCAACATTGCCTTTTAGTTCTGGTTCATTTTGTGTTCACACTGATTATTATTAACAAATTAGGAGCTGTAAACATGGGTTCATATGGACTGACAAGTAACACATTGATTGGACAGTTTTAGTGATGTCATCCAGCATCATCAGGTCAGTAAGTCATGCTGCACTCTACTACTTCACTTACTACCACGCTTATTTATCTTCTCTGGTGTCAGAATAAATCACTGATTAACAGCATTGTTCGTCCAGATTGCAACTCAACCTCATGTATCGTGAGTAATGAAAAACGGGTAGACACGAGAAGAAAAAGATGCATCTTGTGGTGTAATAGTAGGGAAAGATATTTACTGTTTGTTATGCTTCATTCAATTATTGATGAGGAACTGCTTGCAATTTCAACAAAGTTGTTGCACACCATGAAGTCTTAGTGACATGCGCATATGATAAAAAATTCTTGACTTGAAAAAATAAATAAAAATAAATCCAGCACAATCTGCATCAGTTTATTGATGACCTTTGGGTCTGTAGACCTTCATGATAATGAGGAACTGCTAAAATAATAACTCCTTCTCTCTATCTGATTAATTAGAGAAACTTCCTGTACTCATGTGGTGAAGCGCATGCAGGTTACCAATTGAATGCTTCAGATTTTCTGCTAAAATCACATATCTACTATCACATAGGTTGCATCTCATAACCCGTAAATTGCCTCCTCAAGTGCCTCCCTTCCTCGTATCTTATGTCTTCATCTATTCTGAGTGTTGCGTCTGTCTGTCCCGCAGGCTGGCCGCCCCATCGCACCCTGCGAGGTCACCGGAACAAGGTGACGTGCGTCCTGTATCCGTACCAGATCTCCCCCCGTTACGACCAGCGCTCGCTGGTGTCCGGAGGAGTGGACTTCTCCGTCATCGTCTGGGACATTTTCACCGGAGAGATGAAGCACATTTTCTGTGTCCACGGAGGAGAGATCACCCAGCTCATTGTCCCACCTGAAAACTGCAGTGTAAGACCTCTGATATGTAGCTTCATGTGTTTGTTTCTTTTGTGTCTTTTCTTTTTCAGAATGGCTCACTAGACACATTCTTTTCTCTTTTCAGTCTTGAGTTGCTTGTTTTTCTTCACTCTGTTGTTTGTTGCGTTGTGTGTGATGAATATACCTAGAGGGAGTAATGTGTTTTGTTGCTGACATTAGATGTAAATGTTACGGGGGTGATGTTATTGTTGGAGAGAATTTTAATGACATTGTGTTGTGGTCAAATATTGAATGCACAGACACACACGGTTGTCCGTTAAACCAAACATTATGCCGTTTAACTGACATTAAGATCCAATGGTCAGAATTGTGTGGTTACCATGGAAATGAGATGTCAGATGCTGATGAGAATGACCTATCACACACATGCTTTAATTAAGACATTTCATGTTTGTTCTCTTTTTTTGAAATATTACAAAAGTAATTTGGCTCTTTCTCTGAGAAGTTATCGCCAAAGCAAATGTTACATCAGTATCCTGTTTTCAATTAACAGCTGGTCTACTGAGCATCTGCAGTGAGTTAATGTCTCTCAGAGCCAACAATAATACTGCAGAAGAAACATCTGTGAGAGCTACTGTGTTTCTTTGAATAATTCATTACATCATTGCTGACAGTCAGGTTATTATTGTATAAAGTTAAGGACAGAAAATCAGTGGAAAGCCTGCTTTCAGGTTGGGGTTTGACTCTTGTACACTATTACTCTCATTTGGATTTTACTACAAGATTGTACTTTTCCTTTTTAAAGCTCTGAGCGGGCTAGCTCTAGCATATCTCAGTGACTTTTTACATTCCTACAAAATCCAGACAAATGCATGTAATTGATTTGCGTTTTAATGAGGGAAATAAGTATTTGACCCCAGTACTTGGTGGCAAAACCCTTGTTGGCAATCACAGAGGTCAAATGTTTCTTGTAGTTGCACACATCTCAGGAAGGATTTTGTCCCACTCCTTTTTGCAGCTGTTCTTCAAGTCATTAAGGTTTTGAGGCTGACGTTTGGTAACTCAAACCTTCAGCTCCCTCCACAGCTTTTCTGTGGGATCAAGGTCTAGAGACTGGCTAGGCCACTCCAAGACCTTAATGTGCCTGTTCTTGAGCCACTTTCCTTTGTTGCCTTGGCCGTGTGTTTTGCATTATCATCCACGACCCATTTTCAATGCCCTGGCTGAGGGAAGGAGTTTCTCACCCAAGATTTGATGATACATCATCCCTTTGATGCAGTGATGTTTTTATTTTTTAATTTAACCTTTTATTTATCCAGTTAAGTCGATTGAGAACAAATTCTCATTTGAGAATCACTGAGCATCTCCACTCAGGGGCACCTCTGTGGTGGTAAAAATAATAATGGACAAGCGCTGCTCTTTCACTTTCTCCACCCAGATTTGATCCTGTCGGTCTGGGGATTGAACCGGTGACCTCCCAGTCCCAAGCTCACTTCTTTAACCTTTAGGCCACCACTGCCACAAAAGTTGTCCTGTCCCCTTACCAGAAAAACACCCCCAAAACATAATGTTTCCACCTCCATGTTTGACGGTGGGGTTGGTGTTCTTGGGGTCATAGGCAGCAATTCCTCCTCCTCCAAACACGGCGAGTTGAGTTGATGCCAAAAAGCACAATTTTGGTCTCATCTGACCACAACACTTTAACCCAGTTCTCCTCTGAATCATTCATATGTTCATTGGCAAACTTCAGACGGGCATGTACATGTGCTTTCTTGAGCAGGGGGACCTTGCGGGCGCTGCAGGATTTCAGCCCTTCACGCCGTAGTGTGTTACCAATTGTTTTCTTGGTGACTATGGTCCCAGCTGCCTTGAGATCATTGACAACATCCTCCCGTGTAGTTCTGGGCTGATTCCTCATCGTTCTCATGATCATTGCAACTCCACAAAGTGAGATCTTGCATGGAGCCCCAGACCGAGGGAGATTGACAGTTCTTTTGTGTTTCTTCCATTTGCGAATAATCGCACCAGCTGTTGTCACCTTCTCAAGCTGCTTGGCAATGGTCTTGTAGCCTTCCAGCCTTGTGTAGGTCTACAATCTTGTCCCTTGTCCCTTGTCCTCTTTGGTCTTGGCCATGGTGGAGAGTTTGGAGTCTGATTTATTGATTGCTTGTGTGGACAGGTGTCTTTTCTACAGGGGTCAGTTTCAGAAAGCAGGTTTAGTGGAAACTCTGAGTTTGTTAAGCCTGAGATGAGGGAAACTGTTTTTTCTGTTTCAGAAAGAGAGGTAACTTAACCTCAGAGTTAGTTACTATGGTAACTGAGCCTGTGAACCTAACCTGGTCGGGAGCAGGTTTTCTTCAAGAAACCTCGAGTTTCTCTCAGACTCCTCCCCGTGGATGTATGAAGAGAATTAATGCTCCTCCCTCTGACACGGAGCGCTTTCATTTCCTCATTCATTCATTCAGTCTGTATCAGGCGCATTTTAGCGCAGTTTGTTATATCGGCATGAAAAAAAAACATTGTTGGTTTATTAACTTAGGCAGACTTTAAAACATTGTTTTTTCTCAAAACATGGCATTTCCTTTTGTCGACGATCCCGTTGATGAAGACGCTGTATTACTTCGCAGGGAGTTAAACGTCGGTAGATGATATTGAGGCCCTGATGCATTTTAATTGTATCGTTTTTCTTCCCAGTCTATCAGTTATGTATCCTATATAACCTTATCCATCCTCATATCACTAATGTCACCCATCGTGGACATGCTCTACATCCCAGCACATTATTTGTGTCACATTACAGTTTTCTTTACAACCTTGGTGATGCGGAGCATTTTAGTAAAGCCACTGTATAGCAAAGCGCCATCAGAAGAGATCGCTCTGAAATGTGCTTTAAACATTTGTAGTGTTCCCTGGACACACATCAGTCAGAGACATTAAAAAGGAGTTCACAGGATTTCAGGTGAATGAAATAAAAGATTATGAACTATAATTCTGTTAATGATGGTGCTGCAGCCTCAGAATGGGATTAGTAGGCCTAGGACCTTTTCGCCCGCAGTATTGTACCTAAATTAAATACATTTTCAATACCATTTCACCAGCAATATTAGGCTATACGTTATATGTTATAATTAAATATGATAAACATTATATTGGAATATACGCATTTACTCTAGCAGCAATTTTCTCCCACGCAAATTCTCTCTCTTTTGCAGCAGCCGCTGTGTTGCTTTTTTAACGTAATACATGTTCAAACTCGCTGCATGAGTATTTCTGCCGACCCATTTGTTTGTGGTTGTTGCCATGGTGAATCGTAGTATCATGGCTCCATTCATGCAGCCTTTTTGTTATGGTGGTGCACACGCGTGACCCTACTCCGAGTTGATTGAACCAACTCATATCAGCTGTTCTGGAACCAAAAACTCAGTTTCCCATCTCAGGGTAAATCAACTCAGACATCAGAGTTAGACTCAGAGTTTGTTAAACCTCCTTTCTGAAACGGACCCCAGGTAAGAAGCTGAGATTAGGAGCACTCCCTTTATGAGTGTGCTCCTAATCTCAGCTCGTTACCTGCAGAAAAGATACCTGGTAGCCAGAAATCTATAAATAGTAGAAATATTTATTCCTCTCATTAAAATGCAAATCAATTTATAACGTGTTTGACGTGTTTGTCTGGATTTTTTTGTTTTGTTATTCTGTTTCTCACTGTTCAAATGAACCTACTATTAAAATTATACGTAGACTGATCATTTCTTTGTCAGTGGGCAAATGTACAAAATCAGCAGGGGATCCTATACTGTTGTATGCGTTTTAGGTATGTCAGTATGTGTTTTTGTCATTAGTCAATTTCTGTACTTTTCCATTTTACTGTTCACAGCTTGACTTGACTCAAATCAATTTTTAGGCTAATTTGGAATTAAATTGATGAGCTTTGGTTTGCCATTGAAAAGAGATTTTTTTTTTTATTGTTGTCAATCCTCTTTGTTTTCTGGTCTGCTCTCCTTTGTCATGATTTGTCAGAGATGTTTCAATTTCACCCATGCAATGTCTAAACTTATCTTTCTGACAAAGTGTGCCAAAAAATGTCTACATCCTTTTCTAAGATTACCTTAACCAGGTGACAAGTTACTTATTCATTCGCATCTCTAGCATTGTTAAAATTTCCTGGGGTTGTTTCACAGTAAAGGCCTACCACTGCCTTCGTATTAAAAGCAACACATGAATCACATGCAGGAAGTGTTATGTTATGAAGAGTAGTAGTAGTAGTCTTTAGCTTACTGCAACAAATTATTGGTTAAGAAATGAAATCATCCTCCAGTTGTAACACTGTGCTGGTAAATAGTGTTATAATAGGACATATTATGCCCAGGGGATAGCTGTGGCACCACATCAGAGTGGTACATCCACTCTGAAACCATGTAAATATATACAGGCATTGGTGTTTTAGACAGTAACTACTCTAAATCTGGCGATACTTGCTAAAATGATATACAGATACAGTATATATCCTACACGAGTAGTCCACTACTGCCCACAGCGCTGACGAGTGGATGAAATAGTTGACTACTTAACTCGGTGAAACCCCTAAACACAAGAAGGAGCCAAAGTCAGGAATTATCCTAGACACACAGGCTTTAAAATTATTGAAACCTAAAAGAATATTAAAGGATTCAGATTCAAAAAAGCGATTCAATTCTATCTTTTCCTCCACTAATCTGTCAGTGACCTTCCAATTTGTCCTCAGGTACAGTTCTTAAGATGATCATTTTTACCTGCTGTGTTTCCTCCGCAGACTCGGGTGCAGCACTGCGTCTGCTCGGTGGCCAGCGACCACTCTGTTGGCCTGCTCAGTCTCAGGGAGAGGAAGTGCATCATGCTGGCGTCGCGACACCTTTTCCCCATCCAGGTCATAAAGTGGCGTCCGGCAGATGACTACCTGGTGGTGGGATGCTCTGACGGCTCCGTCTACGTCTGGCAGATGGATACAGGTGAGAACTCTGTGACCTCTTCTTGCTTGGAGTTGGATAAATGCTGAACCATTAGCATGAGTTAAAGTGCAGCTGCAGATGCCATCCTTACTGTACCTTTCTCCAATGGCAATGGCTGGCAATGAACTAAATAACGCCAAAAGAATCCATCCCCACAAATATTTCTCTCTACTATCCTGTGGCAATTCAACAGAAGTTAGTGTGTCCCATTACTTCAGAAGGTTCATTAGCTTCAACTGCTTTAATGTCAGCATGATCGCTTATTTCAGAAAAAAGCCTTGGTTGTATCAGTGAAAACGGGTCCAAACGTTTAAATTTGGCAACTTTTGGCAATCTTCTTTTTAAAAATGCCGGGTTATGCAAGATATCCCATGTCAGGCTAGTGACAATTCTCACTGGCCAATTAGTTGTCTGCAGTATTTTAACGCCAAGTATCGGCTCAGCTCGCTTGGAACCTTGACCGAGGTTGTACCAATAAAAGTACCAGGTAACTTCAAATTTTTGCTAATGGAAATGCAAAAATAACCGTTGTAATGTGTAACGAACTGAACTGAACTGGAATGCTTGGTGGCACCCCACGCTATGAACAAATCCAGTTTTTAGGCTAAAGCAACCAAGCTGCCATTGCAGTGGTGGCATCTCACTTGTTAACCTGCACAATAATATAATGTTCTTAAGGAATCTTCCTTTTTAACCCAGAAATACGGTATGACCCTAAAGAACATTAACAACCTGCTATATGTTGAAACTGTAGTCCTCGAAATGTTTTTGAAATAAAGGTTAAAAACCTTAAACCTTTTTTCAGCTGCTTTAACAATAAACTTCAACTTTAAAAAGGAGAGCAATTTTCAAAATCCTGTGTTTCAGTTTACCTGCTTCTCTACTGCAGGAACTTTCCCTGGTGCTAGGAACTGTTTGAGGAACTTTTTGCGCTTCAACCGCAGGGACCAGGGTTTACCGTAAATTTAGTTCTGGGGACATTTTCCAGGGCCTTTTTACTATTAGTAATAGTTCTAGCACGTAATTCCCCCAAACCACAAATTGTAATTTCTACGCTTTGGTTTTTGTGTGGATTAAACAAACAATATATGACATGTTAATTAGTGAGCATCAGAGGTGTTTTGCCAGGGTATTGTTGAAATTTGACAGAGCCTGGCTTGCTGTTTTCCCCTGCTTCCAGTCTTTATGCTAAGCTAGGCTAACCACCTCCCAAATCCAGCTGTGTATGTAACACACGGACACAAGATTGATATTGGGATTGTCTCAGGAAAAAAGTTAATGTTTAATTATTTCTTTAAATCTCTCTTTTGACGCATCTATCCTCTGTTTACTTGTTACCATGACAACACAATCTGGTGTGTGTGTGTGTGTGTGTGTGTGTGTGTGTGTGTGTGTGTGTGTGTGTGTGTGACCTGAATGAGCTGTAGTGCTGGGAGATTGCAGGGTAGCTAAGTGTGAAATTAAGGAAGGTGTGTGTGTACTCAGGCGTTGGAAATGTAATAGGGCCATGGCTCACAGGCCCTTCATCACACACACACACACACACACACACACACACACACACACACACACACACACACACACACACACACACAGGTATAATGGTACCACTTCTTCTCTCACTCAATACCAGAGCCAATACTGATGTCAGCTCTGTCAGCTAATGATGTCTCCCTCTATTTCTGTAAAGGTAGAGGATTGTTGCAGTCAGAGATGGAGATGACTGTGACCTGAATCATATTTAAGAGACAATAGATGACATCTAGATAAGGGGAGTAGGAGATGAGGTGAGAGAGAGATTGGAAGATTGATATAAATTGGAGAGTGCAGGAGTGTAGAAAAATATTGATGGAAACAGAGCGCAAGTGTGTGGTAGGAATGGAGAGAAAGAGAGAGAAAAAGCACAGACAGAAGGAGGCTGAGGTAAAAGTAGTGTGATCACTCTGGTAAAATACATGGCCAAAAGTATGTAGACATATGCGATAGCTGAATATGGCACTCCAAAAGCATGGGCAATGATCTGCTGCTATAACAGGTTTTGCTTCTATTCAGCCATGACAGCCTTAGTGCGGTCCAACACTGATGTTATTGATGTTTAGGCAATAAGCCCTGACTCACAGTCGGTGTTCCAGTTCATCCCTAATGTGATGGATCTGGCTGAGGTCAGAGCTCTGTGCAGACCAGTCAAGTTCTTCTACGCCAAAATATCACTGTAGCATTTAGATTGTCCTTTATTAGAACCAACAAGCCCAGACCAAAAGCACACCAAAGTGTGTGGACAGTGGCCTGGTATGTGATGTGTGTTAAGATGCAGTTCCAAATATAATCTCTCTACACTGGCAAAATTTAGAAACGGTTCATCCAAGTCTGGTGTAGGGCTGGACAGTAAACTAAATATATTAAATTACCAGCAATATGAAACCCAAGCACCCAGCAGTCCAGTCTCACAGAATTCCAGGAATATTCAAGGTGGAAACTTTCCATGGGAATTACGGGAAAACGAGAATAAAATGAAAACATATATATATATATATATATATATATATATATATATATATATATATATATATATATATATATATTATTAGTTTAGTTGACTTTTCAGCATTATCACAGGTTCATAAAAAACACTGAATTATTTTGTTGGTACAATGTGATGCCAATACCAAATAGACCACAAAATGTAAAATAGACTAAACTTTTGGTGTTACAATAAAACATCATTACTAAGCAGACCACAACATTTTACATAGACATGTGATGGGAAATTGCACTTTGTATGCAGCTGTCTAGATTCCCATTTAATGGGATGCTAGCAAGTGCATGCAATTGAAGTGTCTTTTAATTAAATGTGCATACCTTTTGCAATTAACAGTTCTTCGGTAACTTAGCCTGGATGTATCGTGAGCTAAACCGGGTAACGTTATCACTGTCACTGTGTCACGAGCCAAAGCATTAAGATTTTGTTGTAGCAACCAATGTAATAATAACTTAGATTCATTTAGCGCATTTCATGAACCCAAGGACACGGGGACAAGGGAAAAGAAAATGGTAGGCCAACACAAACGGACTGAAAAGAAATAAAACCGGGCCTTAAATGGAAGGCGGGCATAATTTAATATAGGCTACTGGCTTACAACCACATCACGCATTGTAATGTTATTTTATGAATGAAATAATAGACATATTACATACCTGAGGGCCAATTTGGGGTTGGTTTTGAATCATTTGCAATCCTGTAATTGTCTCCAACTGTTAAAAGCCTGAACGAGATTGACTTTGTTTTGCCCGTCGTCTGGCCCTCTCCCTTTTAGCTTTTAGTTGTTCTTCCTTTAATTTCCTTTTTTCTCTGATTTTCTCTGAGTTTCAGCCATAACTACAACAGATAACTTCTTAAAAAATAAAATGAGGCCTATATAAAGAAATCTCCTGCTACCTTTTACCAGGCAAAGGCATTAATAAAAACTATATAAAAATACCATTCCTTTTACTGTTAGTCTCATTTGCTGTTAAAGGTAATTTATGATCATTAAATGAGAAATTACACAGTTTCAGAAACATAAAAAAACATATAGTAACTTAAAAATAAAAATACAAAAAATGCAATTTACAACATGAACACATCCACTCCCTTCCTGAACACCCCCCCACTCGTTATCACCACATATGCTGTAGGCCTCTGTTGTCAACTTAGTTACACTTCCTTAGACAAAAATGAAAGCAAGATAAAATAATAATCATAATATTCAATAAAATACAATAAAATAAGAACCAAATAGACATAAAACAATAAGCATAGTATACGCCTCTCCACAGCACATGGCTTCTTAGAAGCCACTTTTCCCATTTTCTAATGTAGACATTCAATCTTCCGAATGGATATTTTTTCAAATGCTGCCACTCTAGCCATCTCATGAGCCCACTCTTGGATTGAAGGCACCCCTTCATTCCTTCATCCTCTGGCTATCATTAAACTAGTTTGGACCCAGTTTATTATTTACTTATCTATCCCGCTTAGGATTATGGAGGAAATATTTATTCATAATCCAAATTCAAAGTCCAAAGAGAAATTGAAAGTCCAAAGAGAAAACGAAGCAAGATCAAATTAAAAATATTTTTTTTTTAAATGTTTCCATTTGGCTTATCCATTTGGATTTAATATTTGGCTTTTAGATTTCAATTTAACATTGGCTTTTAATTTGGATTTAATATTTGTTTTTTCGCACACAGACACCGCTGTCAGCTGGAAGTCTCACAATAGAGTCATGGACAAGTTGATTTCCTGCGGTGTGTGTTTCGTGCGGTGTGAGGTGCGTGTCCGCGCTATTCTCCGACATGTACTCACAACAATCCCTCCTGATTGACGGCCTTTTGTGCAGCCCGTGTAGCCTTTTCATTCATTTGATTTCCGATTTTGAAACAATATCCAAATTTGAAAAATGGGTAATTTTAAACCTTGTTAATATTGATGACAATATGTTGAAACGGAAAATGAGCCATATTTCAGGAAATCAACTTGTCCATGATTCTATTGTGAGACTTCCAGCTGACAGCGGTGTCTGTGAGCATCACTGGCCGGCCAGCAGGAAGGCGATCCCGGCCGCACCAGCTGGCCGTCCCGTCAGACTGGAGCTTCTGACAACATCGGAGAAAATGTGCACCGCGGCGCACAACCCGGAGAAAAAAGTGAGAGAATGAAAAAGGAGACCACCTATGTTTGTACTGTTGCTTAATTAAATAAAACATCAAAAGAGAGAAGTTGCGTCTCCGTCCTTTAAACAGACACACCTGGGGCGAAGTTGGAAACCAGAATCAGCTTTAAATCCAGTCCTAATCTAGTCCTCACTCACTAACACTTATTATACATTACAATTATAGTAACTGCATGAAAACTTGAAATCAAAAAGCCAAATATTAAATCCAAATTAAAAGCCAATGTTAAATTGAAATTTAAAAGCCAAATTTTAAATAAAAATGTAAAAACCAATGTTAAATTGAAAAAATTATAATATTTTTAATTTGATCTCGCTTTTTTTTCTCTTTGGACTTTCAATTTCTCTTTGGACTTTGAATTTGGATTATGAATAAATATTTCCTCCATATAGGATTGACCCATCTCCTATAAATGGGCATAGTTTTAACCAAAACATGCCATAAGACCTATTGTTTTGTTAATGTGTATTTCCTCCCAAGTAAGTTAAAAAAAGTATGTTTTCTTAATTGAAATTGTGCAAAATTCCCAAGTTTACTTTCCTTGGAAATTTTCCAGAAATACTCCAGACATTTTTTTGACCCTTTGCAACCAGAGTCCAGTCTGTCCTGTCCATTCCAGAATCTTTAGCTGGTCTTATTTTTTTTAATTATGACAGCCAGAAATATCAGAAGTGAACCAACACAATAAAGGCACCATCATGGACTCATGTTATTGTTACATTTATTGCTATCCAAGTAAATGTGACAAGTTAATGTGATTATACGTACATTTTAAGTAATGCTGTCTAGCCCTAATCTGTGTAGTAGATGATATATGAAATATGCACAAAGTTGACATTCTAGCTTGCAAGTGGTGCTAGATAAAAGGTCAGAGAGTGTCTAAAATGGAAAGGGTTTTCCCTCTTGGGACCAAGAGTATCTCAGGAAGTAACCACATTAATATGGACAGGAGTTGTTCAGATATCTCCTGATCAAAATGCTGCATCAATGGTCTGAGACTGGTTTGTTAACTTGCTTGTGTTTCCAGGAGCTTTGGACCGCTGTGTGATGGGCATAACAGCAGTTGAGATCCTGAATGCCTGTGACGAGCTGGCTCCTGCCACTGTGGATGCTCTGACCCACTCAGCTGTGAACCTGAAGCAGGCGATGACTCGCCGCAGCCTGGCGGCACTGAAGAACATGGCCCAGCACAAACTGCAGACACTCGCCACCAACCTGCTGGCTGCAGACAACGCCGACAAGGTACAGACAAACCACGAACAGTCACGCTACAGCAGAAGGGAGGCTTTGTTTTGTAAATGACTTCAGCTTTCAGCCATGTGCACTAGTGCTAGGGGATTAGCCATTTAAATCAACAGAAAATGATTCGTTGTCATTTATTAAGCAGAAGTACCAAACATACCCTGCACAATGATTATGTTCATGCTGATGAGCTGGTAATGTTTACCATGTTCACCATGTTAGTTTAGGGTGTTGGTAGTCTGCTCTGTATTTTCTCGGCACAATTGGATAGTCCTTCAACCAATCAAACCAACGATCCGGGTGACGTACTTTGCGACAGCAGCATCGACGAGTTACTGCACTTTGGTGGCCGCCATGTTGAATGTAAACAAAAAGCTGCTTACCGTCGCTTCTCTATCGTCATCGTGTTAAACCCGCCAGTAGCGCGCCAGGTGGATAAGCCAGTTTGTGATTGGTGCCCGCAGATGGAAGCAGGATAGAAAAATGTACAGGTTTCCAGACTGAACTGCGAAATCAAATCAATGCGAGTCAACTGCGAAATCAAATCAATCAATCAAACTGGAACCTAAAAAGGTGGTTCCAATCAGTGTCTGTTGTGGTTTGTCTGTGATGTAAACACAAAGTAGACAAACTGTGTGAAGCACAAACTACTATCAGTGTTTCCCCTAGGTTTAGCCTAGCGGGTGGGTTGAGGGTTGAACGATTTTATCAATTTCTTTTTAAAATCACATCAGCATGCGTTGGATCCACCGCACAGCACTTATTTAAAAAGGAAATGCGTCACTTTTAAAGCTGGTTCGCCCGTTATTCCCTTTATTTCCTTACAACAGTGTAGCAGTTAAAAAAGCAATTTTTTAAAAAACATTTTAAAAAGTCTGGCGCAGTGCTCACTCGACATAAAACGCTACATTACATAACTTCCAGAAAACTTCACGGAGAACAATGAGGGCAAAACAGCATCACTGATCTGTTTTAAGCTCAGCTAAAAACCCAACAACACTGAACCTGTCAGCACTTTAGTGTGTCATTCACTACCGAGCCTGTTTGTAACCAGGAGGCTACCGACAACAATTGAGCAGTTTAGATAACACACTCTACTGTCCTGCTGTTACAGGCGTGAACTAACCGCAGACAGTTGCCTCGTTAATGGAATCAAGGCAGTGTGTCACTGCAGAATGAATGTGGGGGAAATATTATGGATATTAGGTGTTATTTTTGGCTTTAAAAACAGATTTTTGGCTTGTACAATTAAAGGGAAAATACTGACTATTATATCCACCTGCTGATTGTGAACTGTCAATAATATGATCTTAGAGTGGGGTGTTTATATATACTGTACAAATCACATGGTAACAATGGTTACCATGTGTACACAGGTACCTAAGCATGTGTGGGCATGTTCTCTGATATCTTTAAACACAGGTGTGTTTTGTATTTTAGCAGTTCCTCAATAAAAAGGGAGTGAAACGCATTGACCACACAACAACTATCCCCCCATAATATTACAGTTTATATAATTATCTTTTTTATCCTGTTTTCTACCAGTTTGTCATTATTTACGATACAGTTGCAGTCTAAACTATTTATTTTCCTAATCAGTTTTTTCTTGGTGAGCTCAGCATGTTTTTAATTTGGTCTGGAACAAAGTTACAAAATAACTACAGTACAGTTGTGACCAAAGAAGTTCCCGTCCAGCCAGTTCAATGTGGTGATGGGGTTGGTTTGTTCTATTATGATCAAATAATGCAAAACATAGTCGTATGCAAAAGAACAATTTTCTTTTTTTAAGCCATAACTTTTGTGCCATGTAGAAGTCTGACTTATGACACATTTTTTCATGAGAACTTGGAGAAAACAAAACACACAAAAAATGATGTAAGCAGTTACTACGGGTGCTTTCACGCCTGAGCTGTTTGGTCCATTTTAACTGAGACTTGGAGCATTTTGTGGGATAGTCTGGTTCGTTTGGGGTGGTGTCAAAGCTCATTTGAACTCTGGTGCTTGTCTTCACAAAACTTTGGTCCACTTGAAAACAGGGTCTTGCTTCGTTTCCAAGTGCACTAGAGTTTGGTTCAATTTAGGTGAGAACACAATCTGACCCAAATACAGGTAGTGAACCAAAATGTTGTGCATTTACTAGCCTACAACTTAAATTAATTAATTTAATCTTGTGCACAATTTTACAGGCTTATATGTGATTTAATGGATGATAACTTTCAATTCCATAACTTATTATGATAACCATACATCGCTTGTCTTCTGTGTAACAACACATCATCTCTCTCTCTCACATCAGGGCCCGCCCTTCACTCGCTGTCTCGCTGTCATATTGTTCGGCTTCTTCTAAAATATCAGAAACATTAAAGCAAATTATATTGATTGATATATTTATGAAACCAGAATGTGTTGGCGAGTTTTACCTGACCGTTTACATTGCGTGACATTTGTTTACAATGTTTGTTGCGTTTTGACAATTGTGCAGTGTGAACACTAACTGTACCAGATGAAAAATGCAATAATTTTGTAACTTCACTACTACTACTACTACTACTACTACTACTACTACTACTACTACTACTACTACTGGCTTCAGGATGAAGAATCATTCAGTTTTGGCAGATGTATTCACTCTACTGACTTCTGTTGTTGAGTTTGAGTTGATTCGGAACTGATTTCTGTTTCTCTTTCTCCATGTTTTTTTCACTTTCTTGTCATTCATCAAAACAGACAATACATTTAACACACACACACACACACACACACACACACACACACACACACACACACACACACACACACACACACACACACACACACACACACACACAGTGGCTCTGGTCAGCTCAGTCAGATAGCTGGCTAAAGTCACAGACCAATTAAAACTACTGTTGACGAACCAAAGGTCAACTCTCCAGCCTGTGCGTGTGTGTGTTTGTGTGAGGGAGACACCACTGTAGTCTCTCAGGGAAGGATGTACTATCTTAAATGTCAAAATTATATATAAATAAAGAAAGAAGTGCAGTGTTTCTTTGCTCTCAGCTGGAATTTCCAGAGAGCAGCTTTAGTGGTTTAAAGGAGACATGAGTCACTGTTGCAGAGTGGACTTATGGTTCATTACTCTGTTTTTTAAACTCTGCCTTAAAAGGGCTGTACTCGATATTCAGAACAGCAGCAAACCAATATTTTTTTTATGTAAATGTATGGTGGAGTAATGGGGGACCTGAGCAGAGGTCTGGGAACCCAAGGAAAAGCAATCGATTCTAGAATCTAGATCTGGAGTGTGCCATAGTAGTTGCAGCCAACAACTGGAAACCTTTTACAATTTTTGTCTGCTATTTCACCACTAAATTCACTTCTGAGACTTTTTTATGCGAGAAATCAACTGCGTAGAGTTTGAATGTGGCCAGTTTTACGAAAATTGATGGCAAATTGCATATTTGCTATGATGCTCCAGTCTGACGTAACCAGGATCGGCCAGTAATGCTCACAGACCCCACCGTCAGCTGGAAGTCTCTCAATAAACTCATGAACAAGTTTATTTCCTCAATCGTTTGTTTAAACAACAAAACACAATTATCCATTATAAGATAAACGGCAACCTGCAGTTATCTGCCTTTCTGAGTTTAAAAAGCTCCACAAGCGATTGCGGGCATAACGTTTACGAGCTCGCTGGGCAGCCAGAGAAGGAGTCAGGAGTAGGAGACCAGCGACTGAAAGGGTAGCGAGATAGGTCACTCTTTAACATAGCCTAGCCTATATGTAAATAAATAATGGCATATGTTATTTACACTCAAGGGGAGACACCAAAGCATATTGTTTTCGTTCATTGGCTTTAAACAGGGACAGTAAATGTATTGCACCAGGCTATCACAATGATAATTCCCATCTGTTGTCTCTGTGCATGTAGGCTATAGGTGCACATCTAGGCTATATAAAAACTATGTATTTCCACATAACACTAATGTACACCTGTAGGACAGACCAGTGTTCAGAGATGCATTATCAGACCTGAATGACATGTCTGTTAAAACGGTTTTGTTCATGTACAACCCCAAATCAGAAAAAAAGTATGAAAAACACAAATAAAAAAAGAAAGTAGTGATTTCTAAATGTACTTTGACTTGTATTTCATTGCAGACAATGTGAACACAAAATATTTCATGTTTTGTCTGGTCAACTTAATTTCATTTGTAAATATACATCCTTTCCTGTCATTCAGACCTGCAACACATCCCAAAAAAGGTTGGGACAGGGGCAATTTAGGGCTAGTAATCAGGTAAATTGGTTAAATAATGATGTGATTTGAAACAGGTGATGTCAACAGGTGATTGTAATTATGATTTGGTACAAAAGCAGCATCCAAGAAAGGTCTAGTCCTTTAGCCAGTTTGCCAACAAATACGTGAGAAAATTATTGAAATGTTTAAAAACAATGTTCCTCAAAGAAAGATAGGAAGATATTTACTTATTTCACCTTCAACAGTGCATAACAATTAAAAGATTCAAGGAATGAGGAGGAATTTCAGTGCGTAAAGGACAAGGGCACAAGCCTAAGCTGAACAATCGTGATCTCCGAGCCCTCAGGCGGCACTGCATCAATAAGCGATATCACCACATGGGCTCAGGATTACTTTGGCAAACCTTTGTCAAGTACCACAATACGTCGTTACAGCCACAAATGCCAGTTAAAACTGTACTGTGCCAAAAGGAAGCCCTATGTTAACAGTGTCCAGAAGCGCCGTCGACTTCTCTGGGCTCGGAGGCATCTGGGATGGACCATCACACAGTGGAAACGTGTACTGTGGTCAGATGAATCAGTATTTCAGGTATTTTTGGGAGAAATGGACGCCGTGTGCTCCGGACCAAAGAAGAAAAGGATCATCCAGACTGTTACCAGCAACAAGTCCAAAAGCCAGGGTCTGTCATGGTATGGGGTTGTGTCAGTGCCCTTGGCAAAGGTAACTTGCACTTCTGTGATGGCACCATTAATGCTGAAAAGTACATAGAGATTTTGGAGCCTTCAAGAAGACATCTTTTCCAGGGACGTCCATGCATATTTCAACAAGATAATGCAAAACCACATTCTGCACACATTACAAAGTCCTGGCTGCGGAGGAAGAGGATACGGGTACTTGACTGGCCTGCCTGCAGTCCCGACCTCTCTCCAATAGAGAATGTGTGACGCATTTTGAAGCGCAAAATGCGACAACGAAGACCCTGTATTGTTGCCCACCTTAAGACTTGTTTGCAGCAATAATGGAACAGAATTACACCTGAAACACTTCATCACTTGGTGTCTTCAGTCCCTGTGTTGTGAAAAGGAATGGCAACATTACAAAGTGGTAAATGCTTTACTGTTACAACTTTTTTTGAAATGTGTTGCAAGAACCAAAATAGGAATTTTGTTTTTTTGAAAAAAAAAAAAAACTAAAAATCATGAGCAACACATTAAATTATGTGCTGTTGTATTGTCTGCAATGAAATACAAGTCAAAGTACATTTAGAAATCACTACTGTTTTTATTTGTTTTCCATACTGTCCCAACTTTTCTGATTTGGGGTTGTATAAGATATGTTCAAGGAGTTCAGATAGAGCCTGTATCAGGGCCATATATAGTTCAGATGAAGCCTGTATCAGGGCCATATTTAGTTCAGATGGAGCCTGTATCAGGTCCATATTTAGTTCAGATAGAGCCTGTATCAGGGCCATATTTAGTGCAATGTGTTATATGTCACTATTTTTGGTAGCCTACTGTATATTGGCCAGTATGTACTTTATTTTCTTTATTCATTGAAGCCTCTATATTTACAGGCTTGTGGTGATGCGCAATGTGCTATAGGTGCCAAAAAATCTATGTTTGGTACTGCCAATTAGTTTTTTGTCATGGTTCATGTGTGCAATAAACATTACACTTTGTGAGAAAAAGAATTGTGGCAGAGAATCGTGATATCAGTTCTAAGCTAAAAAACCGTGATTAATATTTTTCCCCGAATTGTGCAGGCCTACTCTTCACGTCAAAGGCCTCTGCCGTCAGGGAATATGGAGACTCTCTCGCCGTGGTAGCGCAGGGGTGCATGTCGACGACTGAGCCGCAGTATGTTAAGCACGCCTTGATCGCTGCAGACCTTGGCAATGATGACCTGCGGCCACTCGTTAGGCTGTGGTAAATGATGCATTTACAGAGAATGGTAACCCACAATTTCCATCAACTGCGGAACGGCTGAGTCAGTAGGTTTCCATTAAAGTCAATGTGTTTATTTTCACTGACTGTGGAACAGCTGCGTTACAACTCCATCACAGCTCCGCCGATCCGCAGCCCTCCGGAGCAGATACGCAGAGCTTCTATTTTTGCCGGATACCGGAGAGCTCCGCAGCAGTTCAGCACAGGGCCAGGAAGTCGAGCACAGAAACAAAATAAAACATCCAGTTCATTTTCAAAATAAAATACACTGTGCTCACGGCGGATCATATTAACCTGCACTACACCTTGAAAACGTCATAATGGGCGGAGACAGGCCTGAAGTCTACAGTGTGATTCTGTTTATAGAAACTACATCCTGTTATATCGCGCGATCATACGTGAATTCGAGAGATCTTGTGGGTCCTCGTGACTTCAGCTGTCAGTCATGGCTGCAGCCGTTCCGCAACAAATCCGGACCTGGTGGGTATTGAAGGACAGCGGAGCACGGAGCCGACACAGCGGAGCCGTTCCGCAGCCTTTCCGCAGTTGGTGGAAATTGCGGGTAAGACATGGAAATGAGAAGTGCAATAATATTTTTTAAAGCCACTCTGACTGCAGTGCAACAAGCTGAACTGTGAGCTCTGTGTTAGAGTTTTCTTCATGACAATTCAGCAACCTAATGTAGAATGATTGGTTTAAATCAATTATTTCAATATTCACACAAAGTCACCATTTATATCACATTTCATCCATTAAGTCCGCTGCATTTGAAAGCACTTAAACAAATCCAAGTTCCATCATCACAACAGTAAGCCATATTTAATTCATTCAGCCATAGTTCTAACAATTCAAACAAACAAAATTTTTTGTAACCATTTTGTTTTGTGGATCAGCTTGTCTGTGTGCCCTCAGAGGATCAGAGGTTCACTTGTCAGTCTCGGATGATCTGATCTGCCCTGATGGAGTAAACCCCGCCCACATGGGCCTCCCACCACAGAAAACAAACGCTATGAATTATTTAGTATCTGAACAGTGCTTAGTTCAGCTGCTGGTACAGTCTGACTTTTATAGTTTGACTTGGAATCCATTTAGCTCAGCATTCCGTCTCCTCTTCTGTTGGGTGCGTCTTTTTTCTCCTCTTTTCTTCCACCAGATAACCTTTGTGTTGTTTCTTTTTCCCCTTTTGTGTGTTGGTTTTATTGAAGGCATCTCCCAGGTTTTTCCTGCCATGACTGCTTATAATCACAGCTCCTTTCTGAAAAGGCCAACACACAACAGCTGCAATCTTTCCTCCCTGTTACCGAAATACATCACTCTGCCTCCCACCTCTGTGTCATTTCTCCCTCATATCTACTCAAATTACAGATCAAAACCACCCACTACCCCGTGTGTGTGTGTGTTTGTGTGTGTGTGTGTGTGTGAGAGAGAGAGAGACAAACCACCTTAAACAACACATATAGACCAGATTTAGCCAAATCGGCGCACAGTTTTATTATGAGACACAATTTCAAAACTCTGGAAAGCTATTACAGTGTAATAATTAACACAAACATTACACCCAGTCAGTCCCAGAGGCCTATACTATGAAGCAAGATTTTGCGTTACAGAGGTAACTTCAGGTTCAGGTTTTGTGTATCACGACGGTGGATCAGTTGTTACCGGGTTCAATCGCCGTGGTAACTTATGCTGAACACCTGGTCGGGAGCAGGTTATGTTGGAGATTAGAGATCAACCGGTGTAAAAGCACCGCCTACTGACCAATCAATACTCCATTGATAATGGCGTCACCGTTCTTAGACGATCCGGTGGAGCTTGGTGCGAAGCAGCAACTGTATTACGTTTTGCCTGTAAAACCATGTCTGTGTTCTTCATATTTTTGTAGAATTATAGTTCGCGCTTTCTATATAAAATATGCGGCTCTGGTAGATGTTTGAGATTGGTCATGCTGTGCAAACACTGCCTTGGGGCAGCTGTGGCTCAGTGATAGAGCGGTTGCCTGCCAATCAGAAGGTTGGTGGTTCGATCCCTGGATTTGCAGTCCCATGTCGAAGTGTCCTTGGACACTGAACCCCGAGTTGCCCCCGATGCTGCGTGTGTGAATGTTTTCCAGATAACTTCCTATTTGAGCGGTATCTTTTTTCTTCCCAGTCTATCAGTTATGTAGCCTACATAACCTTATCTGTCCTCATATCACTAACGTCACATTACAGTTTTCTTTACAACCTTGGTGATGCGGAGCATTTTAGTAAAGCCACTGTATAGCAAAGCGCCATCAGAAGAGATCGCTCTGAAATGTGCTTTAAACATTTGTAGTGTTCCCTGGACACACACCAGTCAGAGACATTAAAAAGGAGTTCACAGTATTGCAGGTGAATGATGTAAACCCTTTGAAAGAAAAGATTATGAACTATAATTCTGTTAATGGTGCTGCAGCCTCAGAATGGGATTAGTAGGCCTAAGACTTTTTCGCCCGCAGTATTGCACCTAAATGAAATAGATTTTCAGTAAAATTAGGATATACTTATGATTAAATATGATATACATTATATTGGAATATATGCATTTACTCTAGCAGCAATTTTCTCCCACCAAATTCTCTCTTTTGCAGCAGCCGCTGTGTTGCTTTTTAAACGTAATAGTATTTCGGCCGACCCATTTGTTTGTGGTTGTTGCCATGGTGAATCGTAGTATCATGGCTCCATTCATGCAGCCTTTTTGTTATGGTGGTGCACACGTGTGAACCTACTCAGAGTTGATTGAACCAACTCATATCAGCTGTTCTGGAACTGAAAACTCAGTTTCCCATCTCAGGGTAAATCAACTCAGACATCAGAGTTAGACTCAGAGGGCCTCATTTACTAACACTAGCGCAGTTTACGCTGCGTCTGTTTATGCGAGTTCGGTAATAGCGCACGCTATGCTTCCATATTTTGCGTAGTATTTATCAACCCGAACACCCATCAGGCAATCAGCGTCTTTCTCCGCCCACTAGACCGTAAATTGTGCTGTAGCAAAGCAGTACTGGTGCTATGATACGGCTGAGTGCAGACGGCCATATTCCCACTGCTGATGCTATGACTGTTTGAAATGATCCTGCCAATATTTGTAATGTAGCGAGGAGTTTAACAACTGCTGGGATGGTATGTGAACGCTGAGTCGGAGATGCAATGTCATCTTTGATTTCTTCCAGTAACTCTAATATTGCATGGCTGCTTAATCTGTAACGCTTAATGATTTCGTGTTCACTCCACTGACAAAGTGTGATCCTTGTGTTGTATGTTATTTTCAGCCTGGCCTATGTCTTCATCTTGCTCTGATTACTGCTACCATTTCACCAGCGGCATATAGGCCTACGAGGAAACCTGATTGCGGCTGGTTTAGACCTGCTTTTAAGAGGCGTAGAATTTCCCCCGCAGAATAGAGGCGCGCTCTTACTGGCAGTCTTTGTAAATACCACGGAATATATAAGTCAGGCGCACTTTACGCGTATCCTCCCACCTTTTTGGGTGGAAGTCCCACTTCCCCCATGACCCTCCCACAAACGCACATTGAAAGTGCAACTTGTCTCTTCTCGCTCAAGTGCGCCCTGTTTGTAAATAGCCCGCATCAGTTACGTCCATCTTTGCGACCAATTAGCGCCTGGAAACAGGCGCAAATGGCTTGACAAATCTAGCCCAGAGTTTGTTAAACCTACCTGAAACGGACCCCTGGTCTTTGTCTGTGTGTTTACAGCTGATGTTTGTTGTTGTTGTTCACATTTCAGTTTGTGTGTGAGGAAGTACATGTGTGACTTTGGGTTTGTCTTCTGGCAAGTTCGCTGAAGCTGCTTATCTGTGAATGTGTTTGTCACACGAAGGAAAAAATAAAACTAGAGCTGAAATAATTAATCGATCAACAGAAAATGCTCAACTGAAATTGTCAAACATTGTTTGTTTACACTATCTCAAATTTAAGGATTTGCTAGTTTTCTGTTGTATATAGTTGTAAATTAAATATCTTTTGGTTTTCGACTGTCTCAGACAAAACAAGACAGACATAATACAATTTTATACGTTTCATACACAAAATGCAACTTAATTGGCTCTACAAGAAGAGTAATGACTGAATAGAAACAATTATAACTTGTGGGGGGGGGGGGTAATGTAAAATTCTTTAAAGTTTTTGCAGAAGTTTAGATAAAGAATAGCAAATGGTAAAAGTAAGTAAAACCAGTGCTTTATATTTGCATCATTATTTCATGACACATATTCACATAAACCATAACCTCAGGACTAAGCTCCTTGGGCTGGGTATCCATTGGCAGTACTATACTGAGTACCAAAATTATATTTTGTTACTATTGGCTGGATTGTTGTGAAATTTGGTACAGACATTCATGGCATGGCCAGTGTGGCTAGTTCATCTCTCAATACTGACTTCTCTACCCTGTCTGTGGCTCTCAACCCCAAGCACATTGGGGGTCACAATAGTGCTGGGCGGTATACCGGTTCATACCGAAAACCGGTGTATATTTTCGTCACGATGTTCATTTTTAATATACCGCCATACCGGTGTGTTTAATAACACAACGTCCGGAAAGAACATTATGCTGCGCCGCGCGACACTGTTTTAGACGGACCCTTTAAAATGCTGCACTTCTAAGCAGCGACGGTAAACAGCAGTGCACCAGAGGGACGTCACACGGAAGATGGATGCTGCAGAAGTAATGACACAGACGAACTTGTGCCAAGAAAAGGAGCCGCCGGGTCTGTTGTTTGGAGGTTTTTTGGTTTCCAAAAATCCGACGTTGACCAAACAACCGTTTTATGCAAGTGCTGTCGGGCTAAAATAGTTGCGAAAGGCGGCAACACGAGCAATTTGCTCCACCACCTCAGCTGCAAACATGTCTTGGAATATCAAGAATGTATGAAATTAAAGTCAGCAGGCTCAGCGCCCTCCACATCAGCAGCTAACACGGGGAAAGCAAAAGAAAAGTCGAGCCAAATGTCACTTAAAGACGCGTTTGCTAGAGGGACTTGCTATGACAGAAAAAGCAAACGGTGGATCGAGATTACAAACTCCATCACCAACCACCTAGCTAAAGACATGGTCCCGCTTAATAGAGTGGTGAGTAATGAGTCAATTAAGTCAATTTACTGCAGTAATTCCTCTCTCAACGAGTAGAAAATGCATTGAACATCTGAATATGCATGAAAAAAACCCCGTCAAAAACCGGAAAACCGGCATAATTTTGAAAAAAAACGTGATATGAATTTTTGGTCATACCGCCCAGCACTAGGTCACAAATATGTAGTTTAATTTTCAAGGCTACAATCGCTGCTGTCTTATCTACCTGAGGATGCACCTTCTTGCCGCCCAAGTGGTACCCAAGTTACAGTACTTCCCTCCGTCCAACTGCACACTGCTTTGGGCTGGCGGTGACTGAGTCCACCTTGCTTCTTGCCTGTCGCACAGTTCAGTTGCTCAGATATTAACACAGTTCAATAAATATATCTCACAGCCCAGTGTCCATCTGTCTGTGGTGTGTGGCAGTCATCTGAGGTCCAGCACGCTACTGCATTTAAAGTGAGTGTAATTAGACAACAAGCACTAGCTGTGTCAGTTAACTCACCTGCTCTCATGAGTCATCCCCACACGTCTCTCCCCTGCCGCTGAATGCAAATCATGCCCACCTCCACAGAGCCTGTCTACCAGATGTCCATTATTCCAAGTTAAACAGGAGGAAGCATGTAAATCAGTGAGTATGTTTAAATGCACACCAATATTCCACTATTATTCCGAATATGACAATATTCAGAATTTGACACAGGTCATGTAAACAGCATATTCCGTTTGGATATTCCGAATGAGGCCTTTTCCCAAATTTAGCTTTTTACGATTAAGACATGGGATATGGCAGTATTATTCAGGTTTTCATGGCTATTTCATGGATATATTTGGATATTAGTGGAATATCCACTTTCATTAGCCATGTAAACAGCTTAGTTGGAATATCGTCTTTTTCGGAATGAGGGCAAAAAGCGGGCATGTAAATGTCACTGTTTCATAGAAAGATAGAATTTTCTTCTTGTTCGTATTCAGTATTTGTACATCTGATGTCTCTAGTCTGTCTGTCTGTCTGTCTGTCTGTCAGTGGGATCTGTGGACATGTGTGTGACTGTTCGTTGGACTCCAGTGGTGTTTGCCAGAAGGGCCCTGCAGGACAATGACCTTTAGACCTACTGCCCAGGAGCTATAGGACACTGTGTGTGTGCACTTAGATAAGACATTTAATTGAAAAAACAGACGTTTGTGTCTCCCTTTTTGCTACATATTGTATTAAGGAGATCTAGAGCATTTGTTAAGACAGAAAATTCAGATTCATCTAAACCAAACATGGTCAGTTGGTGCTCCTCCTTCTGTGTGGGTTCACAGCCTCAGAGATAATATCAGGTCAATCACAAATCCCTCCGCATGTATGTGTTTAGGCTAACTGCCTTTAGATGGCAGTGTTCATCCACTGAAATCACACACACACACACACACACACACACACACACACACACACACACACACACACACACACACACTCACACTCACACTCACACTGCAAACACACTCGGACTGAAAAATAGGAATGAGGCACAAATGTCTTGCCTTTTCCCAGGCAAAAATCCAAGACCTCTAACAAAACAAACTGTTCACTGAGGCCAGTTCAAGGTGTTCCTAGGTAAAATGTCAGCAAGCTTTCACTATCTATATTTACCATAGTGCAGACACAGTGTTCTATTGGCAGTCTTTGTGGAAAAGATATGACCACAATCAAAAAGCTCTTTAAATGAATAAATAGATTAACTCTGTACAGGAGGCATTGCAACAATGTGGTAGTTGCATTGTGTGGATCAAGTACACATGCATTTACACACACACACACACACACACACACACACACACACACACACACACACACACACACACACACACACACACACACACACACACACACACACACACACACACACAGTCCCAGCTGCAGGTGTATTGTGTCTCTCGGTCAGTCAGGGGTCTCCACAGATAATTATTGTTCTCTCTCTGTCTCTCTCACACAGTCCCATCCAGTTCTATTCAATGATCGTTACAGGCATGAAAGGTTAAAAACAGTGTTTCCTAAACCAGAAAAGTACAACATGGACAAATACTAATTAGTCCGTGACAACATGGTGAAAACACCAAAATCTGAAGTATAGCCAAACATACAGAAACAAATTCTAATATTCTTTATTGCTGTAGCATATGTATGTGTATATATGTATATGCTGTAGCATTACAATACATGACTGCAGTCAAATTGTAGTCGGGTACAGTAATGCTAAAGCAGCAGGTCTACAATGTTAACATAACTAGTGCTAAAACAATTAGTCAATTGATTGATTGGCCTATCGAAAGGAAAGCAAAGTTATTTATGGATTCCAGCTTCTTCCAGTGAGTATTTGCTCTTTTTTTTGTGTCATAAGAAATGGATTATCTTTTGGATTGTTGGCTGGACAACACATTCACCAAATGTCAACCAGCGAAGCTAACACTCACTTTTTTTTAACGGAACGTACAGTACATTGTTACAATTAAAATTCAACTAAAACTGGGAACTTGTTTGTTGTGTTAACTCACACTACACAATTTAAGCTGCAATGTATTCAAAGTAAGAATAAAAAAGAAAAATATTGTGCCGCAGATGGCTAAAACATATAGACAGTCTGGTCTGTCTGTTCTGCAGTGTAGTTTGGTTTTATATCACAGCATTCTCAAGACCGATCCATGGCTAAAATCAGGCCATACGGTGTCTATCCAGCTTAAGACTACCTAAACACATAACTCCTCTTGCAGAAGGAAACCGTTGCGAGAGTTTAGCAAATACAGCAAATACAAAATCCTTCATGAAACACAGATTCAAATCTAGATTTGCCGTTGTTTCCCTCTTTATTTCCTCACTTGTTCTTTTCTTAATCACCCCCCTCCTGTTTTCCTTCATCTGACTCTAACAGGATCACAGTTGTCTGATTGCAGTCATCAGGTCATTAACATGTAAACAAACAGCACTGTTCTACATACATACTCTGCGCAGGTGTCTCTGCTAATGCAATTAAATCGAGCAGTGTGTGGAAGTATCGGTGGCAATTACAGCTAATGGGATGTGTGTGTGTGTGTGTGTGTGTGTGTGTGTGTGTGTGTGTGTGTGTGTGTGTGTGTGTGTGTGTGTGTGTGTGTGTAAATGACAGTATGTGTTTAAACGGGTGACTGATTTAAATCATTATTCTTTGAAGTGGACAGTGTTGTTTAGGTTGTTTAGATTTGTGTTAAGGATCTCCTAAATGTGGTTATTAAAGCTCCAGTACACAGTATATTTTATATTAACAATGGATAACGTCTTTCATGTGAAAGGTGTAACCCGTGGTGTCTTTTAGTTCAGAGTTTTGGTTTAACAGCACATTTGCTGCAGCTAAATTTCCATATATGTTTCTCAGGTGTTGGTGGAGACCAAACCAGAGCTAAAATTAAAGTGAGTGTTGGACTTACATCTGTCTGCTGGATGTGGTAGGCAGGTTAGTAAGCAGCTATTTGCCAACATCTTAGGTTTTTTCAGCATGTGTTACTGCCCACAAAATCAAATAATGCAATTAATGCTTTAAGGAATTGTAACCATCCTGTGAACTGACTAAGTGGGACATTGTACAGTCAAAAAAAATAGTCTTGTCAGTGCTCAAGTCTAATGGCGACTATCTCAAAAATACTGTTATCTTTGGTTTTTCTGGACTGACGGTTCTTGTTACTTATAGGCTGACTTATATACACAGATACTGATATATCTGTGATAAGATAAATTGTATATTAATATAACAAGCTGATGTCAGAGAAGCCGCTGCAGAGTGAACAACAATGTTGGCTAAAAACAACTGGCCTCTACAGCAAAAAGGTACAGAGTATGTGTGGAAGGTAGATTAAACTGTCCCGAGCAGCCTCAATCCTAAAAATCGGAAGATACTGAGGGCGTGCAGAAGGGAACAGTTTTCTCAGGAGAAGTCTCTGTTGCCAAAAAACTTGTACACAAACCGAGTGATAGTAAATGTTTTCCTGAAAAAATGAAAATAGCCAAAGTGATTTCTCTTTAAAAATCTGGAGACAAACATGTTTTCTCCAACTACAGACCATTATGTCTGCTTCCACAATTCTCCAAAATATTAGAGACATTAATTGTAGCCAGGTTAGACAAATTTACTGACAAGTATAATATTTTAAGCAGCAATCAATATGGTTTTAGATCCAAGCAATCCACAGCAATGGCACTTATGTAATTAACTGAAGAAATATTCACTGCAATTGATAAGAAACAGCATTTAGTAAGCATCTTTGTTGACCTCAAAAAAGCATTTGACACCATAGACCATACCATACTCCTTAACAACCTTAGCAAATACGGAATCAAAGGGGAGGCACATCAATGTGTAGCAAGTTACTTAGAAACTAGAAAACAGTTTGTTCAGATAAATAACATAAAATCAGAATCATGTAATAATATGTGTGGGGTACCGCAGGGGTCCATTCTTAGACCAAAACTTTGCATATTAACGATCTTCATTCGTAATTGTGATATCATCAGTTATTGCTATCTCAGTTTGGGATTGGAGCGTGGAGTTTGATAGATGTGGGCATTAACCATCCAAGGAAAGACTAACAAAAACACTATCCAGTTGCATTATGGGAAATGTTAGAGCTTGGGCTGTTCTGGAAACTAATAGTCAGAATAACTCGGCCTCTGCTGCTTCCATTTTGACCATTTTTTTTTTAAATCTGTCTCTCTTCCAGGGCAACCTGCCGAAATACTCCCATAATGCCCTTGTGGTCCAGGCGATGAAGACCAACCTGACAGACCCTGACATGCACGTGCTGTTCTTCGACGTGGAAGCGGTGATCATTCAGCTGCTGACAGAGGAAGCCCAGAGACCGAGCCCCACGCTGGTGTCTCCAGAGACGCTGCAGAAGAGCCAGGCTGGGGCTGATAAGGGGGGGTCCTTCCTGGCCAACAAGATCTTCAAACAGGTCAGTAAACACAAAGGAAAAGAAGGGAAAATTCATCGGTCCTAAACAATCAAAATCAGCATGTAAATTGGCTAATAAAGGTTATAACGCTAGGATGTGTTGTCTGAATATTTTCAGGATATTATTTAGTGACTTATTTTTACTCTTAAGCTTTTCTTTTACCATTTTCTTTTTTTAAATAAAATTGTCCCCTAACTAAACCAGGTGAAGGAAACAATGAAGGAGACCATCAAGGAGCATCTATTAGACGAAGACGAGGAGGAGGAGGAGGAGATGAGGAGGCGGGAGGAGAAGTCCAAGTCTCTGAGTCTGCTGGAGTATAACCTAACGATGGACACGGCCAAACTCTTCATGTCCTGCCTGCACGCTTGGGGTCTCAACGAACAGCTCGACGGCATCTGTCTGGAGCGACTGGGCATGCTCAGACCACACTGCCCCATCTCCTTCGGCCTGATTTCCAGAGGAGGTCACATGTCCCTTATGCTGCCTACCTTCAAGGTACTTTAATCAGTATCCATCAGGCTGATACAGACCCCTGTCAAGCTAAACAATCCTGTATATGCCTCTATATTACATGATGCCAAAGCAGAAATATATAGAGCACAGTAAAAAAAATGATAAACTGATTGTAAAGTGCCAATTTTGATAGTTGACATTGATTACCTTTCACTTACGTTTATGTATGACTTAAGCTGCTGTGATGTGAGGATTTTTTGTTTTTCTCGTAAATTTAATCTGTTTGTGTGATTTCTTTTAAAACCATTTTTTGACTGAAAGATAAGAAGACCAACTGATAATGAAATTAATCATTACTGTCTGCTCTAAGTACTAAATGCCACTAAGTACTCATTTCCAAACTAATAATGAATAACATACAGTAAAAGATCTTGTTGTATTCCATACATTCTTATATTCCAACACCCCAGTTGTAATTACTATTACTAGTGTTATTATTTTATTCATATAGAACTTCAACTTTAGACATGACAGTTATAATAAGTGATTTTTTAGCACAATTTTGTAGCACCTTTTATGGAGTGAGTGTCATAAAGTACTTCACCAGTCAATGAACACAACTGAACAGTGTCCGAGCTGAGTAAAACACACTCATGTTGACCTGTATTTCCAGGGTTCATTTGTCTGCCTCTGTTTCCCAGGAGTCCTTGTTGCGGCAGTTGTCCCTGGCGACTGGTCTGAAGCTGACTCTGAATGACATCGTTGGAAAGGGGACGTACGGCGTTTCAAGGGCCGTCACCACACAGCACCTGCTGTCTGTAATTTCACTGGCCAACACTCTGATGGGCATGACCAACGCCACCTTCGTCGGAGAGCACATGAAGAAAGCACCAGTCAGGTAACACACACACACACACACACACACAAGACCAAATTAAGACTCCAATGGGATGATAATGTTGCTCTGTGTTGGTTGGATGTGGAGGGCAACTGTTTGCTCACATGTTAGCAGTCTTGTGTAAAGTACTTGAAAGCAATACTTGAGTAAAAGTACAAGTATCTTACCAGAAAATACAGTGCCTTGCGAAAGTATTCGGCCCCCTTGAACTTTTTGACCTTTTGCCACATTTCAGGCTTCAAACATGAAGATATAAAACTGTGATTTTTTTGTGAAGAATCATCAACAAGTGGGACACAATCATGAAGTGGAACGAAATTGATTGGCTATTTCAAATCTTTTTAACAAATAAAAAACTGAAAAATTGGGCGTGCAAAATTATTCAGCCCCCTTAAGTTAATACTTTGTAGCGCCACCTTTTGCTGCGATTACAGCTGTAAGTCAAACAGCTCGAGCTCAGTGAGGTTGGATGGAGGGCGTTTGTGAACAGCAGTTTTCAGTTCTTTCCACAGATTCTCGACTGGATTCAGGTCTGGACTTTGACTCGGCCATTCTAACACCTGGATATGTTTATTTGTGAACCATTCCATTGTAGATTTTGCTTTATGTTTTGGATCATTGTCTTGTTGGAAGACAAATCTCCGTCCCAGTCTCAGGTCTTTTGCAGACTCCATCAGGTTTTCTTCCAGAATGGTCCTGTATTTGGCTCCATCCATCTTCCCATCAATTTTAACCATCTTCTCTGTCCCTGCTGAAGAAAAGCAGGCCCAAACCATGATGCTGCCACCACCATGTTTGACAGTGGGGATGGTGTGTTCAGGGTGATGAGCTGTGTTGCTTTTACGCCAAACATAACGTTTTGCATTGTTGCCAAAAAGTTTGATTTTGGTTTCATCTGACCAGAGCACCTTCTTCCACATGTTTGGTGTGTCTCCCAGGTGGCTTGTGGCAAACTTTAAACGACACTTTTTATGGATATCTTTAAGAAATGGCTTTCTTCTTGCCACTCTTCCGTAAAGGCCAGATTTGTGCAGTATACGACTGATTGTTGTCCTATGGACAGAGTCTCCCACCTCAGCTGTAGATCTCTGCAGTTCATCCAGAGTGATCATGGGCCTCTTGGCTGCATCTCTGATCAGTCTTCTCCTTGTATGAGCTGAAAGTTTAGAGGGACGGCCGGGTCTTCGTAGATTTGCAGTGGTCTGATACTCCTTCCATTTCAATATTATCGCTTGCACAGTGCTCCTTGGGATGTTTAAAGCTTGGGAAATCTTTTTGTATCCAAATCCGGCTTTAAACTTCTCCACAACAGTATCTCGGACCTGCCTGGTGTGTTCCTTGTTCTTCATGATGCTCTCTGCGCTTTAAACGGACCTCTGAGACTATCACAGAGCAGGTGCATTTATACAGAGACTTGATTACACACAGGTGGATTCTATTTATCATCATTAGTCATTTAGGTCAACATTGGATCATTCAGAGATCCTCACTGAACTTCTGGAGAGAGTGAAAGTAAAGGGGCTGAATAATTTTGCACGCCCAGTTTTTTATTTGTTAAAAAGGTTTGAAATATCCAATAAATTTCATTCCACTTCATGATTGTGTCCCACTTGTTGTTGATTCTTCACAAAAAATTACAGTTTTATATCTTTATGTTTGAGGCCTGAAATGTGGCAAAAGGTCGAAAAGTTCAAGGGGGGCCGAATACTTTCGCAAGGCACTGTAACTTTGGTAGAAGTTAAAGTCACTTTTTAGAATATTACTCTCGATTAAAAGTCTTAAAGTATCTGATGTTTACTGTACTTATGTATCAAAAGTAATTTTCTGATTTTAAATGTACCTTAGTATTGAAAGTAAAAGTATAAAAAACTTTTGATTATGGCCAAAGGTGTTTAACGTTATCTTCATCACCACTGTCGTCGGAGTGGTCATCGTCTGTTACCATGACGGCAGAGCCTGCAGCAGGTGCTTCCATGACACTATCAGTCATTATGCTTACTCCTCCTCTTTTTCTTTAGTTTTGGCCTATGTTTTCTTTTTTGCTTGCCAACACGTCACCAACTGGAATGGAGCGTGCAGTAACTTGCAATCTAGGAGCAATGATTCGCCAAACCTTCTTTTTTCCAGTGTAACAAATTTCTTCTGATTTAATTTTGTAGTAACGAGTAACTAAGATGCTTAGGGGAAATGTAGTAGAGTAAAAGTATATATTTTATTCAGGAAATGTAGTGGAGTAAAAGAGAAAGTTTCCGTAAATATAATTAACAAAGTAAAGTACAGATACATGAAAAGTCTACTTAAGTACAGTAATGAAGTATTTGTACTTTGTTACATTACAACACTGCATGTTAGCCACAAGAACTTTAAAAGTGTGAATAAACAGTATTTCAGAGGCATCTGTTTTAAAGCTTGTTGGGGAGATTTTTTTTTCCAAGGGACCAAAAACCTAAACAAACAGTATATATGATCAAAATCTCCAGCTCTTACATTAGATTGTTTTAAGTATCTTCTGAGACACTAAATCCTTTTGTAAAACTTAAACTACAACTCGCGCTACAAGCGTGAGTTGTAGTTCCAATGAGACAACCTGTAGGGGGACCGAAGCGGGGAAAGTTCTCTAGTGTTGCTTTAATTTGGAATTTAATTCCTTTCAATACAGTCAGAACTTTCTTTGAGCAGCATCTAGTGGCCGTTAGAAGTAGCTCTGACTTCAACACTCAAAAAACTTGGCATAACTTTTGAGATTAGTGGACATCCGTTAATGAAATTTAACCTGGCTTCAGTATCTTTGGAGTACTGTCCACAAAACCAGAACCATTTGATTTAAATATAGACATGTTCCTTAATAGTGCGGATTGTAGATGTATGTATAGACTAGAACATCTTAACCTTAGCTCAACATATCTGGATTCACCAGGCAGAAAAACACAGCCCTGATCTATCATCAGTGATTCCAGCTGAAAAACAAAAATAACAACCCAAACAAACGGAACGGAAACTGAATTCAAAGCACATAACACAGACGCTGTTCACATGCACAATAATACCAGCAGCAGCTGAAGTTCAACTACTGTCAAGTTGTGAAGTCTGTGAAGCAGATTTAGTCTGTCTGAGCTCTCATTGTGCTCTGAAAGATTTAACACGTAGGTCGAGGTCCTGCTGCTGTAACACCAACACAACATTTCATAATTTCTTCAACCCTGCACAGAATAACCCTGCAGGGAGGGCGAGCGAGGAGTCAGGGAGGAAAACACAAAACAAGAGAAAAAGTTTTTTTAAAGCCCCAGTGTGTAACATTTGTAGTTGTTTATTATCAAAATCTGTATTGCCCTTCACAAACTTGTCCTTTTTTATGAATATTGACCACAACCATCAATTCCAAGTATTCCTATTGGCTTGAAATTTTACATTTGCGCTTACATGAACTGGGGTAGACGCTCCATAGCCCATGCGCCATCTTGAAATACGGTAGCCCGTAAGGACATACAGGCGATACTGCTCCGCATTTTGCGCTTTTTACTCAGTGGCACTGACTGTGACGTATGCCAGGGAGGGAGGGGGAGAAGACTGCGACTCACCGCCGGCAGATTTGAAAGGCTTGGCTAACTATAGCATGGTTGTGCATAACGCTAGAACGACGTCTAGGATACTTTTTCCTTGTAACATAAACGTAATAATATGTGCCGTGATTTCCCTGGCAGACAAGTCACGTCATGGATCTGTAACACAGACTAGCTACTAGAACAGCTGCGTGGAGACAATGGCGATACTAAGAGATCATTTCAGTTTCATTGACATTGTTCATGCTGCTCAGAGAAATATATTAAAAACACAAACCTCCGTTGCTTCTCTCCTATGCTGTAAACATCGCCTTACACCATTAATCTGGTACAATATACAGAATAACGATAGCACTGATACTCTAACATTAGCTTGCATATGTTTGGGAACCTGATAGCTGATGTTAGCAATGAAATGGTACCAAAATAACGTCAAACTATTATTACACTGGAAGGGACACTCACGGCCGCTAATTTCGGGTCCGGCCACCGTAGGAGTTAGAACGCACTCGGAATGGAGGGGGGCTACAAAGTGAAAGTCAGTTGGTTGTCATATACAATTTCACCGATAGATGGGAGCAATTCTTACACACTGGGGCTTTAAGGAAGAAAGGTGGTAATGTGGTTGTTTGTATCAAACTCCTCTGACTTTTATTTCACTTGTTTTCAGTCTATAATTTAGTTATCTTTGTGCTTTATAAAAATCTTTAATAACTGGCTCTAATGTATTTAGCTCTAATATAGTTAGCCTCTGTACATGTTTAGCCTTTCAGTGCTTTCAAGTTAATTTTGTACCTTTTAAAAGCCACTTAACTTAAAATTGAGGTGAAATTAGTACAATTTGGAAAGGAATTTCGTTCCTCGGTGGAGTCTTGTGATTACTGTAACTAAGCCTGACATTACCATACCAAATCTCAAATGTTAGTCTGAAACCTGTCTGTACGATTTCAAAGGGGTGTTTTCAGACGTAGACCCAAATGCCTCTGGACGCAATTTAATAGACTTGCAACCAATCAAAGCAACGAAACGTGACGTAGCGCTGAGCGACCAGTGACCAAGTCTGCCTGGTGTAGATGACTAATCACAGGTGAGTAATACCAGCCAATCACAGCACATTAGGGTGGGACTAGGATGGGAAAAAATAACATGTAAGATGATGAGGTGGTATATTATGAGTTGGTATGTTAAACTTGCCAAATCCTGTCAGAAGTACGGCAAACGCATATTTCTTTTAAAGAAAAGCGCTGTTGATTGTTCTTATTTTAGTGAAAATATACCGTCAAGTTTATTCAATACGGATGCTATAGCGGCTTCAACAGAAAGTTCCACATCAGCTGCAGCCCTCATCTCAAACACACTCTGGATTAGATTAGTCATCTGTACGACCACTGGCAGAGGCCCATGCCTCCTTGTTGGCCTCTTCCAGAGCCAGGCATAGCACGTCAATCAAATTTAAAGTGAATCGTCTTGGCAGCCAATATATAGCCTAACTATCAATACATGGTCTGAGTGTCAACATACTTGATTAGCCTTTCAATCATTACATTTCAGTGTTCATGTTGTTCCACGTCTTCATTGTTATTGCCATACTGACTTTACACAAGTGCTGCTGTCATTTTTGGAAGTTATTTAGAATTTAAGACAGAGCCTATGACATCCTAATTTAGGATTATTAACTTGGAAAATGTTGGTCCCGTAATAGCTAAATTCCTATCCTATAATTAGATTGGATTTTCCACTTTAACCTAAACTGTAGGATAAGATAGAATTTCAGATTTAGGAAGTTTTGGCCCCAGGTCTAGACCACACTATAATTTACAGAGACTCAACATTCCCCCATAAGCAACAGAGGTTAAAGCAGGTTAAAGCAACACTAGAGAACTTTTCCCGCTACAGGTTGGAAGTGGAATTGTCCATTACATTACATTATGCAAGTTTGCCAGATCGGGGAGGCGGGTATGGCTGCAGCGTGGAGCATCCCGTGTCATGCTGTCCTGTCTCATGCCATCCCGCCTGGTGCTGTCCCTGAACTTCTACTTTTCAAAATAAAAGCTTCCTCGAGCTTCTACTTTTCAAAGTAAAAGCTTGCGTCTGGAATACTTTAAAAAAAAAACTCAAATAAATGCAGATTATCATGCTAATCAATAAAATACTTAAAATATATATTTGGTGTTTTTTCAACTAAACAGAAACAGCAATCATACAAATGCATAAAATACTTCAGGGACACAACAATAACATCCAGAAATCACGAACTTCCCCGTGACTCCATCTGGAAAATAATTCGCGATTTTGTTTTTGACCCTCTGAACTTACTGTTGAACACGCCTTGGCATGAGACGGCATGGCATGACAAGGGAAGAGCCAGGCTGCAGCAATACAGTCTTGAGATCGGGTAGTTAAGTCCTAAGTCAATCTCCAAGACTTCTTAAAGCAATCCTTGAGTCAAGTCTCAAGTCCCTGAGAGCAAGTCCAATTCAAGTATAAAGTAAATCGAGACCAGTTCAAATCTAGTCTTAAGTCTTGTCAAAGACAGTCTCAAGTCCTTGAGAGCAAGTCTTGACTTGAATCTCATTTCTCTGTTTTACCTCTTCCCCTTCCCCTACCCCTTCGTCTTACCCCTAGCCCTTGTCCCTCAAAACCGAGTGGTAAGGGCTAGGGATGAAAACATACCGCTATGAAATGGGACACCACTTGGTTACGGTTACGTCATCAATAAATATTTGTATACACACTGCATGGTGTTTTGTATATCTGTTTCAGTTATCACGGTTTTGAATGTCATTGATGTTGAGAAACACTTTCTTTGTTAACAAAAATCTGTCTTCTTCTTTTCTTTATTGCCCAATAAAGTAAACATAACGGGCAAAAACATTATATAAAAATATAGTATATTACAGAACCATTATCAACTATTAGAACCATAACTAAAATCAGAATCAGCTTTATTTGCCAGGTTTGCGCAAGCAAACAAACAAGGAATTTGACTCCGGTTAATTTTTGCTCTCAAAGTACAACACTCACTTATATAATATATATATATATATATTATAAGAATAAAAACAGAAAGGACATTATTCTGTATACAGTTAAGTATACAGAATAACAATACAATATATATTTACAAAAGGAGTGAATTACAATGATTACAATAATACAGTACCAGTACAATAATAAATGGCTACAACATGAACTCATGACTCACTCCCATAGTTGTTTTTCAGCATATTTTGATTTTAGAAACTTCTGCTTGTTTTCAGGCCGAAAGTGGATCAGCTGCCTGGTTTCCTCCTGTGTGATACAGGACGGTATATGTAAAGCACATATTAATGTCTCCAAAGCAAGTAGTGTTATGCACTGATATCAAACGAAATTTGCTGCTAATGGAGTTTAGTTAAAACTGTAGACATGCATGGGGTCCATTCAAGGCAGAGAAATGCGGGACTGTAATGTAACGTTAGCGTAGCAAACTAGCAATTTTTAAAAACCTTTAAATTAAGAACATGGTTGCAAATATATATGTACAGGACTGTGTAGCGCACAAAACAAGACTGTCGTGAAAATACTTACATTTATGGGACTCTCTGGTTGATCTGGCTGCCATTGTTGCCGGTTGCGCAGTGTGTTCTGGGTACCACTTGGTTTCAAGTAAGCTCGCGAAAGTACTTGGTTTTAAGGGGTATCTACCCCTCCCCCTTAGCCCTATCCCTCGATCAAAACGAGAATTGAGATAGCCCTTACTCTCACGTGAACGCGCAAAACTAAGGGGAAGGAGTAAGACAGAGAAATGGGATTCAGCCTCAGGCTGGAAACCTGTACATTTATCTATCCTGTTTCCATTCACAATTTTGTGGGAACCAATCACTAACTGGTTTATCCACCTGGCGCGCTATTGGCGGGTTTAACACGTTGACAATAGAGAAGCGACCAAGCAGCTTTTTGTTTACATTCAACAAGCCAGCCACCGAAGTGCAGCACTCCGCAGCAACTCGTTGATGCCAAGACTGTATGGCTGCAGCGTAGAGCGTCCTGTGTCATGCCATCCCGTCTCATGCCGAGGCATGTTCAATGGTAACTTCAGAGGGTCAAAATAGGTAGGACCTTAGATACGACTTGCCACCGTTAGCAACCGTAGATATTTATAGTCCACTCAGCTGATAGAACCCTTCAGTTTAGCTATGAGCCAGGAAGCGAACGCTATGCTAGCAAGATCCAAAGTCAATAACATTGTGTACAGTTGGCAATCAGTAAAAATAATTTGACAGTATGTTTAACAACAAGACAAGCTAGCTATCCAACCATGTCATTGTCCCCAAAACAATATAACAACTTTTACGAACAATCTGATCCGCGATGTGTAACGTTACTGTCGGCTGCAGCGGCGGAGCCTGAGGTAGCGACCTGAACAGTGAACGGGATGTGAGACAGTGTTAATTTCGTTGACGAAGACTATGACGAAAAATATTCGTCAACGAACCTTTTTCACGGACGAAAACTAAATAAAAACTAAATAAAAAGTCAGAATGATGACGAAGACTGTGACGAAATATAACTGACACTTTAGTCAACGAATAAAAATGAGACGAAAATGTTAGGGCGGGCCGAATGGAGAAGAGATCCAATCAGAACTACTCTTTTTGTGGGACAAGTTGGGAAGAGATCCAATCAGAGCGAATCTTTGAGGGTAGGTTGATCTATGCAGAAACAGCGGAGCCTTTTTAAAAAGCCGCGGCAAATGCAGGCGCAACAGCTAGCTAAACAAACGCAGCAGCGGCAGTTACACAGGAGCTCTCATGAACAACAGACATGTCAGAGCTAGGTCTAGGACGAAAACGAAGAATTGACATCTGGTCACACTTCACATATGACAACAAGACCGCCTGTAAACCGTGTGAAGCAAAAATCGCTGGGAAAAACACCACCAACTTGAAGCGACATTTACAGACGACTCATCCAGAAATACATGCGAAGGTAAGCATACACGCTAAGGTTATTTTATCAGATAAACCACCGTGTTTCTACTAAACTTGGAATAAAATAGAAGCTAAAGGAAACCACCTCTGAACTGTATTGCTTATACGATTGTCTCGCTGAATTAATGAGTATAAATATTCAATCTCCTCAAATTGAAGAATCGTGTGTGTGTGTGTGTGTGTGTGACAAGAAACTAGACTAAGACTAAAAGACTAAAGACTAGACTAAGACTAAAACTCTTATGATATTTAGTCGACTAAAACTAGACTAAGACCAAAAGATTTCAGATGACTAAAATAAGACTAAAACTAAATGGTGTGTTATTCAAAAGACTAAGACTAAGACTAAATCAGAATTTGTTGTCAAAATTAACACTGATGTGAGATAACGTTATTCTCTGTGAAACAAAGTCAGTTCAGAGGGGCAGTATAACTTACTTCTTGCAACTTGTGTGTTAGTGCCATCATGTGGTGTTCAGAGGACGAATTGGAAATAACAGATCCACATTTCCTTTTTGATTTAATGTAGCGCATTGATTTAGAACAGGGGAAGCTTTTATTTTGAAAAGTAGAAGCTCAGGCACGGCACCAGGCAGGATGGCATGAGACGGGATGCAAATGTATTTAACTGTCTATGGAAATTACGAATCCCACTATGGCCACGCCAAGACCCGCCCTACAATCACTACTATTGGCCAGGCGTCCAAGGTAACGTAACCCCATTTGTTCAGGTCCTATCCCCTGACCAATCCGCTATCCTAACCTTAACCACTTGAGGTGAAATGCCTAACCCCAACCAATCGAGCTGCTTCGTAGGGCGGGTCTTGGCATGGCCATAGTGGGATCAAGGGGGTATCCTGCCTCCACAGAGCAAAGCCGCTATGGCGCCATTTTGATGCTACCAATCACTGACCCGCTGTTAGCATTCCATTGACTGCCATTCATTTTGACGTCACTTTGACAGCAAATAACTTTACATCTGAAGCGTTTAAAGACTATTTGTCCATTGTTTATTTCTAAAGAAACACAACAATGTATAAAAGGCTCCATTACCTTGTACCTCACGTTATGGCTCCGAGCAGATGTTTTTATAAAAATAGGCTAACGATTGTGGCATAACCACATGATTTACTGTTGCATAGTAGAGGGATTACCGTATAGTACAGGAGAAGCTCGCAGGCAGTTTAGACTGTTTAAGTTTAATTGCTAATATTAACTAGCATTTTAGTTAGCAATAATTAGCCTGTGCCTATGTTATCTCCTAACATATACCTACGCTCTCCGTCTCTGCAAGATTGGGAATGATTGAGATTTCTCTTGGCACAGCTACCAGAAGACTTACAACGTTCAGACACGTTGCTCACGTCACATCTACGTCGGCAAGCTCAGTTTGCAGCTGCGCAGTAACGCTCAGCCATCACCGGAAAAGTGCTTCTAATAGACTTCACTGGTCTCAAAAACAACGGCGTCACTTTGTCCATTTCTTTAACTGTCTATGAGTGGGATTCGTAATTTTACAGACGGGACGGCATGGGACCATTCCATGCATGGGACACTCCACGCTGCAGCCATACCCGCCTCGTTGATGCCGCTGTCGCCGCTACGCCGCTGTCGCCGCTACGTCACCCGGATCGTTGGTCTGATTGGGTGAAGGACTATCCAATTGCGTACAGAGTCATTTGAACAATGCCCATTGGTCCCGCCTCTTGTGCAGAGAAAATACAGAGCAGACTCCCCAGACTAATGTTCAATCTTAAAAGATTGAGCTTGATCTGGTAATAGCCAGACTACACCACAGCAGGAGGACAGGGGAGACCGCACAGCCTGGAAACCTTTTCAAAGGTGTTCATTACTTTCTCAGAAACAAAGCAAATCGTTGGTATGTCCAGAACAGATATGTTGATTGTGGATATACAGATGTAAGCTGAAGACCTCTTTATAAAACTCAAACTAAGGTCATCTATCTGGCTGTGTCTACTTCGACACACCAAACCAGCACTTGTGAATATTTGAAAATCTTTGGCTTTTTGATGTTCACTCCATCATACATTTATGACCGCAGAAAAGATTCCTTCCTTGTATGCTTGAGTTTGAAAAGAAGTACACTCTTAGGGTTTGGGTATTTCATCACAACAACCACAACAGCACCCCCTTCACCAGGCCCGGATTGGCTAATTGGGAGCACCGGTTAGGGTTAGGTAGTTGAACTATATCATTGATGCTGTCCCTAGGCTGCCTGCACTTGGAGCCCACTCTTTTTATTTATTCTTGCAGCCCACTGTTCTCTATCATGCAGCCCACTACAGAGTGTGGTCTGGTAATTATGACGTGCCGTGTTTTGACTCCTCCGACGGCACCTGGCTCAAAAAACAAACAAACCGTCACCTCGTACACTTCAGTCAGTGGTGCTTGTTACGATGCGGCTGTGACATGCAAGCAAAAGAAGCTATAAAAATGGATAACCGCAAGAGCAAAGGCGACACTGAAAAGGCAAGAAGCTCTAGAAAGCATCTGAAGACTGAGCAACTTTTTCATTAAAACCAGCGAGAGTGAAACGCCAAATTGAGACTATGAGACTGGTAGGCTAAGCTAGTTAGGAGCGGTGCAAGATGGTAGCGGCCATGCAAAACACAATACAACGTTGCCTGCAAACCAGGGTTTATGTTTATGAATCAAACTTTTTCTTGTAGCTCCTCAGCAGCTACTAGTCAAGTGTGCTGCTGACAGTGAAGAGCCAAGCAGCAGCCATGAGCCCAGAACTGGGCAGGTAGGATTGCTCATAAGAACTAGAATTAAAATGGAGTATGGTGTAGACGTGAAGAATGCCCAGAGATAATCAATGATGCAATACGATTCACACTAATAAAACATACTTGACTTGATCAGAAAGCTTTGTAAAAAAGGGGAGATTTGTGCTGAGAAGTATGACACTTTTTAAAAATGTGATTGTGTCAATAGCAGAGCCAGTAGTGTGCATAGCTGCTGTCAGTGTGAAAGGCATAGGTAAGCTGTTGTACCACAGTGTGTGAACAAGCACACATGATCAGATTAGTTACAGTATAACCACATTATATGCCCAAATGTTACTAGTGACCCATTATGCTTATCAAAAATACAACCCCAAATCAGAAAAAGTTGGGACAGTATGGAAAACACAAATAAAAAAAGAAAGTAGTGATTTCTAAATGTACTTTGACTTGTATTTCTACAAGACAATACAACAGCACATAATTTAATGTGTTCCTCATGATTTTTATTGTTTTCTTTCAAAAAAACAAAATTCCTATTTTGGTTCTTGCAACACATTTCAAAAAAAGTTGGAACAGTAAAGCATTTACCACTTTGTAATGTTGCCATTCCTTTTCACAACACTTAAGACGTTTAGGGACTGAAGACACCAAGTGATGAAGTGTTTCAGGTGTAATTTTGTCCCATTCTTGCTGCAAACAAGTCTTAAAGTGGGCAAAAGTACGGGGTCTTCGTTCAAAATGTGGTGCCATCACAGAAGTGCAAGTTACCTTTGCCAAGGGCACTGACACAACCCCATACCATGACAGACCCTGGCTTTTGGACTTGTTGCTGGTAACAGTCTGGATGATCCTTTTCTTCTTTGGTCACGGCGTCCATTTCTCCCAAAAAATACCTGAAATACTGATTCATCTGACCACAGTACACGTTTCCACTGTGTCCATCCCAGATGCCTCCGAGCCCAGAGAAGTCAACGGCGCTTCTGGACACTGTTAACATAGGGCTTCCTTTTGGCACAGTACAGTTTTAACTGGCATTTGTGGCTGTAACTACGTATTGTGGTACTTGACAAAGGTTTGCCAAAGTAGTCCTGAACCCATGTGGTGATATCGCTTATAGATGAATGACGATTCTTGATGCATTGCCGCCTGAGGGATCGGAGATCACGGTTGTTCAGCTTAGGCTTGCGCCCTTGTCCTTTACGCACTGAAATTCCTCCTCATTCCTTGGATCTTTTAATTATGTTATGCACCGTTGAAGGTGAAATAAGCAAATGTCTTCCTATCTTTCTTTGAGGAACATTGTTTTTAAACATTTCAAAGTTGGCAAACTGGCGATCCTCGGCCCATCTTTGCTCCTAAAGGACTAGACCATTCTTGGATGCTGCTTTTGTACCAAATCATAATTACAATCACCTGTTGACATCACCTGTTTCATATCACATCATTATTTAACCAATTTACCTGATTACTAGCCCTAAATTGCTCCTGGCCCAACCTTTTTTGGAATGTGTTGCAAGTCTGAATGACAGGAAAGGATGTATATTTACAAATGAAATTAAGTTGACCTGACAAAACATGAAATATTTTGTGTTCACGTTGTCTGCAATGAAATACAAGTCAAAGTACATTTAGAAATCACTACTTTCTTTTTTTATTTGTGTTTTTCATACTGTCCCAACTTTTCTGATTTGGGGTTGTAGGACAGCAAAGCTCACGACTGAAGGGGAATAGGATAATAGTGATATGAAATATTATACAGATTTTTATTTATTCTTTTATTTCATTTTAAGGTTTGGATATGTGATAGATTCTGATATTGTTGAACATCGTTTTGTTGTAAATATGTTATAATAAATCTACATTGTAAAGCAACACTTGGACTGAATTGGAAATTATATATAGTCATATCAAGCACCGTATTCCCCCGGACATTATAAAGAGTATTTCCACATTGAGCTGGCTATAGTAGAAGAAACATACGCGCGTTATACAGAAACCGAGAGATACAGAGAAAGAGGGGTTGCCAGTGTGTTTTATAGTGAAAAGCAGTGAGTTTGTATGTATGAAAGAGAGTCGAGTGGGGTTAATAATAATAATAATAATAATAGTGATAATTTATAACACCAAAAAGCATACCTTTTCAGTTTGTGATTTTTCGTTTTTCACAAATGAGCTTTTTTGTACCCTTTCCCCCCATTGATTTCTACAAAGTAACAATAACTCCGTTTTACCACTATATTGTATGGCTTGACCCGACTCGCTCTTTTTTGGTTTTCCATTGGTGAAAGTTGTGGATAGTGCCTGGTACGATACTGATCCGTTCCATGCGAGCTGAGCCAATACTAGAAGATGTAATTAAAACACTGCAGACCACTGATTGGTCAGAGAGAATTGGCCCTAGCCTGACACGGGACATCCTGCACAAACCTGTGACTACAATTTTCACTCGACCCAGATTTAAGCAAAAAATTACGCTGTACACCAAGTTGTACACTATGCCGTACAATTGATGAAGTGCAGGCAAAATAATGTGCAAGTGTTTCTACCCTGTTTGTAATAACAATCTCACTAATATAGTCGATACTAACCCTTTGTAACATCCTCTTGTTGCTTTTCAAATTGTCCTTGCTGTAGATTTTTGGCATTTTTAACTGCTAATTGAAGAGCTCCCTGGCAGCTTGTTGTCTGGCAACCGTTATTGATTACTCCATTGATTGTTGTATTGGAAATGTTTGTGTGTCTCTGAAAGTTAGACGCCTCCAGTCTGTTCAGACTCAGGACTGTGTCCTCCACCTAAAATTCAATAGGCTGGAGCCTGAATGCACTTGCACACACACACACACACACACACACACACACACACACACACACACACACACACACACACACACACACACACACACACACACACACACACACACCTCCTCTATCCTCCCTGCTCCTTTTAATATTTCATGCCTCCTCTTTGTGATCCTCCTCCAGGCCTCCCAGACCAGGAGGAACCCCGGAGACTCCTCGCAGGACACTGGCTGCCCCCCCTCAGCCCTCCAACCCAGCACTACAGGCCCAGATCAAACAAGGTAACTACAAAAGGGGAGGGGGCGCTGGCTTCACACACCCCAGGGCCCTGCGGGGAGGGTGGGAGGGAGGAGAGGTGGACGTTTGATAATGCAGCCCACAGGCAATGAAACCCACAGAGAGTTATAAAAAACTGAAATATCCCAGGAGGAAGCTGCTGCTGTTTTCTTGATCAGCAGGTCTTTAAAGGGATGTTCTGCTGTTTTTGACATGAGGGAGGAGTTGTTCCAAATTCAGCTTGAGTACAAACCTCTGACTGCAGCTTTGCAGCATTTCTATCCATGAAAGACTTATTGAGCACTAAATTTGTTAATTCAGGAAAACAAAGAACCAGTTTCACGTTAATACTGTACTGTAACCTCAGTCTGTACTCGCTTGGCGGTTATTGGTTCTGTGCCTTGCTCAATAGAACTTTAAAGGGAGTTTTTGGGGGAGAGGCTGATTCACATTCACTTTGACAGCCTCGGTTTTTCAAGTTGAGAGATTCATACTGGAAACATTAAGGCTGTCCTCACAAGAAACACAGCATTGTGTTTTCAAAATTCTAAAGTAACTTGTTTATTTACTGTGTTTATGCTTACCTGATGGGCGCCTTTTGTTGCCGTGTGAATTATAACTGTTGTCTGTCAGGAACAAAGGAACGAGAAGTGCAACATTTGTATAGTGCTGCAAAACCTTTTGGGGAGTAAGTTAGGATGGATGGTCAATAGATAGATGACGCATGAGACCACCGTTAACATCCGTTCTCCGAGCAATGGTCAACGTTGGTTTGTTTTAACCATGACCACAACCTAGTTACCTAACCAAGTAGTAACTCAACTTGAATTATAGTGGTGGCAGATCAGATAAGATCATTTTTATAATGATAAAATTTGGAATTTATAATTTGGAAGCCAGTGATAAGGTTGTCCTTATGATCGGGGCACCAGATCAGAAAATAACTTGTATTGGAAGGCACCCTATTTTGTCCTTTTTAGTTTTTTAACTCCCACTTGTTGGAATTATTATGGTATGCATTTTACCAGTACGAATCCCATGAAAGATATTTGATAATATCTAATCATCAGCATAGTCAGACATGTTTTAGAATCAAGGCAACATATTCTGTTTTGGTATACACGTGGTACCTCTGTAGCCCTGAGTTTTTTAGGAGGCACACGTCCGCTTCGGCGTAGCTATAGTGGATTGTAACTGTTTTCACATAAAAGATGTGGATGAAGCATCTATAGAGACTGAAAGAAAGAAAATGGAAATGGAGAGAAAGAGAATTTCACTTAGTAAAGGTGACATTTTGTGTGGAGTCTTTCTTTGCAGAGAAACCCACTCTGGTTCACTGTAGGGGTTTTAACCAGCCGTCACCATCTGCCTACTACACACGCACGCACACACACGCGCACACACACACACACACACACACACACACACACACACACACACACACACACACACACACACACACACACACACACACACACACACACACACACACACACACACACACAGCTACCTACCACACCACATCAGGCTCAGTACCTACAAATACACGCACTAAAAATCAAGTCTATATGAATGCAGACACTGCACGCACGCACACACACATATGCCATGGGTGGCACCCTTGGGTGTTCAGGGGAGGCAGGATTTTTAGTGCTATTGTCCTGCTTTAATGGAGGCCAAGCGTGACAAGCGCGTGGACTTATTCACGCCACACGCCTATTCACCACCATTCAGGGAGAACGCTCAGCCGTGACCTCTGCTCAGCAAGCTACTCCCACCTGGTGTGTGTGTGTGTGTGTGTGTGTGTGTGTGTGTGTGTGTGTGTGTGTGTGTGTCAGGCTTTGTGAAGGAGAGCGCTGTTACCCTGTTCACCATCTCTTTTCACATGGAAATAAATGAGGAGGCCCCTCTAATATACTGCAACATTTTCAGTGAGATTAACAGCAAGAGCAAGGTGTCTGCACATAATTTAACATACCTAAAAACATCTTACAGTTACTGTTTTACGATCATGTCCACACTACTTCAAAAAATGTTTTTGAAAAAAGCATCTTTATTTTTCTCTGTTTCAGCCCTTTTTCCACACAAGCAATTTCCATCAGTGAAAACACACTTTCTCAAGTGGATGGGAACAAAGGATAATTTGGGTTTATTGCAACATGGGTCTTATTTTCATAGTTTTGTCCATTATTTCTATCATTGATACAAACATTGCACTCAAGATGTGGGGCATAAATGATGGACCAAACAATTACAATAACATTTTGCAATATCCAAAGAGCACCTGTGCTTGAATACAAGAAAGACACAGCAATGCTTTCAGTCCTTCATCTGCAATTACAATAACAAGTTTCAATAAACAGGAATTATCCTTTAATAATCTAGGGGTAGTCCGAGAAAACAGAGCCTTCTGCTAATGTATGATTGCCAACACAGCCATGGACAACTTTCTTTTGTTTCCAATATGAGCTATATGGTGGCCGAGACGGTTCAACTCAAATACAAAAGCTAAAACACAAACACAAAAGCTACAACACAAAGAGAAAAGCTACAACACCAACACAACAGCTACAACACCAACACAACAGCTACAACACCAACACAACAGCTACAACACCAACACAACAGCTACAACACAAACACAACAGCTACAACACAAACACATAAGCGACAACGAAAGTGAGTGTGTTGTTTCTGGCTAATTATGATTACTGTCGTTACGTGATAAGCGATGTTGTTCAATATCTTTTTTATTTTCATATATTTTCATAGTGTGCTCCCAGGCCAGGAAATATTGGGAAAATACCCTACTACCTTGCATAGGCTTCGCAGCTAGTCTAGCTAATCTTTAGATTAATGTTTTGTGATCCAACTTCATTACTAGAACTAAAGTCTGAGGATTGTCTTTAAAACCCTGTCATCAATGTACAAAATATTTTTTTCCAAAGCCAAACTTTTGAATCAAATGATATTGTGTGGCCACTCTGCTTGGTAAAGCACTTCCTCATTATTATTAGTAATTCTCACTTGAGAAGTTAACAAATAGATATTAAAAAATAGTATTTCTTTACAATTTAATAAATTGTACATATTTTTATGGTTTAGTTTTTGGTGTACTAATGTTTCTTTTCCAAGTTCAAAAGCTTTGACCTGTGACTCAACAACAGCATGCTTGGACTCAGACAAAATCTATAAAAGTTTAGCAAGGAATTGTTTATGGAGGACAAACATTAGATGTGAAAGAATGAGTGTACTTTACCTAACACATGGCTTTGGACAGTTTTGGACATTTGTCTGTGTACTAAGTCATGGTTTAATATTTGATTGCAATACTTAAATCAGAACTAAAGAGAGTCTTGTAATTCATTTTACTGTACAGGTACCATGAGTACATTATATCCATAATTCCTTAGCTTTACCACTTGTGAAGCAGAAGGTTAAAATTAGTATTGAAGTATTAATGGTGAGGATTATTCAATGTTACCACTAACATCTAAGCCATTTCTAGAGGGCACTGTCTTGCAAGGCTCAACCATTGGCCCAGTACCAAAAGTATATAATACATAATATAAGGTGACGCAATTAGAGTTAAGCTCCTCATACAGCAGATTCTCATTTGAAATTAAAAAAACAATCCCGCACCAATGCTGGCAAACTGTTGTTGACTGCCCTCAGCCATCTGCTGTCTATCTTTCTGATTTCGTTCTCACCCCTTCTGTTTCTCTCTTTACACTGTCGTTCACCGCATGGCTTCAGCCTGCTGCCTGTTCGTTAGAAGGAAACAAACACACTCTCTCTTCAATATTTCTTTCACAGTACTTTCAGTCAATCTTTCTTTTTGAATTTGTGCACTTTCACGTTAGCATTTTTCTTCTTTTCTTTACTACCAACTGATGTAATGTTGCTCTAACTGTTTTCTCTTTTGTGTCCTACATGATGTGGTTGTTAGACTATTTTATTGACAGTTTTTGAATTTGTAACTCTTGCTGCTTAGCTGTCTTTATGTGAACAGTAAGGGTATGTACTGTCTATGACTGCATTGAAATGTTATTTGTTAATTAAATATGTATATGTTCAAGACATACTCTTCACTACTTTACTCTTTTATTGGCAAATGCCCTTGGAAATTAAAGTGTTTGAAACAACGTACTTAATCATATTCTTTTCTTAGTATAAAGGTTTCAGGTTTCTGGCCCTAGCACAAACTATATTCTTATTACAATTTGAACCAGGGCATAATATTTTACCTGCGGGTAAATTGGTAACATACATGTTTTTTTATTTTTATTTTTTGTCTGCTTTTGTTTGCCTAGGTGTAGTTGTTTATGATCAGTCCCTCCAGAAAAACGCAGAGTTTTTTTGTGATTTGTTGCGGGCAAAAATCCTTGATTATGCGGCACGTTTTCTTAAAAAATGCAATAGAATATGCGGGATATTTATGCAATTTTATGCGATGAAATTGCGGGAAATTGCGGGAACTTGCAAAACTTGCGGTTTGATGAAAAAGAAAAAAGAAATGATTCCCCCAACACCGTGTTCTCACTAGGTGAAATTACGTCTCTTCATAACATTCCCATGGCAACAGGGGAAGATGGCTGCTCTTGTGTGAAGTAAACGGAACATTTTTCAACTTTCTGCTGAGATATATGTGACTATTTTGCAACGAAAATGCGGGGATTATGAAATAATGCAAGCCCCGCATATTTTGTGCGGAAATCTGTAATTTATGAGGCAAAAGTGCGGCGTATTTGAAAAAATGCGGCCCCCACATAAATATGCGGATTTTGGCTGATTATGCATTGAATTCTGCGATCGCATAATCACGTTTTTCTGGAGGGACTGGCTTATCTCCAAACTAACAACACATTTTTCTAATCTCTCTACCAAGTGCTTGCTGGGAAATAAAGTGGCATCTGTTTCACTGGTGCTTCATTTTGACATTGCTTTTTATATCTTGTCATTTTTATCTGCAGGAAGTCTTCATTTGCGCTTTGGGTTTATATCCCTATTTTATGACCTTTTCACCTTTTTGTTTTGTAATTTTTAGATTATTAAATTTTTTTTTTTGTTTTTATTTGTAATTTTCAGTTTTATTTACTAATACTGAGTGAATTATTTTGTTTAAAAAAAATCAGTTTTCCTTGTTTCCACCTTCGTTTTTGGTGTAAGATTTCTTTTACTTTAATTACACAGTAGCCATATTAGATCTACCTATAGCTAGGTGGGGAAAAACACTGCCCAGAGGATGTTTACCTAGATGAAGCCCAAACCAGTTGTACATGCCATATGGACACAGCTATAGTAAATCTAAATCAAAGGTTAATGAACTGAGTTAATCCACGTTAGCATATCTGAGTATCTGAATCTGAATTCTTGGTAAGAATTTAATAGTTTGTACCACCAACCTAAGTTCAACATTGTTTGCTTGAACTACAGTACATGAGCATACAGTATGTAATTTGAAATGATGGTGTTACAGTAGAATATGTTAGTACTGTGCCAACATTCCTTTCTTTATGGGAAGCATTGCTAATGTTAGCAGCTATTACAGAATGTACTGTTATTATGTCAGCTCCATATGCTAGCCAAGAAAGCTAACTATAACTATAGACGGCTAAAGGGCTCATTATCAACCCCTACTTCCACAATTATACCTAGGTTGTTTGAACTGTAATAATCGTGCTAATGAACTAACTGCTATTATTACTTAGTTTTGTAGTTATAGCATACTACAGCATAGAATATATAATAGATAATATAAGCGGAAGAAATAGATTAGCATAAATCCATTTGCTGTAATCCTTTGATTTGGACTTATCTTTCCACTAAGACTGGTTGGTTTATTTATCATAACCACCACTTTTCTCTGTCCTTAATTATAACTTTACTTGCCATGTCCAGATAATTAAAGTATTTTAGAGACTTTACTTTTTAACAAAATTGTTATGGGTCACTGACTTTTTTCATTTGTGTAAAGCAAATTTTATACGCATAATTTTATTTTCTTACTTTCTTTCTTGTGATGGCCTCCGTATTTCTTTCCTTCTTTCCCTGCTGCCTGACTGCTTATCTCCTCTCTCCAGTTTGCTGTTGTATATATTTATATCTTCCTAACCTGTTCTTTCCTTCTTTACTATTTCTCTCCTTCTCTTCCTTTGCAAGCTGCTGTAGCTGCCACAGCCAACACCAGCACTGTTACTACTGCTACCACTGCTGGGGCTCCGGGGGCCCCTGGGGTCTTTCCTCAGATGGCCCCTGGCTCCCCGAGCCCCAGCCCTGCTTCTTATAACATCCCCTCAGTCAACGAAGGTACAGACTGAACTCATGGGTACCCCTTAGGGAACGTTTCGCAGCCATACTCTTTTTTCAGTTCTTTGGAGGTCTTCTGCTTTCTAGATGATCTTTCCTACAACCCTTCCTTGTGTCTTTCTTTTTCTTCCTTTGCTCCTTCCCATTTATATTTTTTCTCTTTCAATTCCTATTTCTTGTTCTCTTGACTTTTCTCTTGATACAATTACAATTCTTTATCTCCCCTCTCCTCACTTCATCAGCTGTTCAGCTATTCATCTCCACACTTTCCCCCCCCATTTCTCTCCTTCTTGGTTCTCCTCACCCTGCTTTTCCCTGCAGCCAATGTTAGGTTTTCATCTCAGGTGTCATTTTTTGCAATGTCTTTGTCTTTGTTTTGGTCTCTTTATCTGTCTGTCTGTCATAGATGAGTTCAGTACACTTTCAATCCAGTCAGTTGAAGAAATTGATAATTTTATGTTTTGAATGCTGCAAAACACTTGGCACAGGAACTGGTCAAGTGTTTTTAATGTAAAATCTATCCAACTTGGTCATGTGAAATTAAATCAGCTCTGCAATATTTGCAAGAGCTAGCAGTTTTTCTTAATCCTGACATATTTCTAAAATATGGGGGGGAATTAATGAATAGTAGCAAATTATTCATAGCATAATTCAGTACAGAACCAGTAGTTCAAGCACAAGTAAAAAACTTCAATCCTCAATCTTGACCTATTGCCCTTAAGATCTTATGCAAAATGATTTCCTCCACATTGCAATTTGTAATTTGTGGAAATGGTGCAAGTTTCCTACTGCAGCAAAATTTGGTGAGACAAAAAGCTGTGTCATCAGCAAACAAGTGGACTTTAGTAATGTTTAGAACTGATGTATTTGGAAGTGCATTGACCACAGTCCTTTATGCCCTGGTCTGTTGTATTTTTTTCAGTTGGCAGTATTGTGCAATCCTGTCCTGTGTTTTCTGTCTCCAAGTCTACCTGTCTGTCTGAATGTCTGTGTCCCTACGTTTCAGTGTCTCTATGCTCACTGTTTGCATGCTTGCTATGTCCACCTGATGGAATGGGGTGTCACTGGGGGGGGGGGGGGGGGGACAAGCCAAAACAAACAGAAACATTTAACAGGCCAAATAAAATTTTGAAGTGGCATACATTGTAAAAAAAATGCATTTTGATGTTGGCTTTTACCATGGAGGTCCATTGTCCTATCCACCTAAACAATGAATGTGCTCTCAAATTATCTAAACAGTTTCACCTCTGTGCTTTCTATATGGAAATAAAGTGCCTTTTTTAAAGCTAATAACAATTTTCAGAGACAAAAACATAGCTGGTCAGGATTATTTTTATTTGGTTTTATGCTGAAAAACAGCAAGCATGCACATATGAGTATGAGGCTCATTCTCAGTAGGAGTAAACAGTAACTGTAGCAAACATTTCAAGGTATTATATCATGTTTATTCCTAAAACACTGCCCTGCAGAAACCTCATCATCATCATTATAATTATTATTATTGTTATCAGTAGTATATACTAACAGGAATGGATGGTAGCAGCAGTAATTGCAGCAGCAGCTGTAACTTGTAAGCTGTATTAGTTACAGTTAACATCGGCAGGGATAGTTTTTGTTAGCAACAGTAATAGCAGAAGATCCAGCAGGGAATAGCTGTTGTTATAGCAATAGCAATTGTGGTGAAAGTAGTTAGCAGTAGTAGTAGTAGTTATTAGTAGTAGTAGTTTATTTGTTTATTATTTTATGTAGTTAAAGGCATCTTCATCTTTAAAGGCATTGGTCATTCAATGACCCGTTGACTTCATCACATCAACTAGGGTTGCAGCGATGTAGCGTACATTTGCCTATCTACTGTACTAAAACTATTTGAAACTTTTTACACATACTTCCATTAAAAACAGTTTCAAGTTTCAATTATAATAGTGTTTTTTCAACCAAAAAAAAACACAACTTCAGCTTTCATTCCTTTAAGGGTCATTGTAACTGATTATAATAATAACTAGATGGGCACTCAGAGAGCACAGCCCTATGTGAAGGCCAATAGTCCAGTTTTCCAAGATATGCAAATCTGCAACCGCAACCACTATTTATGTATATATTTCCAAAACTATTAGAACCAACTTTGCCCTCGCCTATTTATTTAGCTCTCTTCCTGACAAGCTACCGTACCATGACAGATACTGATACGTTCATTCTAGCTTTAAAACTAAGACCACTACAGCCTCTCTGACTGCCGAGATCGCCGGTGGTCTCGCTTGTCTCAGAGGGTTAAAGTTATTTTGTGACCACTATTTAACTATTTATCAGAAGAACCAGCAATCAAGACCGCTATTAAACTTATGCTGCGACTACTATTAAACTTATTGCATAATACACACAATTTGAGGGTGGTGCTGTGTGAAGCTAATACTATTCAGGTCCAGGCCCTACTTTGTAATTGACCTAACATTGCCCCAAGAGCAATTGCACTTTCTTTTGTTCCATCTTTTGTTTAATATCTCAGGATATGATAGCAGAGGAGCTTTCTGTGTCAGCAGGTGGGCTGACTGGATTTCTGTTCTTCCTCAACACAGGTTTGCTTAGGGCTGGGTGATATTTCAGTATGATTATTTATTGTCTTTCAATGGAATTGTATTGTTTAAAAATATTGTGATATGCAATTATGTTGTCTAAATTGATAATGTCAAGCACATAATAACTTTCTCAGAAAATATATGAAATGTTTTAAAGGAATATCAATTAAAGATTGTGGTTTTGTTTTTACGTCACACTATTTGTGTGCATGCATGTAAACATAGTGTATAGCTAAAACAAATACTTTAATTTCTCTATAATTTCCCTTCAAAACGGTTGTTAATTTTGCAATAAAGTTCTTAACAAAATAGTGATTTGTCACACGGCTATACAAAAATAGGCTTTACCATGTGGTTATTTCATATAGGACTATTTGTGAAATTACCAGAAAGTATGCTATCGTGATATATATCGGTATCGAGTTATGAAATTACCTATATCGGGATAGAAGACTTAGAATAGCCCAGCCCTAGGTTTGCTTTACTGTTTCAGGTAATAATTTATGCAGAAGTCTACAACCCCAAATCAGAAAAAGTTGGGACAGTATGGAAAACACAAATAAAAAAAGAAAGTAGTGATTTCTAAATGTACTTTGACTTGTATTTCATTGCAGACAATGTGAACACAAAATATTTCATGTTTTGTCTGGTCAACTTAATTTCATTTGTAAATATACATCCTTTCCTGTCATTCAGACCTGCAAAACATTCCAAAAAAGGTTGGGACAGGAGCAATTTAGGGCTAGTAATCAGGTAAATTGGTTAATGATGTGATTTGAAACAGGTGATGTCAACAGGTGATTGTAATTTGGTACAAAAGCAGCATCCAAGAAAGATCTAGTCCTTTAGGAGCAAAGATGGGCCGAGGATCGCCAGTTTGCCAACAAATACGTAAGAAAATTATTATTGAAATAATTATTGAAACACATTACAAAGTCCTGGCTGCGGAGGAAGAGGATACGGGTACTTGACTGGCCTGCCTGCAGTCCCGACCTGTCTCCAATGGAGAATGTGTGGCGCATTTTGAAGCGCAAAATGCGACAACGACATCACTTGGTGTCTTCAGTCCCTAAACGTCTTGTAAGTGTTGTGAAAAGGAATGGCAACATTACAAAGTGGTAAATGCTTTACTGTTCCAACTTTTTTTGAAATGTGTTGCAAGAACCAAAATAGGAATTTTGTTTTTTTGAAACAAAAACAATAAAAATCATGAGGAAAATATTAAATTATGTGCTGTTGTATTGTCTGCAATGAAATACAAGTCAAAGTACATTTAGAAATCACTACTTTCTTTTTTTATTTGTGTTTTCCATAATGTCCCAACTTTTTCTGATTTGGGGTTGTAAAAAAGAGAAGAAGGGTCAGGGTTTAATTAGTATTAATAGTGGTGGAATATTTTTGAATTTGATTTTAGGAACTCATTTAACAAAATTCTAATTATAAAATGGGTTTCTGCAAGACAGGGATGCAAATCTAGAGGTTGACTGATTATTTCTTTCTGATTAGCGATACTGAGACAATTTCTTTATTATGGTCCAAAGCTGGAGATAGACTTGTTTTTTTAGGCCTTTATTACACAGGACAGCTGAAGATGTGAAAGGGGAGAGAGAGGGGGTGATTGACATGCAGTCCTTGCTGTAGCGGCCACAAGTTCAATTCCAACCCGCGGCCACTGCAGCAAGTACTGATCCTTTATACATGGGGTGCACACTCAATCAGGCGAGCTATCCAGGCGCTCCAAAGATATACTTTTTAACCACACATTCACGTAGACAACCGGTTGTGTCACGAACGGAATTGCTCACATACTTGCCTATGTACTACACGTGATACTGGAGAATTCCACTAGAGGGAAAAGTAGGAAACTCAAATTGTATAGAACTTCCAGGTTTGCATGATGTTAACAATAAACATGGTGACACTCGAGGAGGTTACCTTTTTTTTAATTCTTAGATCACGGCCAAACAAGTGACAATGTAAGCCTCTAAATCAAGCATGGCGTGACAATGGCGAATATGTTTCGCTCTACACTGCCCCTACCGTTCATGAGTGTAGTGCATCTTGCGAACGAGTAGTATTAATTTCTGAGGACGTACACAACCAATGCTCCAGCGGACGTAGGATAAGCAAGGCAGCCATCATGCACACACAAAGACATAGTTAAAAGCAAGTATATCTCTGGCCTAAGATGAATGTCAATAATGTGACAATTATTTTTGTGTGTAAGATTCATCACAAACAATCTGTCAACCTCTACATAGAACTTTTCTGAATGTGATGTTTGTAAAACGCCTGTTTAAGTTTTCCCTGTATATTTCAATGGCGGAGGTAAGTTTACATTGGTGCCCTTGGCAAAGAAATTTGTATGGAATTTCTTTCCTGCTTAAAAGCCATTCACTGTCTGTTCAAGTGCACTTCACATGTATGCACCCCCCCTCGAAACCATATATTAAACCGATATATGTGAATAAGGTGCTTTGTTTATGTCGAGTAATGTCGAGTATCAGCGAGTAAACATTTTAAGTGTATCTTTTGTCACAGACATGTAAAAGCTGGTGTACTTTTCTCTTGTGTTTGGTATAAAATACAAATATATGCTATGTTAGCTCAGACTGATACAGCTGGATTTGAATTCAAGCCCAATTAAGCGATACCAAGACATTTTGAATGTTACTTTTCTTCCTCAGTCACTCAGGTTAATGCAACTGAAAAAGTGTTATGTATAACACCTATAAACCTACAAGGTTTTCTAATGTTTTCCTTCTATTTTCAAGTTTAATCTTCCACACATTGTAGTGTTGCTGAATTAAATAAAACACTTAAGTTCATTATGCCAAGGTATTGCTATGAGGCTTTTGTTGATCCACCTGGCAGTGCTGGGTATCTGCTGTTTACCTGTTGAATGCCATCAAACATATTCAGGCTCTGGTTAGCAGAAATAATAACTTTGCTCTAACCAAGACTGCAAATATTAGCCAAAAATATTCCCATCCTGTGTTTAACTGTTGTTAGTGTGATGTTTGAGGATTGTATAAGAGAGGAGTGTGTGTGTGTGTGTGTGTGTGTGTGTGTGTGTATGTGTAGCAATGTGAGAAACTCACTTTTGTCATATGGAAACATTTTTGTCAGCCTATACAACAATAGTTTGTTGTAACGTTACTCATCATTGCTGAGAGACTTACTTCGCGGCTGGGGCTGGCCGCCAAGTATATCCAGTGCCAAGCTGCGGCCCCAGAGACACCGGCAGAGGATACGCCCATAGGCGTCGATTTCGGTGGGGACGTATCCCCACCAGATTTTGTCATGAGTTATTTTGTACCCACCACTTTTTTTTTTAAACCTCAGGCTCAATTTAGTTAAAAACACATAAGATCACTTACTGTACATGAGGAGCAATATGTGATCATTGATCGTTGTTTAGGTACATTAAACCACCATAAGCTTTTTCACATTATATTAAGCCCATGAGAACCGTGGGGAGTCAACCCACAGCCGCGTGCGCTGCTGCTGAAAATGTGAAGCAGAAACAACGCTTATAATGTCAGATAACGTTTATAATAATTGGACTTTTGGTTTGATTTTTTTGAGAGTTTTCAGTGGTTATGAGGAGCAATATGAGAGAGAAATGATCATTGTTTAGGTACATTAAACCACGTCATGTCATATTGTCATAGGTACATGAAGCAGAACATAGCCTAGTGGGCCATATCATATGCTATTGCTTTTTGAAAACTTAAGGCTTTTGTTCTTCATAAAACATGTCGGACATCATCACATTTTTGAATACATTTTTATTTATTTACATTAAGCTACAGCTGTAGCTTAATGTAAAGGGGGGGCCTGTAGTAGGGGCCTGTACTGAAGCAAGATTTAGCGTTAACGAGGTAACTTCACGTTCAACCCAGAGTTTTCTGTACCACGATGGTGGATTAGTTGTTACCGAGTTCAATCGCCGTGGTAACTTATGCTGAACCCCTAACCTGGTCGGCAGCATTATGGTATGTTGGAGATTAGAGATCAACCGGTGTAAAAGCACCGCCTACTGACCAATCAATACTCCATTGATAATGGCGTCACCGTTAGAAGATCCATTAACTGAATGGGTGGAGCTCAGTGAGTAAAAAGAAGAAAAAAAGAAAAAGCTCGGTGCGCAGAGAGAGAGATGGTGCGCTCTTAAAAGTTAAAACATTTAGAGGCCGACAACCCTGTTAATGATCCCTGATGATATTTTTATGAAAGGTAGGCCTATAGATTTTCAGTGGAGGGAATGATGTATCTTTGTAAACTTCTTGAGACATGTGTTGCCAATGCGCGCATCGGTTTGAATTGTTTTTATATTTTATTTGCTCCCATGATCGCTTTCCACTGCCAGGGTTGCAACTGAAATAATAGACTAAAGCAACGACAGTTTATGGAAAGCACGAGTGTAATTATGGTCAGATCTTGTGCCTGACTGATGGGGAAGTTATATTGATAAGCCAGTCCCTCCAGAAAAACGCGATCGCATATTTGAAGTCCGCATATTTATGCAGGGGCCGCATTTGATCAAATACGCCACACTTTCGCCGCATAAATTGCCAATTTCGGCGCAAAATATGCGGGGCTTGCATGATTTCATAATCCCCGCATTTACGTTGCAAAAAAGTCACATATCTCAGCAGAAAGTTGAAAAATGTTGCGTTTACTTCACACAAGAGCAGCCATTTTCCCCTGTTGCCATGGTAATGTTATGAAGTTAACCCTAACGTAATTTCGCTTACTGAGAACACAGTGTTGGGGGAATCACTTTTTGTTCTTTTTTTCATCAAACCGTAGTTTTTGCAAGTTCCCGCAATTTCATCGCATAAAATGGCATAAATATCTTTTTATATTCTTTAAGAAAACGTGCCGCAATTAAGGATTTTTGCCCGCAACAATCACAAAAAAACTCTGCGTTCAGCGTCGGCTTTTTTTGCCAGCTTTTCTTCTTGTTTTAGGAAGCAGAGACTGGATTGCTTTTTGCTTGTAAACTGTGTCTGTGTTCTTCATATTTATGTAGAATTATAGTTTGCTCTTCTGATGTAAAATATGCGGCTCTGGTAGATGTTTGCGATGGGTCACGAAGTGCAAACACTGCCTCTTTTATGTGAACACGCGCGTCTCTAGATTGGGAAACCCTGGGTCGACTGAACTAGTTGATATCCACCGTCGTGACACAGCTTATGCGGGACCGCGGTTGTTAGGGTTAGGTGAAGCCGGGTAACTGAAAGAAATCCAGAGCATGTTAAACTTGCTTCGTAGTAGGCCTACAGGCCTCTGGACAATGTCTTTCAAAACATGACATGCACGAAAGAGAAAAAAATATGAATGCGTCATTATACCCAGCACCTCTGGAAATGCACTTCCGAATGCGTCTCTGTCCCCACCACATTTCAAACCAAACTGACGCCCATGGATACGCCTAGCTACATCAATAGGATGGCTGCCGGGTGTTGCTTTCGGACTCTCCCCACCTTCACCTTTCAGTCCCTCCAGAAAAACGCGATTATGCGATCGCAGAATTTAGTGCATAATCAGCCAAAGTCCGCATATTTATGCGGGGGCCGCATTTTTTCAAATACGCCGCACTTTTGCCGCATAAATTGCCGATTTCCACGCAAAATATGCGGGGCATGCATGATTTCATAATCCCCGCATTTACATTGCAAAAAAGTCACATATCTCAGCAGAAAGTTCAAAAATGTTGCGTTTACTTCACACGAGCAGCCATTTTCCCCTGTTGCCATGGGAACGTTATGAAGTGACGTAATTTTGCCTAGTGAGAACACGGTGTTAGGGGAATCACTTTGTTTTCTTTTTCAGTTCCCGCAATTTCATCGCATAAAATTGCTTATTACATGGCTTGGTTGAATTCTAATGTAGAATGCGGCCTGTAATTTCTTCATAACAGACCGTTGCTAAGCATAACACACTGTTGCCATGCAAAAGCAGAGCGTTGCCATGGACGCAGTTCTGTTCACTCTGGAGGACAGCTATCAATCAATCCGCTGAAAGACGTCCAGATAATTTATCAGCTGTGGCAAAAAGTGGGGAAACGTGGAGCAACTTCTGTCCTCCAATTCAAGCAATGACAGCAGATCTGGTGAGCGCCTATCGCTACATCTTTATATACGGTCTATGATCTCTACATCTTCATATACGGTCTATGATCTCTATCTTTATATACGGGCTATGATCTCTACATCTTCATATACGGTCTATGATCGCTACATCTTCATATACGGTCTATGATCGCTACGCGAAACTTCAGCCGTAGGGACAACAACGCTAATTAGTTAGCTTACATTGCACGTTTAGGTGTGTCAACATGCAGCAGCTGTGCAAAAAGGAAACGAGATGAATGAGGACATGAAGCCATTTACCTCATCTCACTTCACTGTCAACAGAAATGTTCAGTTTAATGTAAATATGAGCAGCCGATAGCCCGCTAGCTCACTACAACGCGTCAGCTAATGTTGTGTCAATTCCTGCAGTGATTAAAACAGCAGCTGGGTAATTTGACCACCACGGCAGCACCCCATAACATATACGGCTACTACCACAGCCCGTAAGGTGGTGGTGAGTAATAGATGAAGGGTTGCATTAGCTTAACAGTTACAGAGTTTACGTTGCTATGGACGCAGGATTCCAACCGTAGAGACGGAACGGACTATTTTCTTTAGCCGAAGCAATACAATCGTATTTAAATCAATAAACTCCTTTTTAAATCAATATTTTGTGTCAAATTATTGATTTATTTGGAAAGTAGCCATGTAATAAGCGGGATAATGTAAAGCGAGGCGGTTGTTATAGCGAATATAACCCCTTCAGGCTGATTCAAGACCCCGACGCGACCATAGTCCTCAGAAATCCACCGGAGGTTAGAACGCCAACAAAAGAAAGAGGAAGGGGACGGACATCCTGCGGAAAAAGAAGGCTATCCGGCGGAAGTTCCGGCGGCAACAGAGCAATCTAGGAAGTGGAATGTAGTCCTGATCACCCTGTCCACAGGACAGTCACCAGTTGTGGCTCAAACATGTATGTAACTGTAAAGAAGACCACTAAATGCTAAAGGGGGGAGAATTTCAGCACAACACCGCAGTCAGCCAGACTCGGACGCCTGGGGTGATATGGTCCCCAACAGAACAACTTTCTGTTACTGCCGTAAACATCATTATCACTCGGCGCTGGAGTTTGTGCTGACTGGGTACGGATTGCTGTAAGTTAATAATAATGGCTAGCTGCTGGCTGACTGTGGATGTGAAGTGTCCCCGGGGCTGTTGTCCGCTCTCATTCCGACTGAAGTCCCTTAGCGGAGGCAGAAAAACCAGGGTGTGATAGCTGGCTAAATTAGCATTAGATGTGTCTTCTATATATACAGCTAACGTTAATGCTAGCTGGCGAATGTAATCGTGGGTTAGCCCAGTGCTGTTTAACGTTAACTTTACCTTCATCAAGACAATTATACTTAAATTAACTTCATGAACGTGTTGAACGATGTTGTAACCTTATAACTAGAGATGCACCGATTACAATTTTCTAGGCCGATTCCGATTTCTCATTGAGTTTGACTTGCCAATACAGATTTTAGCCGATTTCTGATTTCATTTTTTCTAACCACTTTACAGCACACACAAATATTTATTTTTTTGTCTTTTCTTTAATAGAACATTTTACATAGAACATAGAAAATTTTTTTAACAGAAAATCGATCGCTATAAAATAGAACTATATAAATTATATGGTGTGGGAAATTCACACGCACTTAAAGTGCAATGTTATGGAAGAACCATTTCCTTCTTTTCACATCCAATATCCATTAGAAAAATGTGATATATTTAGCAAACTAAACTTCTGTATGAAAATAGGTAATGGCAATAAAATAATATATAAATAACAAATAAAATAATGCAATCACTTGTACATTAGTGGAAAGTTTTTCTTCGCAAACAGAAGCATTTCTGCTTTGTCACCAGATAGTCTGTTTCTTCTCATCTGCCACATGTCCAGCCAGGCTAAATAAGCGCTCACTGTTTGAACGTCAACAGTAATGTTACCTGAAAACAGCGTGTAGTTACTTTTTTTTTTTTAGCAAGTTTGCTTTATTTGTCATTGTGCATAAATGTAAACAATAATGTTGCTGACAACGGGCTTATCTGCTAACATTACCTACCACTGGTTACCTCGGAACAATCCGGCAAATAGACAGTAGCCTACCATAGTGTGCCGTTACATGAAACCGATGATTTAACGTCACTGCTCATTTTACACACAGTTTAGCAAGAAAATGAAACGCTGAGGGAAGATTACTACATTTTTAATGCTGGTTTTGAGTGGTATGCATCCCCACTAACCTGGAAAGCGTTTAAACAGTAACGTTAATACAGCGTGTCGGGGGAATACTACCGTCTCCTGCAGCGGGGCATCAGAGACTGCGGCCAAGCCAGCTGACACATCGCGAACGACAGTCAAACCAGCCAACCCAGTTTTTTGCTGTACGTGATTATAGTAGCTTTACGGTAATAGCGTCTCAGAACTGATTTAAAAATAAAAGCATTTGTCGGGTACATACAAGGGCCCAGGCTTCTCTCCTCAGAGTGAAGCCTCCTATGGCGCCATTTTGATGCTAGCCAGTAACTTTACATCTGAAGCGTTTCGAGACTTCATTTGTCCCTCGTTTATTTCTAAAGAAACACGACAATGTATGAAAGGCTCCATTACCTTGTACCTCACGTTATGGCTCCGTAGCAGACGTTTTTATAAAAATAGGCTAACGATTGTGTCATAACCACGCGACTTACTGTCACATAGTACAGGAATTACCGTATAGTACAGGAGAAGCTCGCAGGCAGTTTCGACGTACATTAGCTGTTTAGTTTAATTACTAATGTTAACTAGCATTTTAGTTAGCAATAATTAGCCTGTGCCTATGTTATCTCCTTACATATACCTACGCTCTCCATCTCTGCAAGATTGGGAATGATTGAGATTTCTCTTGGCACAGCTACCAGAAGACTTACAACTTGCAGACACGTTGGTCACGTCACATCTATGGCGGGAATCTCAGTTTGCAGCTGCGCAGTAACGCTCAGTAACACTTTCCCATCACCGGAAAAGTGCTGGTAAGAGGCTTCACTTGTCTCCGTCAAAAACAGCGGGATTGCTGTGTCCATTTTATATACTGTCTATGGGTACATAGCGAAAGACAGTCAACGAAAGCAAATACCGTCAAAGGAAATGTACGGTCTTTGTGATATCAACTTTCAAAATAAAAGCTTGAATAATTGACAAATGTATGCTTAAGCCAATAACTCTTTATTGGAATGTCTAACAAGGCCCTGTTTCCACACACTAATTTTACTTCAGGGTAATAGTAGACGTGCACCGCCTCATATTGCCACCCAGGAAGTTTCAAGTCATTCTGGTGTGCAGTTTCAAAATAAAAACCCACCAAAGATTCAAATATGAGACTAATTACATATGATTTTGAATTCAATTTAAAAGGAAACGCCCTGTTATCAAAGAATAATTCCACTTCTGGGTTATGGTCCACGACCCCATGGTGTGACCTATTAAGTATCAAGACATTCTGATGTGTAGTTTCAAAATAAAAGCCTGTCAAAGTGTCAAATATGGGACTAATTATATAATGATTTAGGATTCAATTTAAAAGGAAACGCCCTCTTATCAAAAAATAATTCCACCTCAGGGTTATAGTCCATGACCCCAAGGTGTGACCCGGTAAGTATCAAGACATTCTGATGTATAGTTTCAAAATAAAAGCCTGTCAAAGTGTCAAATATGAGACTTAATTATATAATGATTTTGGATTCAATTTAAAAGGAAACGCCCTGTTATCAAAGAATAATTCCACTTCAGGTTTATAGTATGCAACCCCGTAGTGTGACCCAGTAAGTTTCAAGACATTCTGATAGATGTATATTTTTTAAACCCTATCCATGTAAAGATTTCTGATGTACAACATGTTCTATGTATTATTAAGAGTTCTATTAGTGACATGAAATTATAAATAATTATCTTTTGCATGCCTTTAAAAGCTATTTCAAAATTCTATCACTGGGTTAAAATGGAGTTACTCATGTTTGATTTCACATTTTTCCTTTTGGCCCTATTACTCTAGCAAGTGGGCGTCATTGCTGTTCACATGTCTCCTGGTTTAAATATTCTAACCATCAATATTTTTCTTTACATTGAAAGTTATTCTGTTCTCTTTGTATGATCACAGTGGAGGATCCAAAATCATTATATAATTAGTCGAGGTGAATTATTCTTTTATAACAGGGCGTTTCCTTTTAAATTGAATCCCAAATCATATGTATGTAAAAAGTCTCACATTTAATGGGCTTTTATTTTGAACAGGGCGTTTCCTTTTAAATTGAATCCAAAATCATATGTAATTAGTCTCATATTTAAATCTTTGGTGGGCTTTTATTTTGAAACTGTACACCAGAATGACTTGAAACTTCCTGGGTGGCAATATGAGGTGGTGTACATCTACTATTACCCTGAAGTGAAATTAGTGTGTTGAAACAGGGCTTTGTTAGTGTTCAAATTGTACACAATTTGAAATCAGTACTGGTTAGGCTCTAAGAAAAGCTAAATCATCAGCATGTTTTTTGTTCCACCACATTCATATTGCCTGGTATAATATGAAAAGTGTTTTCATGTGACAGGAGTGAGATGTGTGTATGAGAGAGAGAGGCTTTGGAATATAGAAGTATCCACTGGCCCTCCCTGTAGTCTTTTCTGACTGTGTATATGTGTGTGTGTGTGTGTGTTCGCGCAGGTTGGAGCCGGCTGGCAGCCATGCATTGTGTGATGCTCCCTGACCTCCTTGGACTGGACAAGTTTAGACCTCCTCTGCTGGAGATGTTGGCAAGGAGATGGCAGGACCGCTGTCTGGAGGTAACGCATGCACACGCACACACACACATATTGTATGCACAGGTCCAAGCTAAGACTTCCAGGCCATCCCTGTTTCCTTAGAATTATGTTTCTATAGCTTGACAGCAAACACATTTCGAAAGAAACACAATGTTGCCTGGATTACTCTTATTGTAATAACATGACAAGGAAATGTTTCAATTAATTAATTAAAAATCTGCAATGTTCCAAAATTTTCATACTGAATATATCTGCAAAATGTTCACTGCACTACATATCTGAATCTGTTCATTTTTGTTGAAGTGGAACTAATGGACAATTTAAAAACCCAACATGGCTGCTCAAGTGAAGACCCTCTACCGAATATTGATAGTCATAACTTTAACTTCTTTGCGGTTTTAGGTGCGAGAAGCAGCACAAGCTCTCCTATTGGCTGAGTTAAGGAGGATTGGCCAATCCGGACGTAAGGACACCATTGACTTGTGGGCTCCCTACCTTCCTCAGTATGTGGACACTGTCAGCTCCCGTAAGTACCTCACGCTCTTTTATATCTAAGAGAAAGCCAGAGAGAAAGGTATCTGTGTTTGGTTGTGCTGATTCTTGGTGTCACACAATGACAGTATTAGTTTACTATACAGTTTCTTTTCCCATACTCTGAAATAGCCACAGTGAGGAAATTTTCACACCGGTTAAAACACTCAGGACAACACCGGTGTTACCCATTAACAAGAAAAGATATTTGTCGATGATGCTCAATATTTGTGGAGCGCTTCCTTTGATCTCTGGCCTCCGGTCGAGCTTCCGACTGCAAGATGGATGCCAGAGTTTACAGTTTACAGATTACCTTATTAACGTTATCAGGTTCCTTATTAGCATTGGGGTTAAATCCAAAATATTGCCAAACAGGCGCTTTTGATTTTCACTTTGACACCAAATCCTTCGCCGTTGTGGTAAACTCTCCTTACCCCTGACTGCTGCTACTCTGTGCTGCGACTTTGCTGCTGCTGCTCAACGGAGCAGACACTTTTCAGTTTATTATAACACGATAACATGCTTAGTATTTTACTAAATTATTTTAGTTTAGTTTTTATTTAATGAACATGGGGCGCTGATACGGAAAAATTAACTAAAGGGGATGTTGGGGGCGGTGGGCAAGTAATTTAATCTGTTTATGCCTGACCACCGTGTAACACCAGAAACACTGACTACTGTGGCAAGCCTTAAAACATACTGACAGTGCGCATATTATCATACCACTTTCAGGTAGGGTGGCTGTGGCTCAGGTGGTGAGAGCAGTCGCCTCCTGATGAGAAGGTTGGTGGTTCAATCCCTGGCCCTGCAGTTCCATGTCGAAGTGCAAGACACTGAACTCCGAAGTATAAATGTGTGTGAATGTTTATCTGATGAGCAGGTGGCACCTTGTATGGCAGCTTCGGCCACCAGTGTATGAATGTGTGTGAATGGTGAATGGTTCCTGTACTATGTAAAAGCACTTTGAGTCTTTAAGACTAGAAAAGCGCTATATAAATACAGTCCATTTATGTGTTGGGGAATACTACTGCATATGTAAAAAGTGATATAAAGCCTTTTGTGACTGGGTGGTTTCACCTGAGGCAATTTTATTTTAAGTGATGTCACTTGAGTTGGTGTCAGTTTGGGCTGTAGACTGAAATCCTACCTACAAAGCTGTAGTTGGTCAATTGCTTCTTTAGATGGGAGCTGTCAAAAAGCGCAAAACCAGACCTACTTGAACAAATCTAAAACATCTAGCTATCACCCTCTCACTATCCATTTGTCTTTTTCTTTTCTTCACTGTCTTTTTTTGCTCTGTCTGTCTACTGTATATTTCCTGGTCTCTCTCAGTCTATAGTTACATCGGCTGATGGGAAGAAAGGTGAATCTCCTCCATATTTTACTATAACTGACACTAGTGTGTCTGTGTGTGTTTGGTAGTCGCCTTGTGGTTGCTGAGAATGCTGGGGGGTTTCTCAGGGGAAAAGTTGCCATGGAAACGGGCACTGGTCAGTGTTGTGTTACCACAGCAGTAACGTGGGCGGGGGATGTGGGAGTAGTGATAGGCCGGTGACCTCAGGGGATTAGGGAGGATGGAGGGGGTGGGAGAGAAAGAGAGAGAGAGAGAGAGAGGTTAAAGGGTCATTCAATTTGATCTGTGTGCTGCACAGCAAGACTGGAACAGAGAGTAAGACGTAAATTATACTGCCCGCTCCCAAAGTGGCGCACGACATTGTGACGTCACGGGATCGGCGTAACTGTTTATACTCGCGCTGGTGGTCGTGACACTAGTTGCAGTCTTCTCCTGAACAGAGGTGGCGCTAATGAGGAAAGACTACCGACGTTGCTCTTTCTATAGACTAGAAGAAGAAGAAAAAGATAAACAACGGCAGAACTGGCAGCAGCATTGACGTGAATGCTTCGATTTGATTGGATAACCTACTTCGTCAGATCAAGCCTTTCATTCACCATAAAATAACTCATCTTAACCCAGTAAGTTTACAAGAGAGACTTGCAGTCACTCCGCGAGTCCTGGCATCCAGTTTCCCAGAAGCTCGTTCATGCTTCCTGTTTCCGGTTTGTTGTGCGCCGCTGAAAAAAATAGACTGGTGCGCGCCCTCTGCTTGCGCGCTGAAAATTACGTCATTTTGACGTCACAACGGTGCGTGCCACCTCCAATGCGTCGAGCATAAATCACCTATAAGGTGACTTCTGCTGGTCCTGGAATATCTTGGGAAAGTCGGGGAATGGGTTGAATCCTCTGGAGAAGTCCTTTGAACTGAATCTGTTTTCGGGTCTGTCTTGTGTTGAACACCTAATATGTAATTTCCACACATTGTTTAACAGGCTTTTGTGGTCTGTGACCCCTGTGTTTGCTTCCAAAGTCCCCCTACCATCACATTTGTCCTGCTAACCAGCACTAGCACTAATACATTAAGAGGAGGGTGACAAATATTTTCCCATTATTCAGTATTCAAATCAGTTTTCCCTTACATTGAGACTGTGTCCACAGCAAATGCTGCTAAACATAGCAACTCAGAATGTTTAGATTGTTTTCTAACTGGGAATTCACTTTGGACGTTGGGTGTCATTGTTGTGTAAGCTCTACTGAAGCATCCATCAATTAAGTCCACACCAACTCAGACCTCCATTACAGCTTCATTGTTCTCAGATGCAGCTGTTCTGTCAGCTGTGCTGCACCTGAGGAGGTGAAAGGACAGCAAAAAATACTTTGGAAATAGGCTCCAGGCCTTGATTAATCATTAGAGATTAGAGAGTCCACAACACATAGACAGCCAAAGATTTGTATAATTGGAACAACCTGTGAAGGAAGCATGCTAAAGGAAAATAAAATAGACTTTGAGCAGAAAGAAATCAAGGGGGTTACATCTTAAAGGTATAGGGGAGGATTTTCTTTTTCCGGGTGGATCATCAAGACTATTGGTCCTCGTAGTTGTCAATCATTCTGCTGATATGTTTACGTAAGGCCGTCGTACATGCTCGTCCCTAGGTAGTTTTCGTTTTCTGCGGCCTCTAGCCCGACTGCCTTCTCCATGCTCTCGGCTGGTGCTGGCTCTTGCGCCCCCGCCCTGACCTCGTCTCCCTCGGCCTTTAGGCGCCGCCCCCCCTGGATCTTGGTTGGGATGAACAGAGCACGGGAGAGTCTTGTGGGATCTGATATTGACTACGAAGTCAATATCAGATCCCACAAGACTCTCTTCTTGAAAGCTCTAAACGCACCAGCAATAATAAAAAAAAAAAAAACTAGCTTGTTTGTTGGCCTGTAGACTGCTAAAGTTAGCTATAGAGATGCTTGTCGTAAATAGATTTTCACTTACCGGTGGCGAGTCTGACATAGTGGAAAAAGTGCAAATCTTCTTTTGGAAACATGTAAACAGAGCGTGCACGAGGAGAACTAGGCGTGTGCATGCTCTCGTGCACACGTTTAATAGGCGTTCCCTCTAAGGAGCAGGTAGAGTGATGTGCATGTGCATTTTTTTTAAAAGTGGAGATGGCAGTTCTTTTCTAAAATTCGGGAAAATCCTCCACTATACCTTTAACACCTGTCTGAGTTATTGCGAGTTGTTAAAATTTTCTAAAATTAAAGGGTATTTGTTCCAGAATGCTCCCGAACACAGACTGGGAGCAGGTTCCGTAGGAGTGGAGCCTGATAGCTAAAGGCTCTGGCTCCCATTCTACTTTTAGAGACTCTAGGAACCACAAGCAACTCTGCATTCTGGGAGAACAGTGCTCTAGTGGGACAATAAGGTACTATGAGCTCTTCAAGATATGATGGCGCTTGACCATGGCGCTTGAGCTTTGTAGGTCAGGAGAAGGATTTTAAATTCAATCCTGGATTTTACAGGAAACCAATGCAGAGAAGCTAATACAGGAGAAATATGATTTCTTTTCTTAGTTCTTGTCAGAACACGCGCTCCAGCATTCTGGATCAGCTGGAGAGTTATAAGGGACTTATTTGAGCAACCTGATAGTAAGTAATTACAGTAGTCCACCCTGGAAGTAACAAATACATGGACTAGTTTTTCAGCATCGTTTTGAGACAGAATGTTCCTAATTTTGGCAATGTTACAAAGGTGGAAAAAAGGCTGTTCTTGAGGATTGTTTTAAGTGGGCTTTAAAGGATATATCCGGATCATTCTGACAGTAGTGCATGAGGCCAGGGCAATACCATCCAGAGTAGCTATATCTTTAGATAATAAGGTTCAGAGGTGTTTAGGGCCCAGCACAATAAGTTCAGAGTTTAACATCAGAAAATGGTAGGTCATCCATGCTTTTATATCTTTAATGCATGCTTGAAGTTTAGCTAACTGACTGGTTTCGTCTGGCTTGATTGATATAATTGGGTGTCATCTGCATAACAGTGAAATTAATTGAGTGTTTCCTAATAATATTGCCTAGAGGAAGCATATATAAGAAGAATATAATTGGTCCAAGCACTGAGCCTTGTGGAACGCCATGGCTTACTTTAGCGTGCCTGGAGGATTCATCGTTAACATTAACAAATTGAGATCGATCAGAGAAAGATGACTTAAACCAGCTTAGTGCGATTCCTTTAATGCCAACTAAGTGTTCCAGTCTTTGTAACAGGATGGTATGGTCAATAGTGTCAAAAGCAGCACTAAGATCTAGTAAGACAAGTATGGAGACAAGTCCTTTTAAATTTCACCAGTACCGTCTCTGTGCTATGATGCTTTCTAAATCCTGACTGAAAGTTCTCAAATAAACTATTGCTATGTAGGAAATCACATAACTGATTAGCGACTACCTTCTCAAGGATCTTGGAGCGAAAGGGGAGATTAGATATAGGTCTATAGTTGGCTAAGACCTCAGGCTCGAGGGTGGGTTTTTTCAGAAGAGGTTTTATCACAGCTACTTTAAATGACTGTGGTGCATAACCTGTTAATAAAGACAAGTGTTAACCACGGTAACGCTTCTTTAAGTAGCCTCGTTGGGATGGGGTCTAAGAGACAGGTAGATGGCTTAGCTGAAGAGACCTTTAACATTAATAGTTGCAGGTCTATAGGATAAAAGCAGTCTATATGTATATGTCAGGTCTTGTCGTTCTTTCTAGCGGTCCTGCGTTTAGGTGAACCGTTAGAAGTTGAGGGCAAGAGGTGATGAATTTTATCTCTAATTGTTAGAATTTTATCATTAGAGAAGCTCATAAAGTTGTCACTTCTCAGAGCTATAGAAATAGATGGCTCAGTCAATTTGGGAGGGACTAAAGTTAACATAAGAGTCCTCTGTTATATTAAGGCACGTCATTGAGTTAAATGCTGTTGGAATATCTTCCTTAAATTTAGCTATAGCACTTTCAGATAGGCATCTAGTGTAGAAGCTTTTATCTAATTTATATAGTTGGGTAGTAGGAATTCGAAAGTTATTAATGAATGGTCTGATAATAAAGGATTCTGCGGAAATACTATTAAATCTTCAATTTTGATGCCATATGCCAGCACAAGGTCGAGGGTGTGGTTAAAACAATGAGTGGCCTTATGCACACTCTGACTGAAACCAATTGAATCTAAGAGTGAGTTGAAAGCAATACTAAGGCTATCGTCAACATCCACATGGATATTAAAATCACCTACAATAAGTAGGCTACTTTGTCTGATTTTAGGACTATACATGGTAAAAACTCAGAATTCAGATAAAAAATCTGAATATGGACCTGCAGCTCGGTAAACAACAACAAATTTAATTGGCTGTAATGTTTTCCATGTTGGATGTAGAAGATTAAGAACAAGGCTTTCAAACAAGTTATAATTTAGTTTAGGTTTAGGATTAATTAACAGGCTTGAATCAAATATGGCTGCAACTCCCCCTCCTCGGCCAGAGCCTCGAGGAATTTGAGTATTATTATGACTGGGAGGAGTGGCTTCATTTAGACTAACATATTCTTCATGGCACAGCCAGGTTTTGGTAAGACAGAATAGATCAATTTGATTATCTGATATCAAATCGTTTTCAAGTAGTGCTTTAGAAGACAGAGCTAATATTTAATAGTTCACATCTAATTTTCCTATTCTGTTCTATCATTGCAGTGGTAGATTTAATTCCAATTAGGTAGCTTTTGTTAACCTTTGATTTAACTGATCTGAGTCGGGGGACAGACATCGTGGTTATTAGACTATGAGAGGGCGACTGTTCTAACGGAGGCACAGAGGAGCACGTTGCACTGCACCTCTGATTACTGATATCAAACTTTGGTTGTCATGGTTTATGACCGATAATAGACTCGGTCAGATTGTTTGATATGAGAGTGGCTCCGTCCAATGTGGGATGAATGCCATCTCTCCTAATTAGACCAGGCTTTCTCCAGAACGCCCTCCAGTTATCTACGTAGCCCACATCCTTAGCTGGGCACCAACCCGACAACCTGCAGTGGAAGGAAGACATGCGGCAGTACATGTCATCGCTGATCAGGTTTGTCAGGGGTCCAGAGACGACTACTGAGTCCGACATTGTCTTTGCATATGCACAAAGTGACTTAACATTAATTTTAGTGATCTCCGATTTGCATAATTGGGTATCATTACCACCTACGTGAAGTATGATCTTATTGTATTTATGGTTATCTTTAGCCAGCAGCTTTAGATAGGATTCCACATTGCCCGCTCTGGCCCCAGGGACGCACACAACCGCAGTTCCTGGAGCCGCCAACTTCACGTTCCGCAGTATAGAGCTCCCAATAACCAGAGTTGGCTTCTCAGCAGGTGTATCACTGAGTGGGGAGAAACTGTTAGAAAGGTGAAGATGTTGGTGGTTAGCCATAGGCTCCGGTTTAGCGTGACCGCCGTCATGTGCACATTTATTACATGTATCTTTATCACTAAAGGAGGCAGAGGAATAGCTAAACATTTGACACACCGAGCAAGGGAGAGTTGGAGAGGGAGAGGAATTAGCCATTGCTAATGGCTAAGCAAAACTAGCTAACAGCGTTTTAACAATTTTGAGATCAGTGAGGCAGATGCTGTAAGGGAAGAGAACTATAAGTGTTTGAGTATAACTAGTGTAGTTTAAATGCAATCCAGGCAATTAGCCGCTAAATTAAACAATAACGCAGAGTTGAGTACGTTTTTGCTGGAGCAGCAAACTAGCGTCCGTGACACTGGAGCAACGGAAGTGAGACAATACGCTTACCGTAAATGCCAGCACGTCAGTCAGTCCAAGGGACCAAAGTTGACCCTGTCAGCTGTGGACTGTACACCACAGACTGTCTGACTACTACTATTCAGGTTGTCTTCCTTAGCACCATTTATACGAGAAGTTGATTGTTCCATGTTGATAACATTGAAAAATTGTGAGAATCCAATGAGTAATAGAAAGTTTGTTAGGTTGTTTTCAATGCATTGCAATTTTTAAGCCACTGTTAAGCCTGCAAAACAATTGCCTTCTGATATTCACGAATTGTTAAGGCCCAAACGCACTGAAAGCACCTGACACATGTTTTGAAGTAGGCTACACCTATTGATTCAAACATTGTCACTCTGCCAACTCAAAAAAAAAAAAAAAAAATATTATAACACTTACGTTACCACCGACAAAATAATAATAAATACCTCCACTAATAAATACATGATTAAAAGTTACTTTATAAGATGCTACAACAGTACATACATACATACATACTAGGGCTGGGCAATTTTATCGATTCTGCGATATACATCGATATTTTTTTTCCCAAGAAAGTATCGATTTTTAAGCCGCGAGATCCCATTAAAATCCCCCGTTTTTACTGGTGTTTACCCCCGTTTGCGTTGCAGGAAGAGCGATTTGGTCAGCCAGCCACTAGTGTCGCTGTAGGGCGAGCAAGTTACCCGTACTACCTCTTCCTGTTTACAGAGTCAGGTCAGACTGTCTATGGTTCAAAATACCGAGCGGTGTCGCTCGATGCTGCTAGCCGGCTAGGGGAAGCTAACGCTAGCTGGCCACCTGTCCCATCAATCCTGCTTCCAAGTGTCCGACAACAAACTGGACTAGCTACATCCAACTTAAACGAAAGTCCCAACGCGAGTTCAGAGACTGCTGTGTTTTGTCTTTGTGGAAACATGGCTGAACAACAGTGTACTGGACTGTCCAGCTACCAGGCCTGCTAGCCCTCCGAGCTAGAGATGCTCTGTCGCCGGTGGGCTGTGTTAACGTTCTCTTAATACATTAATACATGGTGTTAACACGGACTGGTGCAGAAATGAGGTGATTTGTATCCAACTAACTGCTGGTAGTTTGACTGTTAAATGCTGACCATTGTACATTCCACGCTAATTCACGGCCATGGTTTATTTTTCTTTTCTGCTGCCTAGACTGGCTAGGCTACCTCACATACTTGTAGGCCTACAGACCTTAAACTACTGTTTAAGTTTTTAGTTTTCAGTTCAATTAATTAAATCCAACTAAATGGAACACTCACAAGATGTCACCAAAATCACTCTGTCCCCTTTAAATCTTCCAGAAAATGATGTAAGTGTATCGAATTATATCGAATCGTATTGTTGGCTGAATATCGTGATATATACCGTATCGTGAGCTGAAAATATCGTATCGTATCGTGAGATTTGTGTATTGCTACAGCCCTAATACATACAGTATGTAACAGGTTTTGTTCAATAATTTTTTTAATAAAAAACACACAAATTCAGGGCCCTTTACCTACGCCATATGGTAAAACCCTTTATGGCCACATAACACAAGTCCTGCATTCAAATGGTTACTTAAAGCCCCAGTGTGTAAACGTTTTGTAGTTGTTCATTATCAAAATCTGTATTGCCCCTCACAAACTTGTCCTTTTTTATGAATATTGACCACCACCATCAATTTCAAGTATTCCTATTGGCTTTAAATTTTACATTTGTGCTTGCATGAACTGGGGTAGACGCTCCATAGTCATGCACCATCTTGAAATACGTTAGCTGATAAGAGACATACAGGATATACTGCTCCGCCTTTCACATTTTCAACTCACAGCTGCTGCTAATAGGTATCGTATCTTCCCGGCCCCGGCAAGTTTGAAGAAGGAAACATGGAGGACCACACGTATTCAAAATCCAAATTTCAGGAACAGGAGTCTTCTTCTTCGCCCAGAATAAGAAAACGGATATTGAAAAGAGCAAGAGACTGGCGTCATCAGAAAAAAGAGTGAACATTGGAGCTGCTTTGGACGCACACACCAAATCCCAACTACTTAATTATCCTCTGCGCTACAGTCACTTTTTTTTTCTCTTTCTCCTTTCTGTCGGATAGCCTGCTCGTGGTGTGAAGCGTGCGTCCGCCCCAATCTACTCTAGAAATACGTACTTTCAACTGCGTGGTGAGAGATAGTTGATTGCGATATATGATCTCAATGCTAGATGGGAGTAATTCTTACACACTGGGGCTTTAAAGTGAAAAGAGCGGAATTATAATATATAGATTTTATTTGTAATGCTCTTTACATTTGGAACAAATCTGTGCTACAGTTAAGTTCATAAAAACATGGTAAGAACATCAATATAAAATACAAATAGACTTGCAAGGTTAATTAAAACTCATAAGTTCTGCTAAAAAGAAATGTTTTTAGTCCTTTTTTAAAAGTCTCAGTAGTTTGAGGTGTCCTCAGATGGTCGGGGAGGGCATTCCAAATCCGAGGAGCGGAAATTTACCCCACATTTGGTCAAGGTGAAGCTTTCAAATTTATATTAATGCTGGATAGTTTAATGAATAATAATGCATCATATTTTAATTGTGATATTTTGTGATTAAAATCTGAATCTACAACGTAACAAGTAACATTTCTTTGTCAGGTAAATCTAGTAGTACAATGTTTTCCAATGAAATAGAAGTACAAAGTAAGTCAGTAGTATACAGTTGAGGCATCGTTAGGCCTGGGCGTCCCCGGCTACAGCCCCGAATGTTTTTTGAATAGCTCCGGATCTCTCTCTCTCTGTCTCTTTATTTTTTATTTTTATATTTTTACAAAAACAAGTTCAATATATAACAAAGAAAAACAGAATGCCACATGCAAATTAAGAAAACAAGTATTTTCCAAGGCATTCGCAGTATTTATTTTTTTGTAGAACTCATGGTACAACTGTAACTTTGTCAAGTTTATTTTTCTGAGGCGAATAGAATGGGCAATTTTCGGAGGAATCGTAGCCAAAATCAGTCTAATACATTGATGCCATCAACACAAAGTTTAGGAGCGCAGTACTAATGATTTAGTTTGGAGTTCCTGTGACGTTTCCAGTCTATGGTTCAGACTCAAAGCATGGGCGCGCTCTGCTGTGGACATGCTGCTGCAGATATGTCGCGTTTGTGCTCCTTGTATTTCTGCCATAGTTTCGGTTTTCCACCTCCGATGTATAGCAGCGTACAGACACCTCACTGATCTTTGTCTCATTCAGAGACCAGAGACCGAAATGGGGCTCTGAGTCTGTCAGAAGGTCTGAGATCTACAACCCCAAATCAGAAAAAGTTGGGACAGTATGGAAAACACAAATAAAAAAAGAAAGTAGTGATTTCTAAATGTACTTTGACTTGTATTTCATTGCAGACAATACGACAGCACATAATCTAATGTGTTCCTGTGATTGTTATTGTTTTTCTTCCAAAAAAACAAAATTCCTATTTTGGTTCTTGCAAAACATTTCAAAAAAAGTTGGAACAGTAAAGTATTTACCACTTTGTAATGTTGCCATTCCTTTTCCCAACACTTAAAAGATGTTTAGGGACTGAAGACACCAAGTGATGAAGTGTTTCAGGTGTAATTTTGTCCCATTCTTGCTGCAAACAAGTCTTAAGTTGGGCAACAGTACGGGGCCTTTGTTGTCGCATTTTGCGCTTCAAAATGCGCCACACATTCTCTGTTGGAGACAGGTCGGGACTGCAGGCAGGCCAGTCAGGTACCCGTATCCTCTTCCTCCGCAGCCAGGACTTTGTAATGTGTGCAGAATGTGGTTTTGCATTATCTTGTTGAAATATGCATGGACGTCCCTGGAAAAGATGTCTTCTTGAAGGCAGCATGTTGTGCTCCAAAATCTCTATGTACTTTTCAGCATTAATGGTGCCATCACAGAAGTGCAAGTTACCTTTGCCAAGGGCACTGACACAACCCCATACCATGACAGACCCTGGCTTTTGGACTTGTTCCTGGTAACAGTCTGGATGATCCTTTTCTTCTTTGGTCCGGAGCACACAGCGTCCATTTCTCCCAAAAAATACCTGAAATACTGATTCATCTGACCACAGTACACGTTTCCACTGTGTGATGGTCCATCCCAGATGCCTCCGAGCCCAGAGAAGTCAACGGCGCTTCTGGACACTGTTAACATAAGGCTTCCTTTTGGCACAGTACAGTTTTAACTGGCATTTGTGGCTGTAACTATGTATTGTGGTACTTGACAAAGGTTTGCCAAAGTAGTCCTGAGCCCATGTGGTGATATCGCTTATAGATGAATGACGATTCTTGATGCAGTGCCGCCTGAGGGCTCAGAGATCACGGTTGTTCAGCTTAGGCTTGCGCCCTTGTCCTTTACGCACTGAAATTCCTCCTCATTCCTTGAATCTTTTAATTATGTTATGCACTGTTGAAGTGAAATAAGCAAATGTCTTCCTATCTTTCTTTGAGGAACATTGTTTTTAAACATTTCAATCATTTTCTCACATATTTGTTGGCAAACTGGCGATCCTCGGCCCATCTTTGCTCCTAAAGGACTTGACCTTTCTTGGATGCTGCTTTTGTACCAAATCATAATTACAATCACCTGTTGACATCACCTGTTTCAAATCACATTATTTAACCAATTTACCTGATTACTATCCCTAAATTGCTCCTGTCCCAACCTTTTTTCGAATGTGTTGCAGGTCTGAATGACAAGAAAGGATGTATATTTACAAATGAAATTAAGTTGACCAGACAAAACATGAAATATTTTGTGTTCACATTGTCTGCAATGAAATACAAGTCAAAGTATGTTTAGAAATCACTACTTTCTTTTTTTATTTGTGTTTTTCATACTGTCTCAACTTTTTCTGATTTGGTGTTGTACCATATCAGCAGAGCAATCACGTAATGCACAGCAGACTATGGTGCAGGTAGTTTCACCAAATATCACGACTCCTCCAAATCTCACAGAACACATATATTTTGAATGTGCACAAAGTTTTGGACATGAGCAGATATCTTGTTCAAACACGTGAACTATTACAGTCCAGGGTTTTATTAATTCATTAAAATGAATTCATGTATCATTGAGGTGAATAATTGTCATGCACAGGAGGTTACATCCCCAACAAAAGATGCTAAAGAGGAGGAAAGAGTAAATATACCTAGACTACATGTATGCTGACTCAGATATAATTAGAAAAGCCGATCTACAGGAGAATAAATAGTTGAAAGCAATACAGAATGCCTGAGAGCCTTACTGCAATATATTCCATGTTTTTCATATTTGGATTTTAATCTATGTTTCCCTTTACATAAAGATATTTTCAGCAAAAATTGATGCAGAAAAAGGTAGAAATAGGTGCATAAAAATTCACCATAATGCAGGAAAGTGTGGACCCCCAGACCCCCCACATTATAACACAAATCTGGCAAAAAAAACCTGGCCTTTTGGTTGCCAGGCCAGTTATGATTAGGCCAAATATTGGTGCCATCTAACTAACATCTACAAACTGGGCAGCTAAAATTAACATACACTGGCTATTTACAAGCTGGGAAATCGCCGTTTTGCATTGCATTCAGTTTATTTAAATGGACTGGGCTCAAGCCCCCAACCTCCTCAAGTCCTAGAAACGCCTCCGAGTTGCATATTAAGTGCTTTCAGGGCCTTCTGCAAGTAATTTCGGTGTACATAGGTTCTGGAGAAAGTTGCAAGCAGCAATACAGGAGGCCAAGCATTCGGCCCGGTTTTGAACTGGCACTGCACTAGGGGTCTAAATGTGTACACATTTTCTGAGTCCTACAACAGGAAAGCTTTTCAAATAGACCTTGAATGTATATATTTTTTTCTTAGTTTGCACGCTGTTTGTGAGAATTTTTTCTGTCTCTCTCTCTTCTCAGTGTGCATAGAATTTAGTGAGTTACAGTGTGTGTTGAGGCTGCAGAGCTGTGCAGCAGTAAATCCAGTGTGCGCTCATACAGTAGACAGTATGGTAAGAGAGAAACCAGCATCAGACAGTTGGAGGAAGGAGAAAGATGAAAATATTAGCGGAGATCAAATGAGGGTGGAACTTGTTTCAGATGAGAATTCGGAAAAAATGCAAATAATATTAAAATATTTTGTAGCTTTTAGTTTTCAGTGTAAAATAAACATTATCATCATCATTGTCATAATATACTGCATACTGTATACCTCTTACATATTCAGCTCAGTTGTACTTCACATGCCATGATCAGTGTAACATAAGTGGACCTATTTCACTCTGTTGACACTGTCATCAAATAGTCAATTCAATTTTGCTTTATTGGCATGAACAAAGAAAACATGTTGTTTGCCAAAGCAGTTTACAGAAAATGCATAGTACATATCACATATTAAATACATACAGTAGGTGTCACATAGATTATATACTGCACTGATAGTTTATACAACACACTATGTTACAAAACAATTACATAACACAATATAGTACTTAACAGTTTGTACAATATAATGACTGTTTGATCCTAAACCAATGTGTAATGTTGGGATCTTATGGTGGTGAGTCCCTCAGGTTGTGGTAGGCAGATACATATTTAGCTGCCAGTGGAGCTGCTGTCCCTTCTTCTAGGAGAACTACCAGCTTCTCTTCTGATGTTAACTTTGGGAATTTAGCTATTTTTTTTGCTATTTTTCCAAAGTGCAAATCTCTTAGTGAAGATAATTTTTCATAGTGGAGGAGGAAGTGTATCTCTGTTTCTATCTCCCTTGTTGAGCAGTGAACACATATACGCTCCTCTCTGGGCAGCCATGTCTGTCTGAGTCTTCCTGTCTCTACGGCCAGCTGGTGGTCACTGAGCCTGTATTTAGTCAGGATCCGTCTCTGCTTTAGATCTCTGACAGTGTGCAGATACTCAGCCAATTTATATTCTGTTAAGAGAGTATTTAGTCTACTTTGTGTTTTTGTTTGACTTTTCCAATGTTCTAAATATTGATCTTTTTTTTCCATATATGTTTATGACACAAACATAACCTACATACAACATGAACATACAACATAAACATACATTTGGCTCACACATACGAATCACATCGAATTTATACAGGCAAAAGATTCAGGGGTCATCCTACACCAAGAAATAAAATTAAAAATAAAAATAAATAAATAAATGAACAGGTAAAATAGAAGTAGAATAAACCAAGTGTACATTGCAGAGCATAATACAATCATATAATCAGAGACAGGTACACAGAGATAATAACATATTAATTAAGTGCTGGACGCTATTTGCAAGGCAGAGCGTTCTCAGCTATGATACAAACCCTCTTGCAAGAATGGTAGAGATATTTAAACCAACATATGACAAAAAGGGTTCCCATGTTTTCCGAAACACATCATCTTTGCTGTGCAGTTTACACGTCAGGTAGTCCAAAGCAACATATTCAAGAGCCACCCTTTGCCATTGAACCTTGGATGGAACTTTATCTGTTATCCAATTTAAGAGAATACATTTCCTGGCACAGAAAGCAAGTGTTAGATGAAGTTTTCTTCTAAATTTATCAGTAATGGACAAATCAGGTATGCCAAGTAACAGACATAAGGGATTATTATTTCTATTAGTAGATAGAATCTTATTAATTTCCAGCCCTTATTAATTTCCGGCCCAATGAACCGCTGCACTTTACGACAATACCACAAACAATGTGTAAGACTACCAGTTTCTATTTTACACTTGGGGCACAGTGGAGATGAGTTACAGTTAAATTTATGGCGTTGAGAGGGAGATATATGGGCCCTGTGCAGGAGCTTCAGTTGCATGGCTCTCACTCGGTTGCAAACACACAGCGTTCTTGCACTCTTCCAAGCATCACTCCAGTCAACATCTGTTATATTAACATTAAGTTCTTTTTCCCATAAGCCCTTCAGAAAATAAGTGTTTGTGGTGTTATATCCCTTAAGGATATTATAGAATAAACTGATAGACTTACCAGATTTCTGTAGAAAGAGCTGTCTCTCTACGTGTGTAATGTTTTGACACTGAGGGAAAGTAGTATCCTTCGTAACAAAGTTTCTTAATTGCAAATATCAAAAGAAGTCCTGCTGCTGAATGTCATATCTCCTTTTCAACTGATGGACATCATGGTGGAACCTTCCAGTAGATTGTGTAAAGTAGATATTCCTGTATTTACCCAAATCCAGAAGTTATTGTCCATCGCACCAGGGGGGAAATCAGGGTTATCGCATATTGGAGTAAACACAGAGGTGAATGTAGATCTGCCCTCTAATTTTCTAATGGCCTGCCATGCTTTAACTGTAGAAATTGTAATTGGGTTGGTTGGTTCCTAATAAACAAGAGATTACTTACTTAAAGGGTATCTGGACATTGAACTTTCTACATCTAACCAGAGAGATGTGGCGTCATTACACAACCAGTCAGCTATAGTGCGTAGATGAACGCTCAGTTGTAATTTTCTAATGTCCGGGAGATCAACACCCCCTTCTGTGGAAGACAGACATAATGTAGCTATTTTGAGGCGTGGTTTCTTCTTAGACCATATAAAGGAGCTAAACCAGCTATTTAGCTGCTTGATGGTCTTATGGAGGAACATAACTGGGATCATTTGTATTGGGTAAAGTAGCCTGGGGAGGATGTTCATTTTCAGCAGTGCAACACGGCCTAACCAGGAAATTGGGAGAGTGTTCCATCTTTCAAGGTCCAATCATATACGCTCAAATATGGGTGGGAAATTTGCTTTATACAATTGGTCAACAGAAGGTGTTATACGTATTCCCAAATATACAAAGCCTTCTGGTGACCACTTAAACGGAAAGGAAGATGGAGTTATGGGTATTTGGTTCAGACTGCACAGTGGCATTGCTTCCGATTTATTGTAATTTATCTTGTATAAGATATACAATAAGGGCTGGAATAGATACCTTGGGCTTAGTCAGAACAATTAAGACATCATCAGCATACAGAGTAATCTTGTGTTGTCTCGCGCCAGTGGTGAGACTGTGTATATTTTCATTGCTCTTGATTGCTTCAGCGAGAGGCTCAATCGCCAGGACAAAGAGCAAGGGCGACCGAGGGCATCCTTGCCTTGTACCTCTTAAAATTTGGAAGTTAGGAGAACGCATCCCGTTTGTAAGCACTGCTGAGAGGGGATTTGTATAGAGTAGCTTTATCCAGTTTATGAATTTTTCACTCAGGCCAAATTTATGTAGTACGTAAAACAAGTATGGCATTTCCACGTGGCCGAATGCTTTCTCTGCATCCAGAGAAAGCACCAGACCATTCAAAGACTGCTGTTGAAAAGCTTGGATTGTATTTAGTAATCTGCGCGTGTTATTGTATGAATTGCGACCCTTGATGAAACCAGTTTGGTCGTCATTTATAAGAATATGGAGTAAGCTTTCTAGTCTTGTTGCTAATTTTAATTTAATTTTAGAGAGGAGCTTCAAATCAGCGTTCAACAGTCATACAGGCCCTTTTTTAAAATTAGAGAGATATGTGCTTCTCTCAGAGACTGCGGTAAAATACCTTTTTTAAAAGAGTCATTAAACATATTTAGAAGAGGGTCAATAAGTAAGTCGTGGAACTCTTTGAAGAATTCGCTACTGAATCCATCCGGACCCGGAGCTTTGCCAGATTGTAACCCTCTAATAGCATCAAGAACTTCCTTCCTAGATATAGGAGCTTGGAGAGATGTTTTTTGGTCAGCAGATAAACTAGGAAAGTTGAGAGAAGAGAAAAAAGCATCCATCTTTTCAGTTGTGTCAGTTTGTAGTTCAGATTTATACAAATTTTCATAGAAAGTTTTAAACGTATTGTTAACGGTTATGGTGTCGAAAGCCTGTTTACCCAGGCTGTCTGTAACTGAGGAAATAATGTGTGAATCTGCTTTTTTCTTCACCAGATATGATAAATACCTCCCCGCTTTATCTCCATGCTCGTACATTTTCTGTCTAGCAAGTCTGATTTTACCTTCTGCATCTTTATTTAATAGTAAGTTCAAGGTACATCGTAATGCAGAAATCTCTTTAAGCTTCTGTGCAGATGGGTTTTTGATATATTCTTTCTCGGTATGTTTCAGTTTGGACATTAAGATTTTTCTTTGTTCGTTCTGTCTTTGCCTCTTAGTGGATATAAATGATATAATAAGACCTCTTGAAAAAGCTTTGGATGTTTCCCACAGCAGTGACGGGTCATTGGTGGAAGCTGAATTAATCGATAGAAAGGACTGGAATTCCTTTCTAAAGTAGGATATGAACGTATGATCTGTCAGGATAGAAGGATTTAACTTCCAGTGTCTAGTTTGGTTGATTGGGTTCCTTAAATTATATTGTATCGACACAGCAGCACGATCAGAAATAATTATATTTCCTATAGAACTAGAGATAACCGACTGCAGCATAAGTCTTGGGAGAAGGAAGTAATCAATCCTGGTATAGCATCTGTGAACATTTGAAAAAAAAGTATACTCTTTCTCAGCCCCGTGTTGGGCCCTCCATATATCTATATAGTCTAGGTCTTCACAGAGAGCTGAGACAATTTTAGCTTGAGGTGAAAGAGATTATTTACCAGGTGGAGATTTATCCATGATAGGATTTAAATGACAATTAAAATCTCCTCCAATAAACGTGTTTCTAATATTAAGATCTATCACTTTAGAGAAAGATGTAGTCAACAGATTACTTGGGTATCCAGGTGGGTTATAAATATTCATTATAGCAATTTCTTCCCCATAGAGTACGCCTCTAACTATCACATAACAACCCGCTGAGTCTTTTGTACAGTCCAGAAGTTTGAATGGTAAATTTCTCTGAACTAAGATGGCAACACCTCTACTCCTTAAACATAGACACTGTCTTACTCCTACGCTAACAGGAGCTTGAGTGAAAGGGTTTTCTAGCAACAACAAAAAGATGTTCATCCGTGGGTGGGGGGGGGGCGGGCAGTGCTTGTGTGAGCCTGCAAAACTTACTAGAGCTGTAGCACATAGAAAAAGTCCGACTAGTCAGCGATTCAGCATGAAAGACTTACAGGCTAATGTTCACACATCATCACGGAGGGCCTCCTTCAGTGACTGGACGTATCTCTCCACCGCGGCCGGGTCGTGAAACACCTTGGTGGATCCGCGACAGGTGACTCTCAAAGACGCAGCGTAGATTTGCCTGTAGTCAGCGCCGAGAGCCCTCAGCTGCTTCTTCACTGCATCGTATCCCTTCCTCCTGCGAAGAACGGATGCGGAAAAGTCTTGAAATATCATCACCGTCGCGTCTCCATATTCCGCCCGCTCGCTTAATTCACACACCAACTTTTCAGTGCTTTCATTTTTCCGTCGACCGGGTCTGTTGTGTCCTCCAGCACTGAAATCCTCTGCTCAGCTTCGGTTATGCGCTTGTCGTGACTGTCAAGTTCCTCCCGATGTATTTTTAAGAGCTCTGATAGTGGGCTTAGCTTTTTGTCGATAACTCTGGAGATGTTGGCTGTTATTTCACTCACGGCTTTACGAAGTGCCAGTAAGCTAGCATCTGCACCAGTGTCGGCTACAGTGCTAGCGCCAGCGTGGACATCACCCGTCTGTTGGTTATGCTCAGTCAGCCTCAACAACAGCTTGGTTTTTCTTACGTGGCATGGCGTCGGACTGTCTCAAAAAATAACTGTCAATGTTCATGTTAGGCTAGCGTAACATTAAGAGGTTAAAGTGCTGTTTTGCAGGGGTAAATGAGAAAATTAGCGGATTAGCGCACCAGCTCTCCCGAACGTGACCTTCTCTCACGGCGCCATCTTGAAAACCAAATATTGATCTTTTGCGATGACGCAAAAATTGTCATTTTACGTCATCGGAAGATTTTTTGGCCAGAGCAAAAGACTACAGCCAGTAGTAGGACCTACTTCCGCATGTTTTAAACCCGCCCATCACCCGAAGCGAGCCGACCTCAGCCGGAAAAAAACGAAATGTCAGCCATCTTGAATCCTCGCTAAACAGGGCTCTCTCTCATGGATGTATTAAGAGAACTTCTCAGCAGCAAACTTTTACAACAATTATGTGCATTGAAACTACCGCACATGTACCACCGGGATACAGATCGGAGAATATGCAGGGAACGTTATTACAGACGGAATAATCGGCACACTACGAGAGCTTCGCCTGCCACGGAGAACAGCGGTCTCGCTCGTACCCCAAGCCGGGTAGGGGACATCCACGTCGGCTAGGTGGGAAGCTAACGCTAGCCGGCCACCTGTCCCATCAATCCTGCTTGCAAGTGTCCGTTCATTAAACAACAAACTGGACTACATCCAACTTCAACGATGCTCCCAACGCGAATTCAGAGACTGTGTTTTTTGCTTTCGTGGAAACATGGCTGAACAACAGTGAACCGGACTGTCCAGCTACCAGGCCTGCTAGCCTTCCGACGATCCGAGCTAGAGATGCTCTGTATGAAGGTGGGCTGTGTTAACACGGACTGGTGCAGAAATGGGGTGATTTGTATCCAACTAACTGCTAACCGCTGGAGTTTGTGACTGTTACATGGCGACCATTCGACATTCCACGCTAATTCACGGCTGTGTTTATACTCGGTGTTTACAGCCCACCAAGCCTAATGCTGGTATGCTTAGCTGAACTTTACGGAGCCTATAATGTGTGTGTGCACTAAAGGTAGCCTGTTTCGTATGTCGTTATTATATAATGTAGTTTTTATATATTTTAAATGTGTAACACCACTTGAGCCACGATGAAATGTTGTTTTGTGTATATGGTTGAAATAACAATAAAACACATTGAGTTGAGTTGAATGCCTCACTGTCTGTCTGTCAAGCGGTAGGCGTGGCTTGGGAGTGGACTCAAAGCAGCGAAGCGAAGTGCATTCTGGGATTTGGTGTCTTTCATCCATATGAGCCAAAAACACATTTTCTGGCTTTTCTCGGCCTAGAAGGCACCAATTAAATTTTTTTTTTTACATTTCTGCTACATAAGTGACCCAATTTAAAGATATATTCAGCTTTCCAGCGGTGAAGTATTCCTTTAACTCTCTCTCTCTCTCTCTCTCTCTCTCTCTCTCTCTCTCTCTCTCTCTCTCTCTCTCTCTCTCTCTCTGCTCATCCTCTCCAGCACCAGAGTGGTGGGTGTTTGAAGGAAGACACCTGTATTTATCCATTAGCTTTTAGTGAGAGGAAATGTCACTGAGTCCCACTGTTGCAGACCAGACAATACACACACACACACACACTTGCACTCAGTATGAAAACAGTGGAGTGGCCATGACCTTTCAGCTCTCCTGGAAGCATTTAAAAGGCTTTAACACAAAGGAAACAGGGCGAGCTGGAGTTGTTAACCTGCACTCAGAGAGAAAGACATTAACTGTGCACACCATCTTTATCATCACTGCTCTGTTTAATTAGCGGCTTTTCACCTTAAAGGAGCAGTTCAGCATTTGGGGAAATATTCTTATTAGCTTCCGTTCTGAGAGTGAGATGAGAACATCAACATCACTCTTATGTCTCTGTGTTAAATACGGAGCTGGAATAAGGACATTGACGACTGAAAGCAGTTCAAAACTTTGCCTACCAACCTCTCAGTCTGGACATGCTGCACATAAATACTAACGGACAATAAAACACGAGAGTTGAGATTTAGAGAGAGAGGCTGGGAGAGAGCCTGTCAGGCTGTGCAGGGAAAAAGAGTCAACCTGGGGGGGCTGGATGGATAGAGAGGGGCTCTACATACACTTCACACCCTCATATTCACACACACACTTGATTAAACAAAGTCCCCAGCATTGTTCATCCTCACACACGCATGAACACACACAGTTTTAAGGGTCAAACTGTGTGTTTAAAGCTGGCTCTTTGATCACTGAGCAGCAGTCACCATTTCCTCTGTCTCTCTCTCGTCTGTCTTTAGTTTACTATCTGTCTCCATCGCCCAGTCTCTTTTGTTAACTCATGAACCTGCTGTTGTTAAATATCCTCTTCTCCTCTCCTTTTCTTTTCTTGTCTCATCTCCTCCCAACCATTTCTTTTTAGCATCTGTCTCATCACCTCTCCTCCATTTATTTATCGTCTTTTTCCCCCCTAGTTTTTATTCTCCAGTTTGTTCATTTTCTTTTAATTTACTGTTTTGCCAGCCCATCTTTAACCCTCCATACTTTCCATATTTCTTTCCCCATCCCCCCTTCATTTCCCCTTTTTTCCTTTCTTCCTTCTTTCAGCTTTTTTTTAGGTGGGTGGATGGTGGTGAAATTAAGTGGCCTTATATTCTATATAGTGTATATATGTATGTGTGTGTATATATATATATATACTGTAAATTAGTTGTTAGATGTATAAATTAGTTGTTAGATGTATAAAACTGAATAATAAGAAAAAATAAACATAATGAAAATGTAATATATATATATATATATATATATATATATACACAAACATGATAGGTTGGAGGTCTTCCTTCTAATTTTAAACAAATACAAACATTTAAATAGGTAGGATACATATCTGAAATATGTGTAAATGGTGAAAGGTTTTCCCAAGATAATTAAAAATGAATAACAATACAAATGCTAAAAAAGGAAAGGGACCTAATAAAAAATAAAGAAAAGAAACAAATGATCCAAATGAAAAAGAAATAAAAGCTGAAAAATAGTACAGAACAGGCAGTACATGTTTTAAACAGAGGAGGCGAGAGAGCAACAGACAGAAGAGAGTAGGACAGGATCCTGGGGGTTAACAAGGCATGTTGGGAGCTATGTGTCTTGGCTGACATGACAAGCTTGACCTTGGAGCACGGCAGAACGCCTACTCCTCCCCCCTGTCATCCACCCCTCCTCCACTTCCCTCAGCTCCTGGATCGCTCTCCTTCTCATTCCCTCGCCTAGGACAGTTGAGTTATTGTGTGTGTGTGTGTGTGTGTGTGTGTGTGTGTGAGAGAGAGAGAGAGAGAGAGAGAGAGAGGGAGAGACGAACCACCGTAAACAACACATAGACAAGATTTAGCCAAATCGGCACATAGTTTTATTGTGAGACACAATTTCATAACTCTGGAAAGTTATTACAGTGTCATAATTTCATCCATACAATGAAATCTATCAGCTATGTGCAGAATATTGGACCATTTTGCACTTCATGATCAGCGTACCATATAAAAAAGAAAATATGTAGGTGAATCATTGGTAAAAAAAAATACCGATTCTAGGGAAAAGAATGGATTTTAATAGGGCTGTCAATCGATTAAAAAATGTAATCGAATTAATTACAGACTCTGTGATTAATCAATCTAAATTAATCACATACATCATTTTTGCTGTGAAAGAATTTTAAATATTTCAATTCAAATGAATAATCATCATTAGTGACATTAAAGTTAAAAAAAATTAATAATATAAAAATATTTTTATTATTATTTTCACTGTTCAAATATATATATTTTATATAAATAAATAAATAAAAGAATCAAAAATATGACCTAATATGCTGAGGAAATAAATTCAAAAGGGTATTTTACAACAACTACAAATGCACCGCGAGGCTGTAGATTACCAGCTTCATTGAACGCACCGTCTCTCGTCTGTGTTCCGACAGAAACAGTCAAACTTTAGCGTTAGCTGTCAGCTTTTTAAGCGTGTTTAATCCAGCTACTAGCTATCAGAAGGCTAACGTTACCTGCTGTTGAGTTGTTAAGCTGTTAACTAGCCAGCAATGTTTCTGTTCTGCGCACTCTGTTCTCTTAATAGGCTACATCCATGGTCTCCATCCTTCATATAACAGTTGTATAGTGTTTAGAACGGCTCCGGGTGAAAGGTCAATATGGAATGGCCATCAATATGGCGGCCACGCCAAGTAATGACGTCACAACGCCCAAGCCCTATTGCAATTCATTTTTTTAACGCACTAATTTTTCTCAGATTAATTAATCGAAATTAACGCGTTATTTCGACAGCCCTAGATTTTAAAAACCATCACAAAAACAAAATCACTGTTTTTTTACCACCCCTAACCTTAAAGGTATAATGGAGGATTTTCCCGAATTTTAGAAAAGAACCGCCCTCTCCATTTTTTGAAAAAATGCACATGCGCATCACTCTACCTGCTCCCGAGATGGAACGCCTATTAAACGTGTGCACGAGAGAGCATGCACGAGCCTAGTTCTCCTCGTGCACGCTCTGTTTACAAGTTGCTGTCGGCATGGCTCTACAAGCCACCGGTAAGTGGAAATCTATTTACGACAAGCATCTTTATAGCTAACTTTAGCATGCTACAGGCCAACAAACAAGCTATCGCCGAGAGCGGGGAGACAGGCAGCGGTCGGAGGCTTTTATATAGCCTACTTTCTATGGTCGGGCGCCGTGGCCGTCTGCTCGCTGACCTGTCACGGCCTTGGTCACGGCACGTACAACAGCCTTACGTAAACATATCCCAGAATGATTGACAACTAGGAGGACCAATAGTTTTGATGATCCACCCGGAAAAAGAAAATCCTTCACTATACCTTTAACCATAGTTTATTTGCAGTGACCATATTTTTCCATAACTTTAAGCATGTCATAGTTGCAATGCACAGATATTGTAAAAAGATTTTTACCATGATCTGGGCTAATGTCAACATTCTTGTCAGATGTCACGTCCTGCATGTGGTTAGGTTTAGGCTACTGAAACACTTTGGTTTAAGAAAGATTGTGGTTTGTTTAAATGAACACATCCCTTGTCATGCTTCTTCCAGCCAATCAGAAAATATCATTTATCACATGTATCTTCACTGGTGATGATTTGCTTTGGCACTAAACACTGATGTGTTTCACGTCAGCATGAAAACTGAAATTTAACTGACAGAGAGCTCTGTTTATGTAGACACATCAGTCAGTTTTTTTGTCCACTGACAGCGAAGCTTCAATGATGTTTTAATTAAGTTCAGTTAAGTTTGTATCACTTTAATGTTTGAGATATTTATTGGCCGTGTTAAGGTGTCAGCAGTGTGTGTGATGCAGGTTATTTGGAACATGATGTTAACCAGGATTAATCAATGTAATTATACACAGTAATTAAGTTGTTTTTGCAGAGATTAGCCCAGCGAAGGCTCTGTTACCTTTTGTTGCTTCATTCATTAGCGCAGCATCATTCATTAACCCAGCGGCTAATGAAAAGCCACTCTTAATTGGCAACGGAGAGATAAGGGCTAAATGAAAACACTAAATAGTGTGTGTGTGTGTGTGTGTGTCCGTCCGTCCGTCCGTCCGTTAATTCTCTAGATAAGGAAGCCCAATAAACCTTTATTAGCTACTTAACCAGGATAGTTTGCCTAATAATAAGGATCAGCACAGAAACCTGGTGTGATGAGCTTACTTTCAACACACACACAGGCACGCACATATGCGCACACATGCGTGGACACACACTATAGGGTGTGAGAAGAGTCATCGCAATACCTTGTATCCTTGTGTGGTAGTGTTACTTAAAAATGCCTACTGCGTGCAATGCCGTGCATGTATAGTTAGGTCCGGAAATATTTGGACAGTGACGCAATTTTCATAATTTTGGCCCTGTGCGCTAACACAATGGATTTGAAATGAAATCATTGAGATGAAATTGTAGTGCAGACTTTCAGCTTTATTATGAGGGGATTTACATCAAAATGTTCATACGTAGTCCCCTAATTTCAAGGGACCTAAAGTAATTGGACAAATTAATATAATCATAAATAAAATGTCCATTCTTAATACTTTGTTGAGAATCCTTTGCAGGCGATGACTGCCTGGAGTCTGGAACCCATAGACATCACCAACCGTTGGGTTTCCTCCTTTGTGATGCTTTGCCAGGCCTTGACTGCAGCTGTCTTCAGCTGTTGTTTGTTTGCAGGTCTTTGTGCCTTAAGTTTTGTCTTAAGCAAGTGGAATGCATGCTCGATCGGATTGAGATCAGGTAATTGACTCGGCCATTGTAGAATATTCTACTTCTTTGCCTTGAAAAACGCCTGGGTTGCTTTTGCAGTATGTTTTGGGTGATTGTCCATCTGTACTGTGAAGTGTCGTCCAATCAACTTTGTTGAATTTGGCTGAATATGAACAGACATAATGTTCCTTTAGACTTCAGAATTCATGCGGCTGGTTCCATCTTCTGTCATATCATCAATAAACACTAGTGACCCAGTGCCACTGGAAGCCGTGCATTCCCATGCCATTACACTGCCTCCACCATGTTTTATAGATGATGTGGTGTGCTTCGAATCAAGAGCCGTCCCAAGCCTTCTCCATACTTTTCTCTTCCCATCATTCTGGTACAGGTTTATCTTAGTTTCATCAGTCCAAAGAATGCTGTTCCAGATCCGGGCTGGCTTTTTAGATGTCTTCTTACAAACTCTAATCTGGCTTTTCTGTTCTTGAGGTTTATGAATGGTTTGCACCTTGTGGTGAACCCTTTGTATTTGCTCTCGTAAAGTCTTCTCTTTATGGTAGACTTGGATAATGATACACCTACTTCCTGGAGAGTCTTCTTCACTTCACTAGATGTTGTGAAGGGGTTCTTCTTTACCGTGGAAAGGATCATGCGATCATTAACCGCTGTTGTCTTCCGTGGACGTCTGAGCCTTTTTGTATTGCTGAGCTCACCAGCTCGTTCCTTTTTTCTCAGAAAGTACCAAACTTTGGCCACTCCTAATGTTTCTGCCATCTCTCTGATGGATTTTTATTTTTTCCGCAGCCTAAGGATGGTCTGCTTTACTTGCATTGAGAGCTCCTTTGACCACATGTTGTGGATTCGCAGAAACAGCTTCTAAATGAAAATGTCACACCTCTGCCTAATGGATGATGAAATAATGAGGGAATAGCCCACACCTGCTCATGAAACAGCTTTTGACTCAATTGTCCAATTACTTTAGGTCCCTTGATATTAGGGGACTATGTATGAAAATGTGTGTAATTCCTAAACCCTTCCTCCAATTTTGATGTAAATACCCTCAAAATAAAGCTCAAAGTCTGCACTACAATTCCATCTCGATGATTTCATTTCAAATCCATTGTGTTAGCGCACAGGGCCAAAATTAAGAAAATTGTGTCACTGTCCAAATATTTCCGGACCTAACTGTATGCTAGTCCGCTCTTTGTTTTTTCATCAACACACGTGTGCGTGTGCGCATGCTGGTGAGTCTTCCAACAAATAACGTGTGTATGCACGCACGTGTGACTGAATATTTTAGATTAGGAGATTTGTGCTGTGTTTCCTATACACAGTGTTTATTCATGAATTCATTCACATTATTGCCTGGGGCCTGATAACATCCTGGCATGCCTGTATCCAGGGTTTCAGCCAGTGTATTAAATTGACTCCCCACCGGGCCAAAGGACCAGGAATTATTTTTAAAAGTATTTTTCAGATGTTTTTTAAAACTAAAGTGTATTACATGTGTTACATACAAGTAGGAAACTCCTTTAATGAATAACTCGTAGGTTGTGTGAGAAGTGGAGAGCCACACACACACACACACACACACACACACACACACACACACACACACACACACACACACACACACACACACACACACACACACACACACACTGCCCTGGTCGTCCATCTGTTTCATGTCACAATGCAGGATATTTACTAAAATGTTTGTCTTTCTCATTCTTCAGCTGGGTCGAGCACTGAGGCCTCCCCTCCAGCTCCGCCTCCTCCCGAGGCTCAGCCGATAGAAACAAAGGTTCCTGAGGAAGAAATGGACGTCACGGATGATGACATCACAGCAGGTATGAAATACAACGCATAATATAACATAAACTAAAAATAGTTAAAATAATTAAAGCGTAACTCTCGCCAAAATGCAACATAGGGTATTTTTGTGAATGTACCCGATAAAGCATAATTAGGATGGAAACTCCAATTTTTACCGTATTCTCGTTTTTCGGTCAAATGGCCTTTTGAATGGGAGAGCTAGGGACACTTTCATGCTAGCCTCAAAATAGCTATTTTTAAAACACTAAGAAGGCTCAACACAACAGGAAACTTTGCTCCAAGTATCACCAGGGGCTCTACACATTAACACAAGCATTGACAACATTGTTTGTGTACACAGATTTACTAAAAAGAAAGGTTTTGAATGACTCACTTTAGGAGTTGTTGTTTTCGCTTGCAGCCATCTTGCCAGTCAAAAATAATCGCCAAATGCGAATGAACGGACTTCATAGGAGGAAATGTCATTCTTATACGAGGCTCCTTTTTCAACTTCAAGGTCAATATTGTTTTTCACGACAAAACAGAAAATGATATGGGCATTTATATGGAACTAAGCTCTAGGAACTTTCCATCTTTACTCTCCTCCCTGTTACGTCACATTCGGAAATCGACTTGTTTTGACTGATAATATGGCCGCAGTCGGAAACAACAACCAGAGCCGATCCGCCCTATACGCTCACTACACAAGCTGCGTAGGGCCCCGCAAATTACTCGAGGCCCCGCCTCCCCCTCGTGCCATAGCGCGTCAATTAATGTTTACAACATCCATGACAAAATGAAGCAAAACTATCCTTCTGGTCACGAAAAGAGGAAAAAAACACCATGAGAGTGAATTGCGGGAACAACAATCAGGTAAACTTGTGTTCTCTCCTCTCCAAGTTTGATGTCAGCAAAGTAAAGTTATGTTTATGTACATTTCTATTGTGTTTTTTTTTTGGTCTTGCTAACCTAGCTGGGCAGGCAGGCAGTGAATCTCTTGTCTAGCTGCTAACGCCAGTCACTTCCAGGGCTGTGTTTTGTGACTTTGTGCCTGACAAAAGTGAGAGTAAAATACAATTATTTATTACGTTTGGTAAACGACAAATTGCAATGGTGTTTGTTTACTGCAGCTCGGATGTCGGGTGTCGGGTGTGTTATGCGTAGTGCGTTATGCGTTAGGCGCGTACATGAAGTGAAACGCGCATTTTTCAAGCAGAAATATATGTGAAGACCAGACAGACTGTAGGCTGCAATATATGGGTGTGAATGATGGCACTCCTCATCAAAGTACACATTATACATACTTTTAAGACACTGATTATCTAGTCTCAGACAATGTGTAGTTAAAAACTCTAAACAACTGCACTAATTATGCAAGATGGAAAGCAATGTATTGACAATTTGACATTGATTTATAAGCTATATAATTGAATTTAAAATGTTGATTAGCTGGACATACTGGTCAATATGGATGCACATCCCTCAGTAAATAATAACCATAAATCAAGAATTGCTTCAACATGCATAATAATAAATACAAACTTTAACATGCTATGGCAAGCCATTTTAGCTTTTATTCATTCACAGTTTATGCATTTTTGATATCAAGAATTCGATTTTTTTTTATTCTTGATTATTTTTACTAGTAGGGCCCCTTAGTTAATTTTTACCTACCAATGTCTATTTTTGATATCAGGAATTACATGTTCACTTGTACAAAAGTTAATTCTTGATATCACTCACAGGGATTATTGATATCTGCATCACTAGTTCACTATTTAAATATTACAAGAAAATGCAGAAAAGGAATATATTGATGGTAAGATTTTAATTCAAACATTCAAATGTTTACACATTTGTAACATGTAACGAGTAGTGTAAGTAACTATGTGATATTCTTCTCAGTTTATTCTAGACAGTCCAAATAGTCTGGTGGTGCCCATTCTGATGCCCAAAATGCCCAGGCTGTAGAGAGAACCAAAGTTAATCCCAAAAGCCAAAGTTCAGGGTTATAATTTATTATTTTCTTCTTATTTATGTTTACGTTAATATTCACTTATTTAAAAATATTCACTTATCTTAATAATATAGAAAATACTCTATTCAATAAATATTGTTTGTTTGAACCTCATTCTGTTCTATATTGTTGTACTTATTCTTTGACTGTTTTGTTTAAAGGAGGGAGGATTGTATTGGGAGCACTGAAGTGTCAGGTGTGACTGTGTGGCAATGGCAAATGGTTTACATAGCTCACGACATCACGGGTCAGGTAGAGGGCCCCTTAGCAGAATTTTGCTTAGGGCCCCAGGGAGGTCAGGATCGGCACTGACAACAAGAGCTACGGTGAGTTGTTCAAAACCTTTCTTTTTGGTAAACTCTGTGTACACAAACAATGTTGTCAATGCTTGTGTTAATGTGTAGAGCCCCTGGTGATACTTGGAGCAAAGTCTCCTGTTGTGTTGAGCCTTCTTAGTGTTTAAAAATAGTTCTTTTGAGGCTAGCATGGAAGTGCCCCTAGCTCTCTCATTCAAAAGGCCATTTGACCGAAAAACGAGAATAGGGTGAATCTTTAAAGTGGCGCTTCCGTCCAAAATATGCTTTTAAACTAAAGTTTTACTCGGGTACATTCACAAAAAGACCCTAGGATGCATTTTGGCGAGAGTTACGCTTTAAAACTCTGGAAAGATCTAGCCTGAGTTTGCTGACATAAACACACCTGGCTGCGGCGGAGCATGGGTTTGCATTGTGAAACATGCTGTAACAATGTTGTAGCTGCCATTTCCCATTTCTAATCAGTTGATTTCTTATTGATGGAAGTCTTTTTGATACCCTTTCCACAGCAAAATGAATGCACACAAGTCCTACAACTTTATGCTGTTATTTAAATGAGCAAAGACGAGCAAGACAGCCATTTCTCTGTGGTAATTGATGTACCCTGTGTTCCAAATTATTATGCAAATTATATTTTACACTGATTTTACTAAATAGTCGATGCAAATAATATAATATATATATATATATATATATATATATATATATATATATATATATATATATATATATATACAACCCCAAATCAGAAAAAGTTGGGACAGTATGTAAAACACAAATAAAAAATGAAAGTAGTGATTTCTAAATGTACTGTGACTTGTATTTCACTGCAGACAATGTTAACACAAAATATTTCATGTTTTGTCTGGTCAACTTAATTTTATTTGTAAATATACATCCTTTCCTGTCATTCAGACCTGCAACACATTCCAAAAAAGGTTGGGACAGGAGCAATTAAGGGATAGTAATCTGGTAAATTGGTTAAATAATGATGTGATTTGAAACAGGTGATGTCAACAGGTGATTGTAATTATGATTTGGTACAAAAGCAGCATCCAAGAAAGGTCTAGTCCTTTAGGAGCAAAGATGGGCCGAGGATCGCCAGTTTGCCAACAAATATGTGAGAAAATTATTGAAATGTTTAAAAACAATGTTCCTCAAATATCTTTCTTTGAGGAACATTGTTTTTAGACATTTGCTTATTTCACCTTCAACAGTGCATAACATAATTAAAAGATTCAAGGAATGAGGAGGAATTTCAGTGTGTAAAGGACAAGGGTGCAAGCCTAAGCTGAACAACCGTGATCTCCGATCCCTCAGGCGGCACTGCATCAAGAATCGTCATTCATCTATAAGCGATATCACCACATGGGCTCAGGACTACTTTGGCAAACTTTTGTCAAGTACCACAATATGTAGTTACATCCACAAATGCCAGTTAAAACTGTACTGTGCCAAAAGGAAGCCCTACGTTAACAGTGTCCAGAACGCCATCGACTTCTCTGGGCTCAGAGGCATCTGGGATGGACCATCACACAGTGGAAACATGTACTGTGGTCAGATGAATCAGTATTTCAGGTATTTTTGGGGAGAAATGGACGCCGTGTGCTCAAAATTACACCTGAAACACTTCATCAGTTGGTGTCTTCAGTCCCTAAAGGTCTTTTAAGTGTTGTGAAAAGGAATGGCAACACTACAAAGTGGTAAATGCTTTACTGTTCCAACTTTTTTTGAAATATGTTGCAAGAATCAAAGTAGGAATTTTGTTTTTTTGAAAAAAAAAACAATAAAAATCATGAGGAACACATTACATGATGTGCTGTTGTATTGTCTGCAATGAAATACAAGTCAAAGTACATTTAGAAATCACTACTATCTTTTTTTGTTTGTGTTTTCCATACTGTCCCAACTTTTTCTGATTTGGGGTTGTATTTCAAAGGGTTTACATCATTCACCTGCAATACTGTGGAACTTCTTTTTAATGTCTCTGTGTCTCCAGGGAACACTACAAATGTGTAAAGCACGTTTCAGAGCGATCTCTTCTGATGGCGCTTTGCTATACAGTGGCTTTACTAAAATTCTTCGCATCACCAAGTTTGTAAAGAAAACTGTAATGTGACACAAATAATGTGCTGGGATGTAGAGCATGTCCACGATGGGTGGGTTAGTGATATTAGGACAGATAAGGTTATGTAGGCTACATAACTGATAGACTGGGAAGAAAAACGATACCGCTCAAATAGGAAGTTATCTGGAAATTAAAATGTGTCGGGGCCTCAATATCATCTCCCGACATATGTTTAACTCCCTGCGAAAGTAATACAGCTTCTTCATCAACGGGATCGTTGACAAAAGGAAATGCCATGTTTTGAGAAAAAACAATGTTTTAAAGTCTGCCTAACAGTTAATAAACCAACAGTGTTTTTTTTTTTTTTTTCATGCCGATATAACAAACTAGGCTAAGATGCGCCTGATACAGACTGAATGAATGAATGAGGAAATGAAAGCGCGCTGTGTCAGAGGGAGGAGCGTTAATTCTCTTCATACATCCACGGGGAGGAGTCTGAGAGAAACTCACGGTTTCTTGAAGAAAACCTGCTCCCGACCAGGTTAGGTTCATAGGCTCAGTTACCATAGTAACTGACTCTGAGGTTAAGTTACCTCTCTTTCTGAAACAGAAAATCTGAGTTTCCCTCATCTCAGGCTTAACAAACTCAGAGTTTCCACTAAACCTCCTACCTGAAACAGACCCTTGTGCAGGAGAGAAAGACGTATTTAAAAGTCTCTGTTGTGTGTTCAGTTCTTAGTACGTTTGTAGCTTCTACAAACATGTTCTCTTTTAGGAGTTATGTTACTGCTGATGAAGACCCAACTTTTCCTGATTTTGCCACAGCTTTAAATTAACAAAATAAAAATGTATAGGTAATAAAATTGTTCCACTACTTTACAGCCGGTGCTCACCTGTAAAATTAGTAAAGGTAGTAAAATGAAGGGCTCGTTTTCCCCAGTGACCTGTGGAGCCTCATGTGGTTTGATAAAGAAACCTTAAACGGTCATTTATCATTTATGTGTCCCTGAATTTAGGAGTTTTGCTCTGGTGACTCTGAATGTTGGTTACTCATAGTGAGTGTGTTTTCTAATCAGTGCCACACAGCCCATGTGTAATGCAACTGTACTGTGACCTGCATGGTGTTAAAAGCAGTTTAGTGTTCACACACACACACACACACACACACACACACACACACACACACACACACACACACACACACACACACACACACACACACACACACACACACACACACACACACGGTGAGTAATATTTCTCCCAAGGAAATGAGTGACACCTGCAGTTCAGGTAGAAAACACACTCTCTCTCTCTCTCTCTCTCTCTCTCTCTCTCTCTCTCTCTCTCTCTCTCTCTCTCTCTCTCTCTCTCTCTCTCTCTCTCTCTCTCTCTCTCTCTCTCTCAGTCTATTTATCTTTTGTCACATTTCCCTGAAAGTTTAATCGTGAAAGACAGAGATAGATAGATGCCCGGGCTGTTCTCATGAATCATTCGTCTCCTACTGTACAGTAGCTGATCATCATCTCATTAACTATAATGGATTCAGAAATCACAGAAAAATAAAACAGAATTAACTCATATGTCCAAAGGGAAATTTCTATTCTAAAAAAACACTGCAGAAATGGCTCTAACACTGTCTTACCATCGCTTCATCCTCCCTCTATCCTTCTGTCAGACCAGTCAATACCACAGATGTGTCTGACAATTCATCATTTCTCACAGCTCATTTTTCTGCTATTGACAGTAGTGTTTTTTTCGCTCAGTCTCTGCAGTATTAAATCTGTTAGCAGCTGCCTCAAACACAGAGCAGAGCTGGAATCATCTCTGCTGTGGAGGACAGTACACATGGAGTTTTAAAACTTTTCATCTATTGCTCTTGGTTTCACTGTCTTTCTCTTTTATCATTCCTTTCTTTCTTCTTTCCTTCCTCTAGCGAGTTTGTGAACTCCTCTTTTGGTAAAACCGTTTAATAAAATTAATGAGGATGTACTGTTTCTGGTACTGGGGAAACAGCTGCATACTTAAAGGCAGGTGGTAACTATTTCCAATACACACTTTTTTATATATTGTTTGAAATGGTCTCTACACCCGGACAGCAATAAATAATTTATGGGCTCTGAAAAAAAGATCCGTCATCTGTATCTGTAACGCTGCCATTGCCACTACCCCGGTTACTTGCAACAGCAACTGCTAAAAAGGCAAAGAAAAGAAAGACTGAAGCTGAAAAAGGCTGCAGCTAGGTGGAGCCCTGAGGCCAGGGCGAGGGGTTAGACGGAGCACAGAGGAGATGCCACTCTCAAGTCTTGCTAACTTTTCAACATTACCAACCCTGCCTTTAAAGGTCCCATGGCATGAAAATTTCACTTTATGAGTTTTTTTTTACATTAATATGAGTTTGCCCAGCCTGCCTATGGTCCCTAATTGTCTTGAAATGGTGATCAGATGAGCCGTTCTGGAATCGTGCTTGTTATGAGGTCATAAAGAGCAAGGTTACCTCCCCTTTTTCTGCTTTGCCCACCCAGAGAATTTGGCCAACCCATGAGAGAGACATCATGGCTTTCAAATGAGCAATGTGGCAGTTGGTCAAGGATTTTCAGCATTTATTTCTGTAATAGCCAATTAATGTCTTCACGTTCAGTAATTACCACTCCATATAGCAGTTATTTTTTGGTAGTGGCAGAGACCGCCACTCTGGCGTTGGATTCAGATTGCCTACCTGAGTGTAAAGGATTCACCAAAAATGATGCACGCACGTAATCACAATTTTATCTCATTGATACCTGCCTCAGTGTTTACTATTAACTTAAGTAAAATTATATATATATATATATATATATATATATATATATATATATATATATATATATATATATATATATATATATATATATATATATACTTAATATAATATTATAAGGAAGGAAAGGAGAAGAGGAGAGGAAACAACAGAGGAGATGAAAAGGAGACAAAGGAAAAAGGACAGAGATGTCGACAGCCACAGAATCACTTGGCTGCAAGGCTGTCACCACAGAGATAGACTCATCACCTCAGTCTACGGTCTCTGCTGTCTCTCTCTCTCTCTCTCTCTCTCACACACACACACACACACACACACACACACACACACACACACACACACACACACACACACACACACACACACACACACAGAGTTCAGGATGTGCAGGTGACAACAAATGTTTGGTGCCACAGCTGCAAAACCTCCCAGTACAGAACACACACACACACACTTGCACAAACCTATGTGTGCTGTAATTATGTCCCTAGCAGTGTCAGGGGATGTCATTAGGATCCACAGCACCCTCCTCCTCTTTCTCTCTCTCTCTCTCTCTCTCTCTCTCTCTCTCTCTCTCTCTCTCTCTCTCTCTCTCTCTCTCTCTCTCTCTCTCTCTCTCTCTCTCTCTGTCTCACTCTCTCACACACACACACACACACACACACACACACCAATTTAAATCTCTATTGGTATGACATTTTACTCAAAGTGTAGTGAGTAATGCATACAGTGAATACATGGAACACACTAATGATGCACTGTGAACAGAATTAAACAGGTAGAAAATTAACATTAAAGTTACTATATGTAACTTTTTAATGTTTTTGAAACTGTAATTTTTCATGTTATGATCATAAATGACCAGTAACACCAAACGAGACTAACGGTGAAAAGAACGCTATTTTTATATAGTTTTTATTAATGCTTTTGCCTTGGTCCAATTTTTCCCTCGAAGTCACAAAATGATTTACAGCAGGTAGACGGCGCTACAGTCACACATTCTGATAGGTCACAGATTTCAGTGTAACACTGGAAAAGCCTGTGTTAGTGAGTATCCAGCCAGGTAAAGGGTAGCAGGAGTTTTCTTTATATAGGCCTAATTGTATTTTAATTTTATTTTAGAAGTTATCTATTGTAGTTATGGTTGAAACTGGGCCATCACGCAAAAAAAGAAACTAAAAGGGAAAGTTTTTTTGGGGGGGGCTTTTCCCTTTATTACATAGAGACAGTGGATAGGCATGAAAGGGGGAGAGAGATGGGGGATGACACACAGCAAAGGGCAGCAGGTCGGATTCGAACCCGCGCCGCTGCAGGACTCAGCCAACATGGGCAAACACTCTTACTGGGTGAGCTAGAGGCCGCCCCTAATATGTCTATTTTATTCATAAAATAACTTTACAATGCGCAATGTGGTTGTACATCAGTGGCCTACATTAAATTATGTCCCCCTTCCATTTAGCGCCTGGTTTGTATTCCTTTTCTGTCCGTGTTTGTGTTGGCCTATTTTCTTTTCCCTTGTCCCCCTGCACTATACTTGTGTCAACCGTCCTTGGTTAAAAATCATCAGACTTTCTCTTAAGTTACCAGCTAGCGCTAGCTAGCTAGCTTGGCTGGTTGGCAGAACACTCAACAAGACATTTCTAGGCAACCAAAGTGTTCCAATTAACTTTGATGAAGTACAAAAGGGAGTGTCAAAGTTTAAGACGACAACATGGACAACACCCAAAAAGGTTCACTGCTATTTTAATGTGCATGGGACCACGGATAAGCTTTACTAAGCCTCTATCATGATTGACAGGTCTGCGTGTTGTCATGTCTATTTTAAAATAAATGGGACCATCAATTACAAAATGAACATCATGCTGTATTGAAGAAGACTCGTAATTAGGGATTGAGGCCATAAACTTATTATGAAAATGTTTATTGAGGTAATAAATCAAGTGAGAATTAGGGTCATTTTCTCATAGACTTCTATAGAAACTGACTTCTTTTTGGAGCCAGTTGAGCTGCCCCGTGCTGGAAATTAGAATGCAGGTTTAAGGCACTTCCGCATTGGCTTCACTTTTCAAACATTCAAGTATTGTAACCAGGGATTTATATGACAACCTTTTTTTTTATAAGTATTTTTATTGTTTTAGGGAAGATACAATGTACAATGCAATATTACAATGTCAATTATAACAAGACATCTTTTTATTAACCCCATCCCACCCACAACAAACCCTTTTGCCGAGGAAGAGGACAGAAAGAAACAAGGAAACAAATAAAAACAAAAGGAGAAGAAAAAACTAAACAAAGAAGACAAATAAAAAATAAATAAATAAAAACACCTTTCTTCTATTACTCATGATAGCAAATAGCATGATCATTGTGCTTTACAATTCTTAGCAGTTATTAAGAGGGAAGTGTAGTAAGTCGTTCAAAGTAAACCAGTAAAGGGCCCCAATTTTTGTAAAATTTTCTGGTTGATCCTCTAAGAAAGTATTTGATTTTTTCTATTTTTAGAAACATCATAATATCAGAGAGCCACGTGGCGGCTTTTGGTGGTGTAGATGATTTACATTCCATAAGTATTCTCCGTCGTGCTATTAAGGTTGCAAAAGTAATAACACTTTCCTTACTATTGGACATTACCTTGTACCCCAAACACGGCCACTGTAGGGCTAGGTTGTAGATCTAAATCAAAGGCTTCGTTTAAGACTTTAAATATTGATGCCTAGAACTCTCTCAGCATGGAACATGACCAAAACGTGAAGTAAATCTGCTCTGTCCATTCTACATCAGTCACAGGTGACATCCATGTCAGAGTATATTTTGGCCAGCTTAACCTAACTATAGTGCATACGGTGAAGAACCTTAAACTGAATCAAATTCAAATGTGCAAGAAGAGGTCCCATTCAAACAGCTTAGAGCCCTGTCCCATACAGCATCTGATATATTTGTCCCTAACTCTTCTTCCCATTTTGCTTTGGTAGGATCCAAGGATATATTGTAGAGTGACATAATTGAATTGTATATGTTAGAGATTTGGCCACTTGAGGTAAGAGGGGTCTGCAGTATATCCTCTAGGTCAGAGTGCTCAGGTAATTGAGGAAATGATGAGACGTGTGTCCGAATGAAATGACGAACCTGAAGATATCTGAAAAAATTGGACTTGGTGATGTTGAATTTACTGACCAAGTCAGTGAAACTGAGAGACATTATTTATGAAAAACTCTTTACATGTAGAAAGGCCCATACTGTCCCACTGTTTGAAAGTATCGTCCATTTTAGCAGCCAGAAAAAGATGATTATTACAGACAGGACTGAGTATGGAAAGGTCAGAGAAATGGAATGTTTGCCTAAATTGAATCCAAATCCTAAGTGTTGAACTTACTACTGGGCTGGAGGAGAAGCATGATGGGGAGAGGGGGTGTTTTGACGTAATCAGTGCAGCAAGTGACGCCAGTTATAAAACTTGGCCTCTGCTTCAGGAAATTGAAACCAGTAAACAATTTTTTGTAAATTTACAACCCAATAATAGATCATTAAATTTGGGAGCCCCTCTGCCTTGGTCTTTCAAGGAATCTTTTACGTAGCCTTGAAGTTTTACCTCGACATAAAAAATTTGTCTCCTAGAATCTTCAAAATGACAGGTGTAGACGACAACGGGTCCGTTATATAAATTAAGAGATCATCGGCATACAAAGAAATGTTATATTCCATTTTCAGCTTTATTGACAGGGGTTCTATCGCTAGAACGAACAGCAACGGACTGAGGGGGCAACCCTGACGCGTTCCTCTGGACAAAGAAAAATATTGTGAACACAATTTATTAGTGACTACTGCAGCCTTAGGAGAAGAATACAATAGTCGAACCCAGGAAACAAATTTTGGACCAAACCCAAATCTACTCAGCACGGAGAAGAGAGAGCCCCATTCGACCCTGTCAAAAGCCTTCTCCGCGTCAAGGGACACCACCACTTCTGGTGTGACTCCAGATGCTATCTTAATATCTGCATTTAACAAAGATATTGGCCTATAAGAGCTGCAGTCCAACTCATCTTTGCGTGGCTTCAGTAAAACTGTGATGTGAGCCTCTGTGTGGGTCCGTGGGAGGGATATATGACAACCTTTTTTAACAGCCAACTGGATATTACTCTCTCTTGATCACATCAATTCTCATTAAGCTGTATTCATATATTCTCACAATTAGATTACAGATTCCTAACAGAAAATTATGTCATACATATCATTTATAGTGTAAAGCCCAGTTCAGACCAAAGATTCACCACGGGACGAAACCGTTTTAGAATGTTGCAGGGAAAAGTTGCAGCAGTCTGAACCGGCCCGTCTCAGCTTGACACAAGCCAGCTGATTGTTTCGCTGTGACTCAGCTGTTCAAGTCGCAGAGGCTGGTTTTAGAACGTAAGGGACGTCACCTGTTTCAACAGCCAATAGAGAAGTCAGCTGGTCAAGTCAGCTATAATCTATAGAAATAAAAGGATCCATAATCAATTTTATTTCTACGTTACAAACCGCTAGCTAATCGAAATGGCGGAGTTTGAGACTGAGCCTCAACGACCGCCTGAAAGCACGGTAACGTTTTGGGTCAAGCGACCTAGAGAGTGACAGAAGAGAGGGGCGCCCAGCGGCGTTAGAACAAAGCTGTGAATCAGAGAAATAAAACGTGTTTTCGCTGATTCATCACTAGAAAGAACTCACTATCTCACTATTCTCAAAATCACTAACGTTATCCACATTCATATTTAGATGAAACAAATGATATATCCAGCTACAAAAAAGCCTAAAAGTCGGAAGTTAGAACGGAAGTACAAAGAGGTGTTGTTATGAAGATGATACACCGTCTCATTGGTGTGAGCTGACAGCTTTCAGAACGCTGCAGACCGGCTCGTTGCAAGAAGTTGCCAGTTTCAACTTGTCTCCTCGTGAATCTTTGGTCTGAACTGTGCTTAAGAAATGTCAACCATTCTCTGGTTTCAGCTTCTCAAATGTGAGGATTTGCTGAGGATCTGTTATCTATCTATAATATTATATCTAATGTATTTGTTCTTTTTGTTTTTATTATTATTTTGCCCCATTGTTCAGGCCTTAAGAACATTGGTGACTGCAGTGTTCTTCAGTTCAACACAAAATATCTGCAGCTGCATTAAAACCCAATCATATCCATGCGAAACAGAAATGTAGTTCTACACTAGAGGAAAGACCGAGAAAGTGTCTCATCTCTGCCTCTGATGGAGGGGGTGACCTCGAGTAGGTCAAAGGTCCCTGCTGGACACAGCCCCATCACTCCCTCCCTCCCTCCCTTATGCACGCACGCACACACACACACACACACACACACACACACACACACACACACACACACACACACACACACACACACACACACACACACACACACACACACACACACACACACACACACACACACACACACACACACACACACACACACACACACACACACACACACACACACTCTCTCCTCTATCATCCCTGCTCCTTTTAATATCCCATGCCTCCTCTTTGTGATCCTCCTCCAGGCCTCCCAGAGGCAGACATATGAGTTGATTCCTTCCAGGCAACAACAAGTAGAATTATACTGTAGATAGATAATTGCAGTAGTCTTGTTTTCTATTCAACATCAGTTCCTCATCCTGTTTGTTTGGAGGAAGGAAGGCAAGTCGTAACCTTGTGAGGGCTCCATAGCAGCAAAGATAGAGGTCAGAGGTCAAAGGTCAGGTTGACCCTCACCTCACGGTGTCATTAGCCCGGTTGTGATTTGGTTAGCTGAAACGCTAGCCTCCCTTGCTAATCTAATATTAGAGCCTGGAGGTGGTTTGGGTCAGATCACATTTCTCCTCAGAACAGATTGAACGTATGGAGAGATAAATGGTCGGAGCTGCAACTCTGAATGCTCTGATTGTTTCTGATGATTGTGTTTCTTTTGCTTTACACAGTGAGGGACCCAGCTGGTGCATGGGAATATTATTATATTACAGGCAGTGGAGTGAAGTTATTGTCTAAATGTTATTAATGTACAGGAATGTATTTCTGGTGGTTCCTTACAGAAACAGTAATATCTATGATAGTACAAGACAGTACAATATGGTATAGTGTAGTGTACTATACTAGGGTACAGTGTATATTATTGTATAGTATGGTCCTGGTATAGTACTGTATATTATAGTATTGTGTAGTATAACATGTTATAATATACTATGGTGTATTATATTATAGCAATTGTCACAAACGGATATTGTACGAAAACTTCTGCACAACAATTGATATGATATCTTACGAAATTACGGGGACTGCCAACCTGTCACATGACAGTTAAGCGATAGCTGACAAAAGCTACAACACACAAATAACAGTGCATTACTTTCCGTAGCTACCGGTATATGTACTACAACATTTTTAATAAAAAATGTATAATACGATTTTTAAAATAAATCCCACATCAAAATAACTAAATCAATTACAAAAATAATCTCTTCAAATAAATAAAATAAGAAGACAGTGATGTCTGAAGTCAAGTGAAATCAAAAGTAGATTTCACCCTAGGCCAGTGGTTCTCAAACTTTTTTCAATAATGTACCCACTTTGAAATATTTTTTCATCCAAAACCCCCCTGACCAGCACAAAGAAAAAAAAAAGCCTTGCTATATAAAGACGCACAATACAGCGCTGTGCCATCAATGTCTGACTTACTAAACAATATTGTAACTGAAAAACACTTCAAAGCTACATTTCAAATATTAAGGATCACTAAATATATTCATACTATAGTGTATCATTATTTTAGGAATTACACATGATTGACATGGACATTGTTGGGTCTTTGTAAATTATAATGTGGTCTAGACCTACTCTATCTTTAAAGTGTCTTGAGATAACTATTGTTATGATTTGGTACTATAAATAAAATTGAATAGCTATTTTTTTTAAATTAACATTTAAAAAAGAAATCTCACATACCCCCTGCATTACTCCAAAGTACCCCTAGGGGTATGTGTACCCCATTTGAGAAACACTGCCCTAGGCTGTTTAAAAATTGCATCATGATTCATTTATGTTTTAATGTCAACCGGTTGTAATCTTTACACATTTATATCTATTTTAACTGATTCACAATGCATCGTGCAGTGTTTACCACAGGTTGAGAATTGACTTGGGGTGGTGGGTGGCGCAGGATGTGACGTGTGATGGCCAGGTTCAGTAATAAACTAGTCAAACGAAGGTTTATGAACTATTTGTTAAAAACAATGACTACATAACATTAACAGTTAATTTAGAAAGAAATAACTATTTACCTATTAAACAAATCAGACTAAAAGATTATACAGAAGTGTAGCCATGGTGTGCTTTTTCAATTAAATCTGGTTGGTTTGTCAAATGTTATGGTTCAGCAGATAAAATACCTGATTACCCGGAGCCCAAATGATATTAACAACTCAACCTTAAAACTATACTATGATCCATACAGACAGTTACATGTTATTGTAAATGTCAACACTGTCTCCTTCTAACTCCTGCTAAATCATATAAGACTAAGTCCTTGTCCCCAGAACTTGCCAATATCTGGTCGACATGTCTGCGCACAATGCTGCCATCACCTAGCATGACCTTGTAGGATACAGGACCTGTTAACTTGGCAATGAACCCGGGGATCCACTTAGGTCCATGACTGAAATTCCTCGTGATCACTGCGTCTCCCTCCTGGAAACTTCTCTCTTAATATTGCTTGTCATGATGTTTCTTTTGAATGCTCTGTTTCCGTTCCACCTTCATTCTGCGGTCCGGATGAATCAGGTCCAATGTTGATCTTAACTTCCTTCCTTGTAACATTTCAGCCGGCGACAGCCCAGTGGTGGACTGTGGTGTAATGCGGTAACAAAACAGCACTCTTGACACTTTAGTGGTCAGGCTTCAGCTGCTTTCTTCATCATTGACTCTGAATGTCTGGACTGCGAGCTCAGCACAACCATTGGAGGAAGCATGATAAGGAGCAGAAGTGATGTGTTCAATCCCATTTTTCTACATGAATACTCTGAACTCCGCACTCACAAAACATTATCTGACACAATTGTCTCTGGTATGCCATGATTGCTTAAACTCTTCCTTAGACATTCAATCATGATGGCTGATGCTTGGCCACTCCCATGGATGAAGTTGTGCTGGAGCTGGCGAGTTGCAGTGTTCTTGGCATGCAACACATCTTTTAACTACAGCTTCAATGTCTGCATCCAACTTTGGCCACCAAAAGTAGCTTCACGCTAAAGCTTTCATTCTAGTGATGCCGATGTGCCCGTGATGTAGCTGCTGTACCAAGGCGCCCCGCCCTGGTGGCAGCACCACTATGCGGGAGCCCCACAGTACACATCCATCTTGTACACTTAACTCTGTTTTCCTCACAGCATTTGATTGGAGAGCTGGGTCCCGGACTTGTGGCAGCCAACCATGCTGAACGAACTGTGCCACTCTGGACAACACAGGATCTCTGCTTGTCCATCTGCTCATTTCCACTGCCGAGATGAGGGCCACATCATCAGCACTTGTTCCTCTAGCTCTCTCTTGATGGACTGCTGAGGCAGAGGGAGTCGACTCAACGCATCTGCGTTACTATGGTGTTTCCCTGGCTTGTAAACCATCTTGTATTTATATGCTCTCAAGGTTACTGCCCATCACTGTATACGAGGAGAAGCCATTTAGGGCACCGCCTTCATTTCATTGAAGAGGGACAGTAAAGGTTTATGGTCAGTGCAAATGACAAATTTCCTCCCATATAAGTACTTGTGGAAACGCTGAATGCCAAACATCACTGCCAGTCCTTCTTTGTCCAGTTGAGAGTAGTTCACTTCAGCTGACGTTAGTGTTCTGGACATGAAGCTGATCGGTCTCTCCTGTCCACTTGACATGCGATGCGACAACACCACACCCACTCCGTAAAGAGAAGTGTCGCAGGACAGGATCAGATCTTTTTGGCTGTCATAATGCACCAACACCTCGGAGGAGTGCATGAGTCGCTTAGACTCCTCAAAAGCTCTCCTGTTCTGCCTCCCATTTCCAGGTGGTTTCCTTTCTTAACAGTCCATGTAACGGTGACAACAATGTTGACAGGTTTGGCAGGAACCTGTTGTAGTAGTTGAGCAGTCCCAGGTACGCTCTCAGTTCTGTGACATCGGTCGGAGCAGGTGCTTCTTGTGTTGCCCTGACCTTATGTGGCAACGGATGAAGACCAGAGGCATCCACCTTATTACATTCGGGATGCCGGCCACCAAACTCTCCATCAGTCATTGGAATATGGCTGGGCTGGAGGAGACCCCAAATGGAAGACAATTCACCTGAAACAGACCTTTGTGCGTATTAATAGTGACATATGGCTTGGATGACACATCAAGTATCACTTGCTGATACGCATGGCTCAGGTCTAGTTCATTGAACGTTTCGCCGCCTGACAACTTCTCAAACAAGTCCTCCAATTTCGGTATTGGGTACTGCTCGAGCTTCGACACTTGGTTGACTGTGAATTTGTAGTCTCCACAGATGCGCACCGAATCATCAGGTTTTAACACAGGCACAATCGGTGTGGCCCACTCTGAGAACTTCACTGGCTCGATAATCCCTTGGTTTGTGAGTCTCGCCAACTCCATCTCCACCTTCTTCCTCATCGCATAGGGCACTGGCCTGGGCTTATAGAACTTTGGAGCCACGCTTTCTTTCACAAACATTTTCGCTGGCGGGCCTCTCCAGGTTCCCAGTTCCTCCTTGAAAACCTCTTCATTCTGCCTTAGCACAGCCTGCAGTGTCAGTTCTGGCTGCTCTATCTTGTTTATCAGGACACAGCTCATTCCCAGCTCCTTCATCTGTGCCCTGCCTAACAGGTTTGGTCCTGGGCCGGTTACAACTACTGGTAGCTGCTTGACTTGGTCTTTGTAATTCACAGTAACATCTGCCGCTCCTAGTGTCGGTACTTTTTCACCCGTATAGGTTTTCAAAGTCACTGAGCAGTCCTGCAACTCTCGTGTGCCCCCTGCTGTCCGTAATTTGGTATATTCTGTCTTTGACAAAATCGTCACACTACAGCCAGTATCCACTTCAAATTCAATAATGTTCTCATTTATGTTAAGCTGTGCAGTAATGGGATCGTTATTTTTGGCTCTGTGTACACAGTAAATACATCGTCATCACTAGTGACATTCTCCGGAGATTCACTTATGTGATGCGCGGACTGCTTTTTATCACTTCTGGAACTTTTCACAGACTGCTTGTGCTTCCCTCCCCCCTTAAGCTGCTGGTCTGCAAGAAACGAGGATCTGCACACTCTCTTCACATCCCTTTTTACCACAGCCATGGCACTTTTCATTCACAAAACGACTGTCTCTTGCCATATGTTCACCCCAACACCTGTAACATGTCAATGGTGTTGTTTTTCCTTGCCCTTTAAGGTGTGAGTCCACATTATGCACTAGCAGTTGGGGTGCAGCTTTACTGTGGCAGTAATCAAGGAATAGTTGTCTAGCTAAAAGCTAATTCATGATATAATTATGAATTTGAACAAATATAGACTAAAAAAAACAGGGTTTGCGTTGTAGCCCACAGCTAACTCACTGAATCCATAGCATCATTATACAACATTGAGGGAACTGTAGTTCCAAAACTTTGAGCATGATTTGCCCTGAAATAGAAGACACAAAATAAAAGTAGGAGTTAGAAAATCCCTTAATATAAAAGAATATGAAGAACTTGTGTTGCACTATCAATATATATATTTTACTGAGGACTGGAATGTCCCATTAATATGGTTCTTCTATTCCTGTAACACTGACACTCTCCTCTCATACAGTTTACTGGACGGATCATTTGTGTTGAAAACCTGTGGACATACAGACAAAAAAACACTTTGGTATAGTATGGACACAATGGTACATTCTCTAACCTAAACATTTGATCACAGCATGACACTCAGATTCTCTTTGTCTGTCTGTCTGTGTTCTCAATCTCTCTCTCTCTCACTCTCTTCCACGCACACACGCACGCACGCACGCACGCACGCACGCTTGTCTTGTGGTTGAGTGGACAGTGTGATAATGTGCACATGAAGGGGGTTGGGCAGAGTGTGTGTGATTGTATGTGTGTGTCAGGGTTTAGTAATGTGTCACAAAGATAAAGCGCTGGCCCTGAGATTGTGTGTGTGTGTGTGTGTGTGTGTGTGTGTGTGTGTGTGTGTGTGTGTGTGTGTGTGTGTGTGTGTGTGTGTGTGTGTGTGTGTGTGTGTGTGTGTGTGCGTGTGCGTGCGCATGCAGACATGGAGGGAGAGTCATGGAGACAAATGGAAATGACTAGTTTGCTGACTGGATTTTTCAGTTACTGTCTAAATGCCTGTTTGGCTGTTTGATTACTAACGTTTTTGTTGTCCACAGCCACAAATCTTGAAACAAATTTGTTAGTTGGATAAATATTATTATTTTAAAATTCTTTCAGTTTATTGGGGATAACAAATTTATACGGTAGAAGCCATGTTGATTTCCAGTGAATATTATTTTAAAAAAAAGAGTTCATTATGTTACATAATAAGTATTTAACCACAAAATTTCAAAACTTTTGTCAATATGGACATGCCATACATCGTTTGATTGGTAAAATTCTCTGCAATTCCGTTCATTTTACTGAAATCATAAGCACCAAAGCATTTTTCATGATCTTAGTGCTCATACTATTGAAAAAAAAAAGATGACGCTTCCCTACCTGTAGGCTGTACTAACCGCTCAATCCCCGTTCATTCCTGGCTTATTTATATTCCACTAGTCCGTAAGTGTCCACAGATCAAAAGGATAACAAGGGTTTTTCAAAATAATCAATCCAGGTTATGAATATTGTCCTGTAGAGTCCATGCTAATTGCCTGCAAACTGTCTGCTAGCTTCATTAGCCAATCTCATTCCGTCTGAAAGCAAGCGCTCCCACTGTGGAGCGTCAATATGCTGCATCATCTCTCTGAGCAGCCATCTTAAAAAAGCTATCATTGGCTATCAACACGTCAATCATGGCAGTTGTAGCCAATCACATTCCCTTTCCAACGGTATATTGCATGATAGGAACATCCAATGGGAGCCAGTCCAAATGGATGGGCAACAGACCTAAGCCCCGCCTCCCAGAGCCAGCTGGCACATGTATGTGATTTATGAGTAAACAAATATGTTCAACAGTGTTTAAATGAATGTAAAAATGTTTTGTAAGTCATTTTAAGTCTTTATTATGTATTTTCTAATAGCATAGAAGTGAGTAAAAGCATTTAGCAAAATGTGGTCACTTGGAGGTTTTGGAGAGGTTTTGGCACACCTGTAATACCAAATACTGAAAACTCCCTAGCTCCCTTTAGGTTAGGACTAGATTTCTGAAACTTTATAGAGGTCTTCTTGACAAGGTGTATAAGGCATGTGTTGTGTTCTGCATAGTGTGGCACAAAGTATATTTTAGTTATTTTTTTCAAAAATTACGTTTCTTTAGACGGGACCAAAATGACTATTTTGAACCATGTTTGAACTGCTGTAGTGTATGTTGTGTTTTAATCAAATGCTAATCATATGTCCATAAACTAGAAGAAGTTAGGTTTCAAATGAAGTCTCATACATGCATTTTGGCCTTGCAGTTCTTCTGTTATAAGCTTTTTCCTTTGGGAACGAGAAATAGACGAAAATCAGGCAAAAGAGGTGGATTTTAACAGGTTAAAGACTTTATTTGTCCATTGTTTATTTCTAAAGAAACACGACAATGTATAAAAGGCACCATTACCTTGTATCTCATGTTATGGCTCCGTAGCAGACGTTTTTGTAAAAATAGGCTAACGATTGTGTCATAACCACGCGACTTACTGTTGCATAGTTCAGGAGAAGCTCGCAGGCAGTTTGGACTTACATTAGCTGTTTAAAGCTACATTGTGTATGAATTTCTCCCATCTAGCGGTGAAATTGTATATGACAATCAACTGAATTTCACGTTCTAGTGAGACGTAAGTAATCTTCTCCCCCTCCCTCCCTGGCATTTGTCACAGTCACTGAGTGAAAAAGCGCGAAATGCGGAGCAATATATCCTGTATGTCCCTTAACGGCTAACGTATTTCAAGATGGCGCATGATTTTGGAGCGTCTACCCCAGTTCATGCAAGCGCAAATGTAAAATTTCAAGCCAATAGGAATACTAGGTGGTGGTCAATATTCATAAATAAGGACAAGTTTGTGAAGGGCAACACAGATTTTGATAATAAACAACAAAATACGTTACACTCTGGGGCTTTAAGTTGAATTACTAATGTTAACTAGCATTTTAGTTAGCAATAATTAGCCTGTGCCTATGTTATCTCCTTACATATACCTACGCTCTCCGTCTCTGCAAGATTTGGAATAATTGAGATTTCTCTTGGCACAGCTACCAGAAGACTTACAACTTTCAGACAGGTTGTTCACGTCACATCTACGTCATCAAGCTCAGTTTGCAGCTGCACAGTAACTCTCAGCCATCACCGGAAAAGTGCTTCTAATAGCCTTCGCCGGTCTCCGTCCAGAGCAACGGGATCTATTAGTCCATTTCTTTAACTGTCTATGGGATTAGACAATGGTACAGAAGAATGTACAGAAGCTGGTATGCTGGATGTAGCATACCAGCTTCTGTACATACCTGTACATACACCGGAGATAACATTTTCACCAAAACCAAAAGTTTGAAGTGACCTAGTTTATATCCTTCGGGTTCCACTTCCGTGATTGCTCCGGTGCTGCTGGAAATTCCGCCGGATGCATGTATTTTCCGTTTCCTTCCGCTTTCTTTGTGTTGGAATTTTAAATTCTATGGATGTATGAGGACTATTGTTGACTGCTCCTCAGATCTCTGCAGGGTAAATTGAGACAGCTAGCTAGACTATCTGTCCAATCTGAGTTTTTACTCGCATAACTTTTTTGCAGTGGCTCTGTGCGGAGTTTAGCACCGCCCATGATGATTCTGATTGGTTTATAGAAATGCCATTAAACCAGAGCATGTTTGTGAAAGTGAAAGTATTTTGTAATCTACATTTAGCAATGTTATAGGTCTCCAGTTTTCTAACAGAAGATGATCTTTATCTGGTTTGGGAAGCAATGTTATTACACCTTGCTTCATAGTTGTAGTCATATCTTCATTGTCAATACAATCTGTTAACATGTTAAAACAAGTTTCAATTATGTTCCAAATACGCCTATGAAATTCAACGGGAAGACCATCCATTCCTGGAGATTTTCCTTTTTTCCTTTTGTTTACAGCTTCAAGAATTTCAGGTTTTGAGATTTATATTAGGATACGGTAACTTAGCTTACTTTGGATATCTCTTGAGCTAAACCGGGTATCACTGTCACTATGTTACGAGCCAAAGCATTAAGAGATTGTTGTAGCAACCAACATAATAATAACGTAGAAATCCACGGACGTTTTACACAAGTAACGTTACAGGGGGACAAGGGAAAAGAAAATAGTAAGCCAACACAAACACAGAGTAAAAGAAAAACGTCCGCACTAAATAGAAATGTAATTTCCGACATTAAATGTAATTTAATGTCGGCTACTGAGTACAACCACATCGGGCATTGTAAAGTTATAGACATATAACATACCTCAGGGCCAATTCGAGGTCGGTTTTGAATTATTTACAATCCCATCTGTTGAAAGCCTGACCGAGTGTGACTTACGTTATTGTTGTCCCTTTCCCTTTTATCTTTTAGTTGCCTGATACTGCCCCAGTATCAGCCATAACTACAGCAGATAACTTGTAAAAGAACATTCAAATTAGGGCTGGGCAAGTTAACGCATTATTATCGCGTTAACTCATTAATTAATTAATGCCGACAATTATTTTATTGCGCATTAACGCAGTTTTTATTATTTCTTTTATTTTGAAAAAGTCTGTTGCTGACTGCTGCCGGCCCGCGCTTACAGGAACCAGAAAAGAAAAGAATTGGGTGGATAAACAAACCTCAAACATGGAGAAGGGTACGGAACTTGACCAATTTTCTTATCACCGGAGTACTTCCAGTCTGAAATATCACCTAAATGCAATACACACAGTTGATACCAGCAAATCATTCAACAAAACAAACAGTGGCGCGAGGCTTCGGCAGACTACGTTAGATGCAGTGTGTGGAAGAAGTATAGATAAACAAAGGAAAGAGAAGCTAACAAATGCCATAGCGAAGTGATAGCAGACTGCAGGCCGATTAGTGATGTGGAGAATCGCAACAAATGACGGCAGGTATGAGATTCCCTCAAGACGCACCATCACAAGAAGAATACACGAGTTGTATGAAAAGCAAAGGACTGCAAAAGCGACAACTTTACAACGTGCAACCCCGCTGTTGCTCTCACTGGGGACTACTGGACATCACTGGGTAACCATAATTACCTCAGAGTTATAGTGCATTATATTAATGAACAGTGAGCGCTGCATTCACATGCTCTGACTGTAATGAAAACAGAGGAGAGACATTTGGTACTGAACATAGACTGGTTATGCTACTCCCTGATAAAAAAAAAGAAGAAATTGCCTTAATGTTATGATTGTGTCTCAGGAGTTTTTTATATACAATATATAACAAACAGGATAACATGAATGCCCTGGCAGAGGCAATAAGCTTTAATTTTGTATTTGTTTTGATTACATTGTTTAAGTTGAGATTTACACTAAATATTTTATTTAACTGCTACTGTATAAACAGAATTACAATGTTAAGTGTTTGCAGAACACGTTATGGCACTTCAGTTCATATGGCAGAACATTTAAAATAAAATTGTGCTATACACTACTTTTGAATTAATTATTGGATTAATCGTTGCCCAGCCCTAATTAAAATACAATAAGGCCTATATAAAGACATCTCCTGCTTCCTTTTACCTGGCTCTGCTGGCATACACTAACACAGGCTTTTCTAGTGTTAGAAAGAAATCTGTGACCGATCAAAATGTGTTTTAGCGCCATCAACCTGCCACAAATCATTCTGTGACTTTGCGAGAAAAATCGGACCCGGGAAGATGCCTTACTAAAAACTATATGAAAATAGTGTTCTTTTCACTATTAGTCTCGACCATTGTATGAAAAGTGACAGAGCTTTAGAAACATTAAAAAGTTACATATAGTCACTTTAACTCTACTGCTAGTTGGGTAAACATGTTTATTGCCAAAGCATTTTTATTATGTCCATATATATTATTTACCACCAGAATCACATTATTCACTCTAACAACCAGAATAATCCATCCACCCTCTTTAGAAAGGTGGGATTGTAACACACCTCCTTTAAATTTATTGAACAAAATAGCTACTCCTCCTGAGTGATTAGAAGCATGACTTAAGTAAATTTGATCCCCCCATTGACTTCTCCAGAATTTTCCATCATCACATGAGTGAGTCTCTTGTAGAAAAATTTCATCTGCATTAGAGCATCTACAGAATTGAAAAATAGCCTTCCATTTAGAGATGTTCCGTATGCCTTTGACATTAAGAGAAACCACTTTAATGTTGATGAAAGTTGTTTTTGCCATACAATCAGTAAAGGCTATATGAGTAAATTAAAATAAAATGTTTTTCATGCCTACAAATAAGATAAACAGAAGATAGGAGCTAACCTTTTGGTAGTGATTAGAAATACCCTGAACACTGGGAGTACCAAGAAACAAGATGTTGGACTGTTTTAAGGCTACTTAATTGTCCACTTGTCAAACATTTACTTGCCTAGACGACTTAATAATGGGTGAAGATTTTATGCAATAAATTTCACACCATCGATGAAGGCGACCGGACCTTGCCACCTGGTCTTCTAGGGATGAGCGAGTACAGCATTATCTGTATCTGTTAACCATATGAATTATCCGTATCTGTATCTGTACTCGGACTGGGCGGGGCCTAACCCGGAAGTGAGCGGGGTTTAACCCGGAAGTGGGCTGGTTTGTCTTGAAATGGGCTTCAACCAGTATGTTATTTTAAGCACGCAATTGATATGGGTTGATCAGAAATTGTTTATTTATTGCTGATTAGAAAACTATTTACATGACAGCATCAGCATTGAGCTTCAGATCAATGGCTTTGATCACGATAACAAACTATATACAGAACAAGTTTTGCAACAATGAATACAACACATGCGGTTGCAATTATGAAGTAAAATGTAATGAACAGGAGTTTTCATACTCAACATAACTTTCTTTATTTAACTTTAAATTTTTTTTGTTTGGGTTCTTTTTTATTTTTTTTATTTCCACATCAGGTATGTGTGAGTGAGTAAGAGAGAGACAGAAAGAGAGAGAGGGGGGCGGGGGGGACTGTGTTCTACGGATTAAATAGTCCGATGCTGTTTTTCAGATCTGCATTGACTTATAAAATACAGCAAGAAAGTGTCGGACACTCAGTGTGTGACGTAAAAAAAAACTGGTTAGAGCCAGCTGACGGTTTAAAAAAGAAAAAAAATCTCCGACAGGCAGAGACGCAACGCATTCTACCAAGCACCTCGTCTACAATCCGAAGTAAAACACAAACCTGAAGCTGAAGAGACCCTAAATGTTAACGGAAAAGACGCGCGAACCTGAGTGACTGAGGGAGAGACAGAGAGAGAGAGCTGTTCTCCTCTGTGTTCTGTGAGTGAGTGAGCAGAGCGTGTGTAGGGGAGGGGCGCTGTGACTACTAGCCTATCACAGAACGCAGACACAGTCAGCTACCCAATGAGGATTTTTATTCAATCCGAGCACAGATATTGACTCGTATTACTCGTATAATACAACCCCAAATCAGAAAAAGTTGGGACAGTATGGAAAACACAAATAAAAAAAGAAAGTAGTGATTTCTAAATGTACTTTGACTTGTATTTCATTGCAGACTATACAATAGCACATCATTTAATGTGTTCCTCATGATTTTTATTGTTTGTTTTTTTTTTCAAAAAAACAAAGTTCCTATTTTTCAAAAAAAGAAAGTTCCTACATTTCAAAAAAAGTTGGAACAGTAAAGCATTTACCATTTTGTAATGTTGCCATTCCTTTTCACAACACTTAAAAGACCTTTAGGGACTGAAGACACCAAGTGATGAAGTGTTTCAGGTGTAATTTTGTCCCATTCTTGCTGCAAATAAGTCTTAAGGTGGGCAACAGTACGGGGTCTTCATTGTCGCATTTTGCGCTTCAAAATGCGCCACACATTCTCTATTGGAGACAGGTCGGGATTGCAGGCAGGCCAGTCAAGTACCCGTATCCTCTTCCTCCGCAGCCAGGACTTTGTAATGTGTGCAGAATGTGGTTTTGCATTATCTTGTTGAAATATGCATGGACGTCCCTGGAAAAGATGTCTTCTTGAAGGCAGCATATTGTGCTCCAAAATCTCTATGTACTTTTCAGCATTAATGGTGCCATCACAGAAGTGCAAGTTACTTTTGCCAAGGGCACTGACACAACCCCATACCATGACAGACCCTGGCTTTTGGACTTGTTGCTGGTAACAGTCTGGATGATCCTTTTCTTCTTTGGTCCAGAGCACACGGCGTCCATTTCTCCCAAAAAATACCTGAAATACTGATTCATCTGACCACAGTACACGTTTCCGCTGTGTCATGGTCCATCCCAGATGCCTCTGAGCCCAGAGAAGTCGACGGCGCTTCTGGACACTGTTAACATAGGGCTTCCTTTTGGCACAGTACAGTTTTAACTGGCATTTGTGGCTGTAACTACGTATTGTGGTACTTGACAAAGGTTTTCCAAAGTAGTCCTGAGCCCATGTGGTGATATCGCTTATAGATGAATGACGATTCTTGATGCAGTGCCGCCTGAGGGCTCGGAGATCACGGTTGTTCAGCTTAGGCTTGCGCCCTTGTCCTTTACGCACTGAAATTCCTCCTCATTCCTTGAATCTTTTAATTATGTTATGCACTGTTGAAGGTGAAATAAGCAAATGTCTTCCCATCTTTCTTTGAGGAACATTGTTTTTAAACATTTCAATCATTTTCTCACGTATTTGTTGGCAAATCTTTGCTCCTAAAGGACTAGACCTTTCTTGGATGCTGCTTTTGTACCAAATCATAATTACAATCACCTGTTGACATCACCTGTTTCCAGGGCCGGATTGGGACTCATTTTCAGCCCTGGAGTTTCATGCCTTAGACCGGCCCACTTTAGTTCACGACTAAAGGCTTAATTCCTCTTACTTTTATCCTATTCTCTTTCAGTCGTGGGCTTTGTATATTCACTATTGTTTGATTAAAAACATAATGGGTTACTAGTAACACTTGGGCATAGAAAGTTATATATTGTATATTATTGTGTTATATTGTAACTAATGTGATCACTGCAAAAAGAAAATGCTTTTCTTACTTAGTATTTTTGTCTTGTTTCCAGTCCAAATATCTAAAAGAAAATCTTACATCAAGATGCATTTACTAAACAAGTATGAAAAAACACCTCAAAATTAAGTGATTTTTGCTTAAAACAAGGCACATTATCTGCCAAAAATAATTGTTTTAGATTTAGCTTGTTTTAAGCAACAACAAAAAAACAAAATCACTTAATTTTTAGTTTTTTTTTTTCAGAAAACAAGACATAATTTCTTATGCCATTTCACTTGTCTAGTAAATGTATCTTGAATTAAGAATATTTAGATATTTGAACTGGAAACAGGTAAGATACTAAGTAAGAAAAGCATTTTTTTCAGTGATAACGTTTTGTTTATTCACACATTATGGTACATCAGCAGCTTACCTGTGTCTCACAGTGAGAACATTAGTCTCTTCACACCTGGCTCTGTTTCTGACACTAAATTAAATGTTTTACATTTATTTCTCAACACAAATATCCCCTTTTTACAAAGCTTTCAAATCAAGTAAAGTTAGTTTCATTAATGATTCATTATTATTAATGTATAATATTCTCAGTGCATGTTTCATTGAGCAGGGCTCTGGTGTGGTGGGCTCCTGACTGGAGCTCGGTAACGTTACTGGGTCTCGCTGCTCGTCACTGTTAGCAGCAAACCGGACTAGAGGCGGCTGCTGCTCAACAGCTACAAGAAAAACGTTTGATACATGAACGGTGGTTTGCAGACAACGTCGTTTTGCACGGTCGCGAGCATCTTGCACTGCTCCTAACTACCTTAACGTTAGCTTACTTACCGGCCTCGTCGTCTTCATTTGTTTTTTTGAGGAAAAATGTGCTCAGCTTAGAACATTTGGCCGCGTCACTTTCCAAAGCTTTCTTCTTTTTTATTCTGGCCTTTTCAGCGCCGCCTTTGCGCTTCCTGTTATCTGACTTTTTTATTTTGAGCAACTTGCAAGGTGCCGTGTCGGGGGGGGGGAAGGGAGTCAAAAGATAATCACGTCATCATTAACCTGCAGGCTGCACTTAAAATATTAAATAAAAAAGAGTGAGATTGCGATAAAATAATGAATAAAAAGAGTGGGGCTGCTGTGAGTGCAGGCAGCCATAGGGACAGCATCCATATTTCAACCCAGTGCCATGACAACAACGGCCCTCGCGGCCAAAAAAACAGACCGGCCCACCGGGAATTTTCCCGGTGCTCCCGATTAGCCAATCCGGGCCTGCCTGTTTCAAATCACATCATTATTTAACCAATTTACCTGATTACTAGACCTAAATTGCTCCTGTCCCAACTTTTTTTGGAATGTGTTGCAGGTCTGAATGACAGGAAAGGATGTACATTTACAAATGAAATTAAGTTGACCAGACAAAACATGAAATATTTTGTGTTCACATTGTCTGCAATGAAATACAAGTCAAAGTACATTTAGAAATCACTACTTTCTTTTTTTATTTGTGTTTTTCATACTGTCCCAACTTTTTTTGATTTGGGTTTGTACTCGTATTCGGCAAAAGTGCTTTATCCGTACCGGATACTCGTTTCAGCCGAGTATCCAGCTCAACTCTATGGTCTTCTTTCCATCCTTGCGAGCCTGCTCGACCAGGGGCCACAGTTTGTTTCTGCATTCTCTCTCGGAGCGTGTCAGGTCCTCTGCAATACGGAGATTCAGCCTCTTCATAACTTCAGCATTGCGCGAGTCCTTCCAAATATTGTACCTGAAGGTACGCATGTTGAACTGTGTAATAATCAAATGCGGTGTCTTGCCATCTCTGGGGCGCCCAACTCTGTGTACTGTATCAACCAAGAATCCAAGCTTACTTTTATCAGCAGGTGCAATATGACTCATTACCTTCATGACTTTCTCTCTTACATCTTCTTTCACTCTTTCAGGGAGGTTGGTGAGATGTAAATTCCATCTTCTGCTATAGCGGTTGCCTTCTTCGGTTTTCTCTTTTAGTTCTTCAATGCTCTTATCTAGCCTTTTCACCTCGTCTTCCGTCTCCTTTGCTTGAAAACCAAGGCCTTTCTTTTCTTTTACCCCTGTGATGTCTGCAGAGGTTTTTTTTATCTGTTCAATGATGGAGAAGCGCTCCTTCAGCTCAAAAATGGCTTTGAGAATGTCAGCGTTGGAGACCTCGTTCTTATCTTTGTTGGCACATACTTTCTTTGGGTTTAGACTATTAATTGAAGAATCAGGAAGAGGCAAACGCAAACCTAAAAAGGCGTCCTCTGGGTCCACATCCATTATCATCACTTTAATGCCTTTTTTTGCATCTCTCTTTGTCATTGTGGTCCATGAGCCCTGTGTGATTAGCTTGGTATGCTAGGTACCTGATCGGTCTTTGCACGTGTTGCAGGGTTATTTTCGGCTGTCAGAGTTCTTGTATTGATAGTTAACCCTTATTTGTTGGTGCATCTATCAAAATCTGATAGTTCAGCAAGTTGTGAAATAGCTGGCCTTGTCATATAACTCAACTAATGTTGCAGAGCTTAGCACATGTCAACCACCACAGTTGCCATCTTGCGCGAACCCCCACTAATGGCGCTTACCCACTGTTAGTACCAGCTCTGCACGGCTCGGCCCGGCTTGACTTGGCCGCAGTGCCCCGTCCTCCATTTTCCATGGCAGATATAGTACCGCCTCATGCGTGAGGCGAGCATGGCTGGTCGTCATAGCAACACTGCAGGAAACTGCCGTGACATAACTCGACACATACACAGAACGTCGGAGGTGTGTTGTTTTTCATTCTCGGCATGTGGCTGATTCTCTCCGACCAATCGGTAGTCTGCAGGTTTTCACGTCACCTTTTGGTATCGCCTCAGCTCGCTTGGAACCTCGACGGAGGTTATACTAAAAAAAGTAACTGTTGGCAGGTACCAGGGAATCATAATGGAAAACCAAAAAAGACGACTAGAGTCGAAGCGAGTCGAGCAGGTATCAGGTAATGGAAAAATGCCATAACTGACTTTATTACAATCTGATTGACTGTTTGACTGAAGGACCAAAACTGTTGACTAACTGACACACTAACTGGTTTAAAAACAAACTGAGTGGTTGCTCAACTATATCAGGTTCTAGTCGCAAGCTTATCATAGACAACCATTCACAGTGTGATGGTTTGGCTGTATTATTATATTTCCCTGGGGTGTCTGCCTAACCCTGTAAAAGGTTATCAAGTCATTTAGGCCAGACAAGAGTCAATCAGCACAACTGATTGTTGGTCTCAACACAACACGTACGGCCAATTTAGAGTCCCCCAGTTCAGAATTCGAAAATAGTAGTTCAACCGAAAGTTCCACATCAGCTGCAGCCATCTTGGTTGTTTTAAAAAAACAATAAAGCCGTTGCTGCCTTCAGGGATTTAATGAACTGAAGTCCTAATTTGTATTAAAGCAAACTACCAACCTCTATCAATGTTTCTCTTTCTTCTTCACTGTCTTGAAGAACTCCATTACATTCAGATTAACTCTATTCTCCGCCGCCTTCTTTCAGTTTCCTCTACTTTACTGTCAGCCGTGATTCAGTTCAGGTTCATCTTCTCTGCAGATATCTGCTTGTTGTTGTCTTATCAGGTCAGATGTCTTGAATTGATCCAATACTTCATCTTTAATACAACAAACTATATATATATATATATATATATATATATATATATATATATATATATATATATATATATACACACAGTGGTGCTCATAAGTATTCATACCCATGCTAAAGTTGACTAAAAAGAGGATTAAAAAACATATTTTGGAAATTGATCTTAATGCCTTAATTTAAAAAAATTGTAAAACTCCAACCTCTAAGGACACCAATTTGGGAATGAATAATGTATCGTAAATAAATAAATGTTTTTCCTTAAAATAAGTAATTCATAAGTATTCATACCCCTATGTTAAATTCCCATAGATGCAGGCAGGTTTTTATTTTTAAAGGCCAGTTATTTCATGGATCCAGGATACTATGCATCCTGATAAAGTTTCCTTGGCCTTTGGAATTAAAATATCATCACATACCCTTCACCATACCTAGAGACTGGCATGGGGTACTTTCCATAAAATCATCTCTCAATGCAAATCAAACCAGCTATTAGGGTAACGGAAATAAAACCTGCCTGCCTCTATGGGAATTTAACATAAGGGTATGAATACTTATTGCCCCTGTATTTTAAGGAAAAATATTTATTTATTTACGGTACATAATTCATTCAAAAAGAAAATTGGTGTCCTTAGAGGTTGAATTTTTCCAAAAAATGTTAAGGCATTAAGATCAATTTCCAAAATACTTTTTTTTATTCCTCCTTTTAGTCAACTTTAGCATGGGTATGAATACTTATGAGCACCATGGGTATGAATACTTATGAGCACCACTATATATATATATATATATATATATATATATATATATATATATATATATATATATATATATATATATATATATATATATATATATGTAAAGTTATATTCCATGGCAATTTTTTTATTTAAAAATTGGTTCCTCTCCTCTACCAAACTGATATACAACAGAACTCTTTTTTAGGTAGGCACACACAGCACAATAAAAATCCAAGTGAGAACATTTTTAGTTAGTTAGACAGTACCAATACAGTGATTTTAATTTAAATGAAAAAATGTCTGTTGAAGTTCTGAAAAGTCCCATTAAATATTGTAGTAAAAACCCCTGTAGAATTAGTGAGGCTTTTACCATCATATAAGTTTTGCGTTGGCAGACCCACAGTATCGCCACACTGCAGAAACATGTACATACAATAAAAAAAGGACAGGGTTGGAGTGCACTTTTAAACATTTAGTGTTTGGGCTTCAATGAGGATACATGATTTTGTCTGTACATGAAAAAGTAAATATTACAAAGAAAATCGATTGTGAAATTCTGGGCCGATACAATGTTTAAATTAACAATTTGGCCGATACCGATGTTTTGTTGTTTTGTTTTCCCTTTTGTGACAGAGAAACATTAAAGTCACTGTTTTAAAAGCATTCATTCTTTATGAAATCTGTCAAAAGGGTCTGTCTTTCATTCCCCTGAAAACGTGACTGTTGGATTTACATAAACATTGTAATTGTTATGCAAGATATCATCTTCCGTAGTTCTCACCTGCCTCGCCCCTCCTGTTTTGCTCTCTTTGTGAAGAAAAGATTGTTTATTTTCCCCACTCGCTCTAAGTTGTTATGCTTTTCATTTGGCAGAGGGTAAATCTAATTCAGTCAGATGACTTTGATTCATCTGTGAGCGAGAAGAGGGTACGACTAAGCTGTGGTGGCTTTACTAAAAGTAATTCCGTTTATATGAAGAAGTGGTGTGATGGAGGCCATCCACTGTCTCTGCATTAGGGAAATTAACATCCAGAGCCATTTTTCAGACCGCTCCATTAACAGCATGAATCTGACAGCCACAGAGTGCAGAAAATATTGGTTGTATTAAAAACCTGTCGTATCATAAATTAAACTGCAAAACAAACACATAATTGATAAGAGGATAGAAAAATAAGACCTCAGGCTTTCAACATTGTCAGTCTGTGCCTTCATACAGTAGTACTGAATTACGAAGTGGAGCAAAGTTAATGTGATTGGGGGGTCGATTGCTGTAGAAAAGTACATCTGTCCTGCAACACTACTGTATTGAAGCCTATGAGGCAAAGGAAAATAAGTTAAATGTTAGTAATGACTCATGAGTCAAAATGATAATGCTCAGTCGAAATGATGATATGATGGTGAGTTCAAATTATAGGGTAGTAAGTAAGTCCAAATTTAATCAGTGATGCAAAGTTTATTTTTCCATGTAATGTAATTGCCAAAATGTATAATCCTTTACAAAAAAACATAATATACAGTGTTTCTGTTGTATACACTTTGGCCCATCACTGCAAAATTATTGCTGCTGCAGAATTTTGTGACATGTCATGAAGTCGCAATAACACGACTTTCCTGAGCTTCCCGCTCCATTGAACTCAAATGAAAGGTCTTTCTCCACCTTGAGGATGAGCTTCTGAAACAGTGACATGACGTCAATCACTAAGTCATGACAACCAAATAAACAGCTTGAGTACAGTATTTTTCTCCTCAGGCTGAGTGACAAACAGGGACGAAGACCTCTACGACTCTACAACTGTGCTCCCTTGGAAATCACGGCCGCAACCGTAGTTTGGAAAGTAGCAATATGTGGCACTGAATTAGCTAACTGGCTAGCGGGTGGCAGCTGTGGAGATGTACAGTAGCTTCATCTAGCGACTGTAGCAACTCAAATTCAGCCAGTGCAAACCTCAGTGCCAGGGGTCACAGCCAGCTGGTGGACAGTGGCAGCACCAGGTCTAACGGCAGCAACACAAAGTTAGCTGATAACCCTAACCCTATCCCTTCTTTTAAAATAAATCCCAGAGGAAAGATTTGGATCGTCAACAAGGCAGGCAATCTTGGTTCTTTCGGGGGATAATTGTATAGATTTACAAGCATTTACTCTCTAACTGGGACATTTTGGGACTGATTGGGGAGGATTGCTGAGACTATTTGGCAGAGGCACCGCTGCTGCATCCGGGACTTAGCGCCGCCCAAGACAATTGTGATTGGTTTTAAGAAATGAAAACAACCCAGAGCATTTTTTTCTCCCATCCAAGAATGTATCTGTGGTGAAAACTCTCAGAGCTAGTGAGTTTGCTAACTGCCGTTATTTTGTCGCAAACGGGGACAATAAGTTCACACAGCTTACTCAAAATATGTATTTGTTCCATCATCTCTGACAGAGGAGAGTTAGATAGACCTTGATGGTGCAACACAGCTAATAAGCTCTGGTGCAAATTGTCAGGTTCACTAAAATTGTACGTGAAGGCAAAATTTACACGTGCTACCTTTTCCTCCGTGAGCGAATTTACATATCGCTTTGGTTCCACTGGAATTAAATGCTGGTGTGACCAGGCTTTAAATTGTCACACAATAGACGGAAGTCAGTGCATATACAGAACAGAAGTCCTACTAGGTAAACCTTTAATTTGCTAAATAAATGAATAACAAAAAGGTGTTTCTACACTTGGACTACACTTTGATTGATCATTTCAAAACAGGTTCTCACATTTCTAAACTAGAAAATGATGTGTTTTATGGTGTTGTATATAAGGGAAACTCAAAGCATATTTTGCACAATGACTGAAAGTTACAGTATAGCTGCTGTGAAGGAGAATAATCAAGCTAAAGATTGATGGATCATCAACAGAGATGTAAAGTCAACAAGTAGTAACGTGTAGTTGAAGGACTTGTAAAACTGTCTGTTTGGTGTTGTGTGGTCTCCTCTTACAAACTTGTATCCAGTTTGTTTGTGGTATCTTCTGCTGACGCCCCCCTGACCCTCCCCCTTCCTTCCCATGCCATCTAATTGAAGCGCTGTGTTTCCAGAAAGCGTAGATAGCTCCCATGTCTGTGTCTTAAGACAGTAAAATACACTTAACCTTCAGATGGACTCGGGCAGGTTGGAAGGGCAGTCACCATTTCAGGACTCAAATCTTTTTTCTCTATCAACTTAATTGTGTTTTTCAATTATTTCCCCAGATTTTCTGTCTCCTGACATTTGCTGTAAGGACAGTTTATATCCCCAGCTCTCCCCCTCCTCCCACACCATGGAACTTTTTCTTGATTTAGAGAAATTTAAAGGTTTGTCTCAGGCTTGAGGCTGCATTCACAGCTTTTTTTTTTTTTACCTTTTGACTAAATCTTTTCTCACAGCATTTTACTGCCTGCCGCTCACTTCTCTTCCTCTTCTCTTCCTCTTCCTTCGTTCTCACATCAGTTTCTGCTGGTATTGATCCCCTCCCTCGGTCCCTGTTGATCCGGTTTTACCAATCTCTCATTGATTGTGTAAATGCTGATTCAACAGCATTCACAGTATTGTTATTCTTTTCTTTATTATTATTGTTATTATTATTATAATTCTGCTTCTTCTTCCGTACGTTTTTTGGTCTTCAACTACTTCAGCATACTTTCAGCTAGAAAAACAATTCAAATATCAAAATGTTCAGCTTCAGACATGATGGGACTTTTTTAAATATTAAGCTTTTAAACATTTTGTTTTAACATTAAAGTCAATGAGAGCAGGCTTCAAATCCTTCAAATCCTCTTCTACTTCAAACGTTTTCAGCTTCTTTATACTTTCATCTACAGACACCAGCATTTTTGTGAAAAAGCTGTTCAGTGTTCATTTCAGGCATTTTTATCGATTATAATGGGTGTGTATTGCGTGAAGCAGCGGCTGGATGGCTGCGGGGCTCTGGATATTGGTAGCCCTCCCGTGGGTGCTGTGCCCCTATATGCCCAAAGAATATGTTTTCAAGGAGTGGGACCTGTTGCTGCAAGATATCTGTGGTCTGGATGTGTCCAGTGATATACCTCAGACACAACGCTGTGTTACCACATCAGAGGATTTCCCCCTCTAATCAACAGGGCTGTGAGACATGAACAAATACGAACCATTGTTTTTATTGAAAATCTTTTAAATAACACAAAACCATGGATGTATTATAGCCCAATGACCACACAAAACACTGAACAGCTGCATAATCTTAAAAAAATAATAAGTGATAAGATATGTATGTAACTATGCACATACAGTATTTGACTTCAGAATTTTGATTGGAAGTCATTTTTAATTGCTGCAAACTAGCAGGGTTGAACCTGCTGCTTTTTTCAGGCAATATATTCACCTCTCAGCTCTTTAGGGTCATGCTTGTTAGTTCTATGCAATGGATATGTCTGATAATAATACAAAGTATTTATACTTTCAGCCTTTTTAGTCAGTTTATTTGAACGTCCACTTTTGACAGTAATTACAGATTAGCTTCCAGCTTTTCTAGCAATGTATTTCAGCTCTTAGCTTATTAAGGTAATGCAGTTCAGCTTCCAACTGACAATTTTACATTTCAACTTCCAAGTTTTTCTGCAGTGCAATGCATTTGAGATTTTTCAAACAATCTTTTTCATATTTCTGCATTTTCATCAATGTTTCTCACAGCATTTGTAAGTCTTCCAGACTTATTCATAATTTCAGTTAGAAAATAAATTCAGACCTCACAATGTTTTACATCGTTTGGCATCGTTGAACTTTTAAAGCCAACAATTCAGTTTAGTGTCATCTTTTCAAAAAAACTTTAAATATTCCACATCTTTTATACATTAGTGGTGTTATTCAACTTTTTAATGAAATTCATGTGAATTAAAACCATTCATACTTTTCCAACTATCCTCACTACTTCAACTTCTTCTTACAGATTGAAGCTATTAATCCAGTTTAGCTTTTGCTTTAGCTATTCAGCATTTGCACGCATTTTCTGCAGGAAATGAATTTTCTAGTTACCCAATGGAGGCAGAGTCGAGGTGCATCATGGGAAGATGGTGGGGCTGCAGTTCAAGAAGGGATGGTTGGGAACGTTGTTGGTTTGATTTCCTCAGCAGGGTTTCTGGAAAACAAGATATGTACAGTTTTTTTATCATAACAACATAAATATAAATTTATATTTAAAAAAAAAATTATAATTGCAGAAAAACACTGTACATTAAGTAACTATTTATAGCTGCATACAACTACATTATAAACCATTTATTAAATGTTTGTATCCTGCTAATAGATGCAAAATAGGAGGACTTAAAGTAAAGTGTTGCCTTTTGTGGGAATGACTTCAGTTTCATTTCATGGATTTTAAAATACAAAAAAACATCCACAACAAAAAACAATTATTGTTTTAAAATGGAGTTTTCGGTTATGAACATTTTTTTAAATTCAAATGTTTCCTGTCATTTTATTCTCAGTGTTCTTGTTGGGAGACAAATTCAAATTCTGAAACATGCAACCAAAACAACAGTGTTGTGGTTGCATTAGTGCATTTTTGATGACTGTTTTATAGACCTTCTTCACTGCAGACATTTTGACATGTCAAATCCAGACAGAAAAGCACAGGTGAAATTGATACCATTAGCTCAGTTTCATTTAGTGTCCCAGTACGTTATTCCAGTGAGCCAGCATGTACAATAGTAGGGCCTCCCCCAAATGGAATGCAGCCATCCACTTGCTCGCACATAATGAAATAATCACCAATGTTAACTTTGCGGATTTGTGACTGTGCCTTGACAAGTCCAATTGTCTGCTGTGAAAAAGGTCTATTGAGGTATGTGTTGGTTAAGGACACTGTTGTCTGCCATCCATTTTGGAGTACATCAGCGACCAAGATTGAAAGTGCAGTAAAAACCTGTCACTATCACTAATTTAAATACTGAGGATAAATAACAGCTTTGATTGTCTGGACCGCGGTTAATCAAGTTAATTGATATAGACCTGCCCCTAATTTTGTGTGTGTGTGTTACTAAAACCCCAAATCAGAAAAAGTTGGGACATGGAAAACACAAATAAAAAAAGAAAGTAGTGATTTCTAAATGTACTTTGACTTGTATTTCATTGCAGACAATACAACAGCATATAATTTAATATTTTCCTCATGATTTTTATTGTTTTTGTTTCAAAAAAACAAAATTCCTATTTTGGTTCTTGCAACACATTTCAAAAAAAGTTGGAACAGTAAAGCATTTACCACTTTGTAATGTTGCCATTCCTTTTCACAACACTTACAAGACGTTTAGGGACTGAAGACACCAAGTGATGAAGTGTTTCAGGTGTAATTTTGTCCCATTCTTGCTGCAAACAAGTCTTAAGGTGGGCAACAGTACGGGGTCTTCGTTGTCGCATTTTGCGCTTCAAAATGCGCCACACATTCTCTATTGGAGACAGGTCGGGACTGCAGGCAGGCCAGTCAAGTACCCGTATCCTCTTCCTCCGCAGCCAGCACTTTGTAATGTGTGCAGAATGTGGTTTTGCATTATCTTGTTGAAATATGCATGGATGTCCCTGAAAAAATGTCTTCTTGAAGGCAGCATATTGTGCTCCAAAATGTATCTCTAAAATGTACTTTTCAGCATTAATGGTGCCATCACAGAAGTGCAATTTACCTTTGCCAAGGGCACTGACACAACCCCATACCATGACAGACCCTGGCTTTTGGACTTGTTGCTGGTAACAGTCTGGATGATCCTTTTCTTCTTTGGTCCGGAGCACACGGCGTCCATTTCTCCTATAAATACCTACCTAAATACCTGAAATACTGATTCATCTGACCACAGTACATGTTTCCACTGTGTGATGGTCCATCCCAGATGCCTCCGAGCCCAGAGAAGTCGACGGCGCTTCTGGACACTGTTAACATAGGGCTTCCTTTTGGCACAGTACAGTTTTAACTGGCATTTGTGAATATAACTACGTATTGTCGTACTTGACAAAGGTTTTCCAAAGTAGTCCTGAGCCCATGTGGTGATATCGCTTATAGATGAATGACGATTCTTGATGCAGTGCCGCCTGAGGGCTCGGAGATCACGGTTGTTCAGCTTAGGCTTGCGCCCTTGTCCTTTACGCACTGAAATTCCTCCTCATTCCTTGACTCTTTTAATTATGTTATGCACTGTTGAAGGTGAAATAAGCAAATGTCTTCCTATCTTTCTTTGAGGAACATTGTTTTTAAACATTTCAATAATTTTCTCACGTATTTGTTGGCAAACTGGCGATCCTCGGCCCGTCTTTGCTCCTAAAGGACTAGACCTTTCTTGGATGCTGCTTTTGTACCAAATCATAATTACAATCACCTGTTGACATCACCTGTTTCAAATCACATCATTATTTAACCAATTTACCTGATTACTAGCCCTAAATTGCTCCTGTCCCAACCTTTTTTGGAATGTGTTGCAGGTCTGAATGACAGGAAAGGATGTATATTTACAAATGAAATTAAGTTGACCAGACAAAACATGAAATATTTTGTGTTCACATTGTCTGCAATGAAATACAAGTCAAAGTACATTTAGAAATCACTACTTTTTTTTTTATTTGTGTTTTTCATACTGTCCCAACTTTTTCTGATTTGGGGTTGTATATTGATTAATGTTTCTTAAAGAAATCAGCTCTCTTTCTTTCTTTTGGTCCTTTTTCACATTCTTTTGCTTCATTCTAGTGTTGACGAACTGACCGAAGAGCCGGTTATTAACCCGATTCGTGTCACTGAACCGGGAGAATCGAGTGCCATACGTCAATGAACCGACTCACTCCTTTTTTTTACCTCATTAGCACCTCCACTGGAGTGGTGGTAGAATCAATCAGGAAATGGGCGACCTCGAGCAGCACGATTCATTGGACCGAAAGAGTTGTTAAAGAGTTGTAGAGATTGGAGACCACGCACCAGAATGTAACCGTGTAACCGCTCGAGTCTAATGTAATCAAACAGTGTCTAGATTCGCTGCAAGTTTGAGTTATTAACCAAGCCTCATTTCTAGTGCATCTTTGTGCATGATTGTGTTCATGGCAATTCACACATTATCGATGGGGAAGTACATCACACACAAATACACGTCATGTTATCTCGGTAGTTATGTTAAGTTAAATGTTAGAGAAGTGAATGTTGCAGGCTGTCATGAGCAGACCGGGCACCAGGCTACTGAACGAGACCGAATGTAACCGTTAACAACCGCTCAAGTCTATGTAATCAAACGGTTGTCTATAGGTTCTCGGCAAGTTTGAGTTATTAACCGATCCCAGAAACCTTTATTTCTTGTGCATCTTAGATGATTGTGTACATAGAAATTCATAGGCTACATTACCGATGGACATCACATACAAATACACGTCATGTTATCTCGGTAGTTATGTTAAGTTAAATGTTTGTTACATGGTAGGCAGGCTGTCAAGGGGAGACCACGCACCAGGCTACTGACCGAGACCGGTTCTTGGCAAGTTTGGGTTATCAACCGAAATTGGTGTCAAAAACAAAAATGATCTCAAAACGTAAAGCAAACATTAAAGTATAGAAACATAAATGTCAATACAACAATGCTTTTTTCTTAAAGGTGAAAGAATTACTAAATGTTCTTCTGCTCAGTAGCATTTCAGTTCTTTTTTTTTTTTTTTTTTTTTTTTTTTTTTTTTTTTTTTTTACACGTCCATATTTTAACTGTGATTGCATGGACTCCACAGGTTGTTGCATTACACCATCCTGCCCTTTTTTAATAGATTCCTTCCTTTATAGATAATATCATTTCAGGCAGAAAGCCTTTTATCCCGATCCGTCAGTGGTTTTTATGAAGATTTAGCCGAGCTCACCCGTCCCTCTTTAGTTTATTGCGTTATGCTTGGTAGCAGGTTGGCCAACAAATAGGATTTAGATACAATGTCATTATAATAGATCTGCCGGTCATGAAGGAAGCAGATCGATCGGCTTCAAAAATCAATCAGCCAGTCCACACGAGCCGAGAAGCAGCAGGTACACAGACAGGAAGTGATCCTACCTGATGACTGTCCTCAGAAAAGCTCACATCTGAAAGTCTTCAAAAGGTCTCAGATTATTTTTGTATGGCTGCACCACTACGTCAAGTGAACAGCAGTCATTACCTGTGTGTCATTGTAGCTTCTATGTATCCTGTCTTATTTGGTACTTTTGAAAACTTTGGGATCTTCTAGAAAAAGAACTAGTAGAACTAGTAAAAAGAACAGTAAAACTAGAAACCACTAAAACGTAACGTCCCTTTGCTCGCTTTTGCTTTTGTTCAGAAGGCGGATTTTTCTCTATCTTTGTTACTTTATTTTGTATGTGAAGGAAAATTCTGATATTTTTCAACTTCTGCCTTATTCTTATATTTGTATCCATTTGGACTATTTTGAGCATTAAGTACTAAGGTAGTAAACCTAAATAACACAAAAATGACCCAAAAAACGGTGATTGCATTGTAGGGCTTATAGTCTATATCCATGATGTTCCATTTCCGGGATTGCTCCATTGCCGCTGGAAATTCCACCGGATTTCACTCTTTTGGCCAGATGTCCGTTACCTTATGTTTTCTTTGTGTTGTCATTTTAAACTCTGGTGGATTTCTGAGGACTATGGTTAACTGCTCCTCAGATCTCTGCAGGGTAAATCCAGACAGCTGGCTAGACTATCTGTCCAAACTGAGTTTTCTGTTGCATGACTAAAACAACCTTTGAACGTACACATGTTCCACGAAAATCAGTTCCTTCCCGAGGCTATTTTGCAGAGGTGCCATTGCTCCATCCGGCGCTTGTGTAAGACAATTGTGATTGGTTTAAAGAAATGCCAATAAACCAGAGCACGTTTTTCTCCCATCCCGGAATGCTGTGTGGACTAGCCAGACCTTCCTCCGCAGCGCTGTGGAGGAAGGTCTGGCAATATAACACTATAGGGGTTATAATTATTAGCATGACCCTCAGTCAGAATGGCCACAGTTATAAGAATAAGACTCAGGTTAAAGCTATAGTGGGCAACTGTTTTATATTAATGAACATTTGTTACATTCAAGCCATTGCCCAATGAGTGGATACAAAGTTAGTTAAGACTATCAGCTCCACAAATCTCTCTCATTATTTCTCAGTATGGCTATATTTACAAAATGGTGTAGTCCGGTGACATCCACGCACGGCAGCTCAACGATTTGTTTTTACGTCACCGCTGAGAAAGGACAACAGCAGTGTTCATCTTCGGAGACAAAGAGGACATAAAAACTAATAAAAAAGATAATTACCTCTACTGAAATGTCCATGTTTTTTTTTCCTTCTTGATTTGATGGGATAAACGCTACTAGCAACTGCGTGGATGGGTGGGGGTGGTGTGCGATCAGCGAAGGCAGTGTTGTTGTCATTACTTAGAATTCCTCATGGGGGCGAAAGAAACTATGCACTATAGCTTTAAGATAAATAAGAAAAGATAAGATTAGCCTTTATTGTCGCTTTTAGGAGCAATTTGGTTTGGACATTTCAGAGAACACAGGTGACGTATCAGCACACAGCTTCTCCATATACACATATATCTGAATAGATGTACAATCAAACTACAGTTAACATTTAGTAACAGACCATTCACACCAAGAATGTTGCATTCTGCCCTAAACCAAAATAGTGCGCAGAATTAAATATACTAAAACTAATGTATTTTCATTTATGTTCGTCTAAGAAGTGGGGGACAAAAAAAAGTCATAGGTTTAACAAAAATAAATAAAATAAATAAATAATTGAAGTCGACCCAGATGAATGCATCAGCGTTTTGATTACCTCTCTTCTTTTATCTGGTTCATGACAGCTGGACAGTCTGACAACACTATTAAGGGAGATTTTAGTGAGTAAAACAAACAGAGACTGTAACAGGACATGGAAGTCCCCAAACAAAATGACACACCTAGAGTTAATATTGCAACATTATTTGGCTCAACAGTTTTTGAATTTGACACCGGAATTTAAAATATATCATGTGGTGGTTTCTGCGCATCTTGCAAAGAGAAGATCAGTGCAGGATTTTGGCCTTGAAAACATCCAAAGAATCAGTATAGTTTGACAGATTGGTGCGGGACCAGTCAGTCATTGTTGACATGATGACACCACCAGTGTCCTGGAATATATCAATAACTTTACAAATGTGGTGTTAAAGATATAAAACCATATATCTTTCTGCAGCTGCACAGCCTGTCCCTCTGATTTTGGTGAAGTTTTTAGGATACATTTGACAATGTTTCTAGAACAGAAGCCATGTTTATTCATTTAGAATATCAGAAGCGAACACCAATGACAGCGTAGCGAGGGTGCCCATCCAGTCAGGCGCCAGAAGGTGTGATGGAACAGTCCAATTACTGTTTATTGACTTTGGGTCCTGGACACACCAGTGCATATATACATTCACAGCACACATTGTACTTTCCTCTGTAAATATTCCAAGAAATTAATTCGAACTGTTTAGAAGAGATTACCAAGGGAGTCCACTTAGTTGTTTTTCCCACCTGTCTTGTAAAATGGTTAAGATTTATATACGACTAAATATCTTTGAACCCTGCAGTTACCCCTTCAATCTGTCTGAATCTTTCTCTCCCTCCCTCTCTCTCTTTACTTTCTCTTTCTCTCTGTAAATCTAAACTTTTTAGTGATTCTGGTTGGGAGTCTATCTCTAATTCTGTTATCTACTGGCCCAGTCTGGCTCGGGGATGGATGCCATCTTTAATCCATTTATCAGAGCAGGCCGCTGGGCCTTTTTCCAAATGACAGCTGACCCTTGGCAATCTCATTATAAAAAGCACCAAGATATAATATGGAAATATGGGGGGAGGGAGCTCCTGAGGAAAAAAATGGACTGAGAAAACAAATGCACAGTGGATACATTTTAGAAAATATGTTATATTTATTATATTAATTTTTGAATCACACTTGTGCAGTCATCTACTCCAAAAAACAGTACAGAACACCTAGTGTTCATGCCAGTGTCTTCATAAATGTAAAAGGATGTAGTCCCTGCGTAGCTGAGTATCAAAGACACTTTTACTACTTTACTTCTACTTTTGTTCTCTCCCCTCTTTCTAACCATATTGTCATGACATCAGTTAATAATGCTAAATTCACATAGGTTTAAGCAAATGGTTCACTGCAAACCGCATATCATTTTAGTGGACGAGGGCAGGACGGGAAAATGAGGTGAGGCCGGCAGAGAATACCAGCAACAGTAATGGTAGACTAGCCTGGTCCTACCAGACTCTCATACATATCATTTGTACAGAGAGTCTGGCCACTCTCCATTGACAAGTGTTAACTTCCTTGAAGGCGGGCCACTCTGGATCTGCCATAACCAATCGCTAACATTTGGTCGTGACATCGGCTTAGCATCGCTAGCGTTCAACTTAGCTAACTCCTTCACCACTAACGGAGCGAGCTGGAAAATCAAACTTTTCCCGAACCTCATGGGGAGGAGGGACACGACATCATGGCCACCAACAAAACTCAGCAAAGATTGTTCTTGCTTGGGCTTTAACTTCTGGATATTCTGCAGCGTTGCCAAAATGGACCAAATGGCTTCACTCGCATCTTTCTCCGCCGCTATTACGGAACTACAACTCAAACTAGCGCACAACCTCAACGTCATTGTTCTCAGCCACTCCCTCTGTTCGCTGTTTGGACCGGTAAAGATTGGCCAGAGAAACCCCAGAATATACCTCAAACCCAGACGACGTACTGAAGCAACATGAAAATTGAGCGGAAGTACGTAGGAGGGCGGAGCCAGGCTTACGGTAGACGGCATTGACGTCCAAAGTTAAAATATTGTAACTTTTTGCTCCGCGACGGAATTTACAAGAAAACATGGGCGATCTGGACACCATGAAGCCAATGATTTTAGTGCAACAACACCTGAAATTATTAGCCTGAAAACCAGCTCATGATCTACCAGCTCATGTTTAATTTGCTCTGGCAGATACCACCCCCCCCCCCCCCCCCCCCCCCTCTAATCAAACAGATCCAGCCAAGCCAACTACCTTAGTACTACAACTGATTACTCACATGGGGCAGGTTGAAGATGATGACTGACAGAGGAGCTTCATGCTTCAACTTCAACTTTATTTTGTCAACGGCAATTGGTTTTGTAGCAAGGTACTGCACCTATACAGATCATTTAGTAGTCTATCTGATACGGGATTAGATACATGCTACAACAGTACAGTGCAACCTCTGTATGATTGTATGTGTTTTAGAATCACTGGGGCTGCTTTTTTCCTTTGACACTGTGGAGAATTACTGCTAATTGCAGTGTAACATCAGCTTCTTTACTACGGAGGGCAGACAGATGCAGTTCCACCTGGAAAGAGTAAACATTTCCCACTGTATGTCTCTTGGAGAGACAGATGCATTTACACCTTTTCAACATCTGTCTAGAATGCATTTTAAGCCATTTTCTCATATAAATTCCGGACGATGTCCGGAGAATCAGGTCTCGACATTGCCCTGAGTTGCCCTTTCATACATGTAGCACACAACAGGAGATTGTTCATGTCAAATGCCTTCTCGCCTACTGGAAATACTCATGTTTGGTTTAGGCCAGAGGTGGCGCCTCAGTAGAGCGGTAGAGGCAGGACATGATGCGGAGGCAGGACATGATGTGGATTACACTGCAGTCACGAAGCTGGTTCGTAGTTTGGTCGTACTCGTAAAAAATCAAGTCTCTTGCCGTTCCTTGAATTTGTCTGACGATTTCGGCATTGGCCCTTATTGACAGAAGTTCCAGAATCTCATTCTAACATTTTTGCTGGTGTCTTCGTGTAAATCACCCTTTTTCTCCAGTCTTGGATGTTTGTTTTCTTCCAGTTTCGCACCAGCCGCATGATAGAAATGTCATCAACATGCCCACTTGCTCACTGTGAATTCTCCAGACAATTACGTGCTCTATTCACACATGGGCTCATTCAGAGATTACAGGGTCCTTGTAATATGAAGCTGGCAGGGTAAAGTCCGTTTAATGTCCCATCCAACTGATTCGGACATTTGCGTTCACACATGCAGCTCCTTTGGGCAATGTCTAAATAAGTTAAGGGTTGCACTGCACGTGTGAAAGGGGCTTTGAATTTCAACCCTTTCTTGAATGCTTGTCTAATCCAATCTGCCGAAGATGCATGAAGTTATAGTGTAATTGCTAAGATATGTTTGAATTTACCACAATATGAACTTAATATTATATTTCATTAGTGTAATATTTCAGGTGAGTTGGTGTACATCCACAACTATACATATCCTGCTGAAATAATGCTAATTCTTCTGTATTTTTAACTACTCACCAGCTCAGTCATTTAATTCAATTGTATTTATAGTATCAAATCATAACAAGAGTTAGCTCACGACACTTTACAGATAGAGTAGGTCTAGACCACACTATAATTTACAAAGACCCAACAATTCCAGTAATTCCTAATTTAACATCAGTACAGGCTCCTTTTATCTGGAGTCGTCATCCTTTAGTTTTCAGTAATCACTCCCCTCGTTGAGCATAATGTGACAGTAACAAATTTAACACATTTGAAGAGAAAACTGTGAAGATCAACAGCAAGTAGCATCTCTCTCTCTCTCTCTCTCTCTCTCTCTCTCTCCATCACACCCAGTGTGCTCACTAACCCCTTACCCCTCACAAACTGTGTGTGCGTGTGCGCTTGTTCCCCTGCAATTCAAATCCATATGCTGTGCTCACTCATCCAGAGAGACAAAATAAGAAAGCGAAATCTGAGGGTGAGGCTGTGGGATGGTGTGTGTGTGTGTGTGTGTGTTTGGTTGTTTCATACACACACAGATTCTATGTAGTCCTTATTGGGCCTTTGATCCAAGGGGTGTTAGGAGCTCTCATCTCCCACTGTGATACACACACACACACACACACACACACGCACACACACACACACACGCACACGTGTGTGTGTGTGTGTGTGTGTGTGTGTATTCCTCTCAGGGCTGAGTCCCATTGTGTAGACCATGCACGCACACACAAAAAAGGTTATTTTGGGGTCGTCTTGATGAACACAATGGGACCCCCCCCCCCCACACACACACACACACACACACACACACACACACACACACACACACACACACACACACACACACACACACACACACACACACACACACACACACACACACAGGCACACGTCTCATTGTCCCGCTAAAAGCCTTTAGTCACAGTGCAAACACACCTCTGGAAGGCTTTTGGACACGTGCAACTGGAAACCTTTGTGTGTGTGTGTGTGTGTGTGTGTGTGTGTGTGTGTGTGTGTGTGTGTGTGCGTGCTGTGAGAGCGTGCGTGTGTGTAATGGTTAATACCAGGACAATAGAAGTGTGCCTGTTCACTTGTTATCAGCCCACTGGAGACTCACAGGCCTGCTGTTTTTTTAACCACCTTTCACCATGAAAAGGAAGAAAAGAAAGAAATGAGAACAGGGGTCCCCCACGCCCCCACTATTCAGCTAAATCATCTCTTAAAGTAGGATGGAAGAAGAATGAAAGAAATAAGCAGATGAGCAGTATCTTTAGACCTTAGACTGCAAATGTTCTTAACTTATCTACCTTTAGTAAGTCACCGAAATCAATAAACTGTGTTGAAAGCAGCATTTACAGTTCAGATTTGTGTTTCAGGTCCTGCAGCTTCCTGCAGCATTTTAATGATGTTTCCTTTTCATTTGATGGACATTACGTGGAGCTGTTGGCAGTTTTAGTGTTTTACATTCATGGTTTTTCGTATTTGCACGAGGCACATTTGGAATATGACGCAAATTACAATGTTATGACTTTTGTTGATTGAAATTATGTGAATTGATTGTTGTTTGGTTGGGTGCATCAGCAGGGGCCAAACAGCAAATTCTGTGTGTTGGGACCCACTATCATGTTTGGGATCTGCAAGGGCTGTGGGGTGCTGAAAAAGCATAAAGGGGGTCCCAACATTTTGGATTTTGAGCAGGAAAATTGTTTCTTGACCTTGGTAAAAGTAATCTTGAGTTAAGATTATCAACTGTGCAATACACAGGGATGTTTAATCATTAAGCTTAAAAGTTACTTTTTACTTGTAACAGGGTGGCAAAATGATAGCTTTTTCCTGTGCTTTCATCACCTCTCAGGGTCTTCTTCAGTGAATGTAGTTTGCTCAGTTGACATGGCGCTCTCATCATGTGACTTAAGTATAGAACTAAGTAACAAAATAACTAAGTGTGGAACTTCCCGTCTTGAGAACAGGGTAAACACTGCTAAATCAACAGGAACCACCACAAGACACTTATTCTCCCTCTCTGTCTCTCTACCAGGCTGTCTGTCCAACCTTCCACCAAACGCCAAGAAAATCTCCAACTCATACGAAGAGCGGCGTAAACAAGCCACCGCCATTGTGCTGCTGGGTGTCATCGGGGCTGAGTTTGGTGCTGAGATTGAACCTCCGAAGGGTTCAGCACGGGCTCGAGCCGGCGGACAGGCGCCTGAGGGCTTTGGACTGACAAGTGGAGGGTCATCCAACTACTCACTGGCCAGACACACATGTATGTACAGAGACAACACACTCATTGCCATATTTGGATCATTCCTGTTATGCAGCAACATTTCTGTCCTCATGAATTACTTCCTCATATTTTATTTATATTCTATCAAATATTTCAAACAAATGGCTTAAATATATAGATCAATGTCTTCTTTGTCACATATATATACTTTTCTGAGCTTTTTTTGGTACATGTGCTCGATTCTACCATTTTCACAATGCATGATGACCCTAAGCCATAGAATTATAAAATACTCAAAATACTCTTTAATTTATTCAACTTAAATGATTGCCATGTTAAACTATCTCTGATTATATATAAAGTACTAAAGTTGTTTTCTACCATTTTCATCAGTTACTGCGTGTCCCTAAAGTCATTTCCCACCCAGGTAGTAGTAGTTTCTTGCCTTTCAAAAAAAAGACTACCATTCCATATTTTCAGGAAGTGACATGCTCTTTTTGGAGGGAACTCAAAGGAGCAAAGTAGGGTGAGCCTAAACTTTCACTCTGTTTTCATGAAGTTAATCTGTTTGTCATAATCTCCATGATTAGTAATTTACAATGACATCGAAAGAAATTGCTTAGACAAAAACAACAAAACACAGGAAAGAAGCGACAGCATCATCAGAAAAATAGAAAGACACTAAAACTTTCTGAATTGGAAAAATAATTTGATAAATAAATTAGGATAATGCAAAAGAAAGTAAAATTATTAGTGCTCTCAATTAAACGCTTTATTAACGGCGTTAACGCAAACCCATTTTAACGGCGTTATCTCGAGATTAACGTTCTTTTTGGCCTAACAAACTTTGTCGTTTTTTTTCACATGCTGTTGCAACAACTAGTAACGTTAGAAAAACGACAACACCACACCGGATCTAGCTAGACTGGAAACAAAACAACAGGCACGCCACACACACTTGTTTGGGCTTGCAAGCCGGTCAAAGAGTAGTAGGCTAATGTTACTTTTTGAGTGGATGGCGAGCGCGAGACGCCAAAATGAATGGCAATAAGATTCTGAATGGAAAGTTTACTTTTAAAAAGTTGCCAAATGGTCCCATTGACAAGACCAAAGTGATCTGTGTGTTTTGTTGTTGTGAACTGAGCTATCATCGTAGCACGTCCAGTCTGAAATACCACTTGATGGCCAAGCACACAGCTGATGCGAATTCTCCGCCCCCTCGTCAAAGCCAGGCGACAATGGATGACTTCAGACAGAAGCACATGTGTGAATGTTAGTGTGAAATTGAACGCTACAGTATATGCCAATGTTGTTTTCAATAAAAAAAAACATTTGCACAAAGCAAGCCAATCCACTTTTCCATGTTGATAAGAGCAGGGGCAGCCTCTAGCTCACCCATTAAGAGCGTTCGCCCCATGTTGGCTGAGTCCTGCAGCGGCGCAGGTTTGAATCCGACCTGCTGCGATTAATCGTGATTAAATATTTTAATCGTTTGACAGCACTAACAATTATGTAAAGCAATTACAAGTAGAAGTTTGCAGGTTTAAACCCAGATTTCTAAATTGTCCCAAAGGCACAAGTGAGTTGATTTTAAGGAAGTGGTGTAATTTTTTTCCAGGAGTCAGGTGCACTAAAGTTAAAAGCAGAAGCTAAGGCTAACTTAGCTAAAAATGTTCCACCCTGTTAGGTGTATAGACCAATATAAACCAGTCCCCCATAGAGATTGCTATTTGAGTGCATAAGATTGGCCAATATGTTTTCCTGTCATTTAGTCATGTTTCTTTTCTTATATATTACAAAAATCATAAAAAAATCTATCTGCAATGCTCTTCTTGCATTTCGACTGCATTTTACAAACAGGGATGTTTCGGCTGTGTCAATAAAAGGAGACATTGTGTTGTTTGCAAGTGAAGTCAGTGGTTGTGGGACAGAAAACAGTGGCACAAGTGTCGCTGATACTGTTATTGATTTTCTTTCTTTGTAATCCTTTTTTCCTATAATTTGTTTAATCTTTTTAATGTCTTACTTGCACTGTTGGGCTGTATTCTGTATATCCATTATTGCCAGACAGAGAAACCTTCTTGACCACCTTTTGGTTTCTTACCACTGATTGCTTTGTCTAGTCTTTGGGTTCGTGACCAGATATCATATTAGGTACATGTGCATATATGTGTGGCCTCACAGGACTGTTACAGAACTACTTTGAACACATCTCTTACCTTTAGACAGATACTGAAATGTTCAGTTGTTCCTGTTTTGGTCCAGAATCATGGTTTTTCCAAACTCAGAACTACTCAGCTGCCAAAGTAGAAACTTCAGTGTTGGATTAGAGGTGAGGAGAGAGATGGGATTGATTTTCACTCTCCAAGCTTGACACCTTAAGGAGCTTGGCACTGACTTCCACACACACGCTCACTGGGCCCTGTACCAAGCTGTGCCTGCAGCGTTGGACCTTGGTGGGCATCAAACCTGCACTAAGCAGAGCTGCTCTTCCATCCTGCTGCCCCTGAGCTCTGATTGGCTGCCTCAGGGGCCATCCGCCCAGTGACAGAGCCTGTACTCTCACTGATAGACTGTGAAACGTGATATTGGCCCTGTACACAGTGGTCATCTCACCTGTGTGGAGTCACCGGACACACACACACACACACACACACACACACACAGACAGTGCGTGGCACTCTCTTTGTGGGGACCCATGATTGACATAATGCATTCCCTAGCCCCTTACCCTAACCTTAACCATCACAACTAAATGCCTAACCCTAACCATAACCTCATTCTAACCCTAATCCTAAAACCAAGTCTTAACCCTCAAACAGTCCTTTAAACATGGGCTAAAACGTGGGGTCCAGCATTTTGGCCCCACAAAGCTGTCCGGACCCCTACAAGTATACTGTATTCCCGGTTTTTGGACCCCACGGATGTAGTTAAACAAGGACACACACACACACACACACACACACACACACACACACACACACACACACACACACACACACACACACACACACACAAGAAAACCCCATCAGATAAAGACAACTTATTGGGTAGAGCTCCACCCTTTTTAAAACCGTTCACTAACCCATCTGACTTTTTGATTGTTTAAGATACATTTCTTTCACTTAACAGAATAAACCAAACTTCTCAACATCATTAGTGTTTATTGTTGTCTTAGCATTAAGTAATCACACTAGAACTTTGCCCAGATAAAACACAATATAAAATTAGAAAAAAAACATTTAAATCAGAAATCAAAGAATACATTAACAAGACTAAGACCCAATACATACCCCATACATTTTTCATAAAAAAACAATAAGCCTCATGCGAGAACATTATTGTGTTCTTATCCTAAGCCTTTTGCTATCTACAGTGAGATTTGCTCGAATCCAGCTCAACTGCACAAACTTGTTCATGAGTAGGTGTGAGTTTGTGAAATTTGCTAATTTTCATATAAGGCTACATGTTCTGCTCCATTTATGGACAACTTTGATTCACAACAATGTCACCCAAGAGCAAAAAGAAATTAAGATTTCAAAGCTCGAATCCCAGACATGAGTGAATTAATTCACATTATATTGTTACAGCTGTCATAAAAGTCATACAGTGGCTGAAATGTATGAGGTAATGTTTGGACATGACATTAGATGCCAGAAAGTCATGCTTGAGCAAAGCTGTCTGGGACTAAAATGTGAGGTGGTCAAGGCGATGTGAAATGTGTCTTAGAGATGGACGAGAGAATACATTCAAGAGATGTGATGCTACACTGTCGTAGAGGTTGTTCTCCTGGACAGTGACCTGCATAAAGATTTTCCTTGTAACTACTGGATTGTATAAAATACCACCAATTGGCAGCCATGATGCACATCACGCTAATATGGTAAACAGAATATCAATTTTAAATTTTATAAGGCTGTGCTTGCATTGTTGTGGTCCATCTAAAAACAGCCAGCTCCTTTAACTGACCCCACAGAGTAGCTGAACCCTTTAAAATGTGTTATTACTTAATAAAAAGCTTGAGCAGACAATTACAGATAGTCTGCGGACATTTGAGGACATTTTTTATTCTTTATCTGATGGGGTTTTCTTATGTGTTATTATGCTTCTTTTTTCCTGCCTCTTCCTCTGTTGTATCCTTCTCTTCCTTTTAACTCTGTTCTTTTTCCAGCTCTCATTCAGTCAGTTGTTTTTCTCACTCCTTCCACTCTCCATCTCCCCCTTCTCCTCTCTCTGTTATAAAATTGAAAGATGGATTGTTGTTGTTGGCGTACAGTGCTGTGTGTGTGTGTGTGTGTGTGTGTGTGTGTGTGTGTGTGTGTGTGTGTGTGTGTGTGTGTGTGTGTGTGTGTGTGTGTGTGTGTGTGTGTGTGTGTGTGTGTGTGTGTGATGAATGAGAGCTGTCCAGCCAGAGAGAGGGAACATACAGCAGTCTATACAGCGGAGTATAGATTGATGTTTTCATATGGCGAAGGGGGAAATGTAGGGAAGATTGAGGGGGAGATTGAGCTTAAGGAAGGACGGAAGGACAGCTGAAGACAGAGGAAAGGGAGGATGTGATTGGACAGGATAAAAGAGACAAACTGTATATCTGTGTATCATCTCTGGACAATAATGCTCGCAGTAAATGTCAAAATACCTCGAGTGCCCTCTGAGGCCTATTCACCGTGAACAGTGGCATTTTAAAACATTCATGAGAGCAGATTGGAAATTGAGTTTTATTTTTTACCGTGGAAAATAGAACAGGGACAAGCAGGTGGTGGAAACTAAACCTTGTTTGAGGTTTGCCGGGTGCTCTTTTAATTACAGTAAACCATCTCATTGCGCCCTACTCTCTGGAGAATTAGCACCACCAACTGATTATCTTGCTCTACTCCTAATATTAGTGCAACAGTAGTGCAGGGAAACACACATTAATTTGCATTTTGTTTTGGATTGATTGTCAGGAAATTCATCTAAATTTGGATTGAAACTTGGCTGCAGTCATTTTGGGGCAATCAGATGCCATTGCTAGGGTTGGGTACTGTTCACATTTTTCCATACTGATATCTGAAATTCAGTTTCTGTACCCAACGGTACCTTTTTTGGTACTTTCCCTCTTTAATAATAAAAGATGTATTTCAGTAAAAATAATTCCAAACCTAGTTATCCTATTTACTTAGATATCCTATTTACTTAGATAGAAAACTTACATTTTGTTATTTATTTTGAAGATTTTACACTCCACACAAAATAAAACCCCTCCCTCTCCCCTGCCAAATCAGTAGCGCCAAAATCATGCCACTCACTACAGCGGTATTTGTAATTTGGTAGGTACCCAAAAAAAGTACAGAGTTCGGTAATGTTACCCAACCCTAGCCATTGCTGGCTGAGATGTTTCTGAACATTCAATTCAATTTTATTTATAGTATCAAATCATAACAAGTTATCTCGAGACACTTTACAAATAGAGTAGGTCTAGCCCACACTATGATTTACAAAGACCCAACAATTCTAGTAATTCCCTCAAGAGCAAGCATTTAGTGCGACAGTGGCAAAGAAAAACTTCCTTTTAGGAAGAAACCTCGGCAGACCCAGGCTCTTGGTAGGTGGTGTCTGACGTAGCCTGTTGTCACAAAAAAAGATAATGGATCAGTGACTAGAAAAAGCAGGGTGCAACAGGACACTGCAGGGCACCGTAAAGAGTAGCAGGGTGTAGCAGGGCGTGGACTTGGAGCAGGACCATGGCGACAGCTGCATCCATGATCTTGGTGCCACTCTAATCCAAGGAAACATGCTGGGCGAGAAAAAACATGAAGACTCAGGGGAATAGACTCCCCAGAGCTAGGTTACTAACAAACATTTCTGGGACATGGATGCACACAAATGGGAAGAGAGAGGAGAGAGAACCTCAGTGTGTCAAAGGAAGTCCCCCAGCAGTCTAAAACTAAAACAGCATAACTAAGAGAGACATGCTAAAGAGAGGATCCTGGTTGGGCTAGAACTCTCCCCAACCGGATCGGGCTGTACTGGCCTGCCTCCCTCTTTGATTATATCATTGATTATATGGTAGATGAATCTAACGACTATGAAGAGAAGCAGAGAAAAGAAGGGGTGCCGTGTCTGAAGCTATACACCCTCCCCCGCCGGTCTAGGCGAACGCTGCAACTCCTCACTCCCTATAAGCTTTATCGAAGAGGAGAGTCTTAAGTTTACTCTTAAATGTGGTGACAGTATCTGCCCCCCGGACTCAGACTGGGAGCAGGTTCCACAGGAGAGGAGCCTGATAGCTAAAGGCTCTGGCTCCCATTCTCCTTTTAGAGACTCTAGGAACCACAAGTAACTCGGCATTCTGGGAGCGCAATGCTCTAGTGGGACAATAAGGTACTATGAGCTCTTGAAGATATGATGGTGCTTGACCGTTTAGAGCTTTGTAGGTCAGGAGAAGGATTTTAAATCCAATCCTGAATTTTACAGGAAGCCAATGCAGAGAAGCTAATACAGGAGAAATATGATCTCTTTTCTTAGTTCTTGTCAGAACATGCACTGCAGCATTCTGGATCAGCTGGAGAGTCTTAATGGTTTTATTTGAGCATCCTGATAATAAGGAATTACAGTAGTCCAGTCTGGAAGTAACAAATGCATGGACTAGTTTTTCAGCATAATTTTGAGACAGGATGTTCCTAATTTTGGCAATGTTACGAAGGTGAAAAAGGCTGTTCTTGAGCTTTGTTTTAAGTGGCCGTTAAAGGATATATCCTGATGAAACATAACTCCTAGATTTCTGACAGTAGTGCTGGAGGCCAGGAAAATACCATCCAGAGTAACTATATCTTTTGATAATGAGGTTCGGAGGTGTTTAGGGGCCAGCACAATCACCTCAGTTTTGTCTGAGTTTAACATCAGAAAATTGTAGGTCATCCATGCTTTTATATCTTTGATGCATGCTTGGAGTGTAGTTAACTGACTAGTTTTGTCTGGCTTAATTGATAGTTACAGCTGGGTGTCATCCGCATAACAATGAAAGTTAATTGAATGTTTCCTAATAATATTGCCTAGGGGAAGCATATACAAGGTGAATAGAATTGGTTCAAGCACTAAGCCTTGTGGAACGCCATGGTTAACTTTAGAGTACCTGGAGGATTTATCATTAACATTAAAGGGGTTATAGAATGATTATATACGGTATTTCACACTGTTCCTTAAGGCCTCCTAATAGGGTATGTAACATTGGTTGGGCTGAAAATGCCATGGGTGATTTTCTGTGGCCCCTTTTGCATCCCTGTGGAATGGCTCTATTTGGAACGAGAGCTTTTCTTCCAAATATGGTACGCTCATGAATATTTAGATGAGCTGCACGCTGATTGGTTGAGCACCCCAATACACATACATGATTGAGCAACTACATAAAAATATATTGAAGACGAGACAGGAGGACACAGACTATTTCTTACTAAATTCACTTCTGAGACTTTTATGCGAGAAATCAACTATATATAGCTCAATTATGGGCCGTTTTACGAAAATTGATGGCTAATTACAAATTTGGTAAGACGTGTCGGACTTCAGCAGGTCCACACAGTCTGACCAGACAGCGGCAGCCCGCTGCGCTCCATACCCAGGGCAAAGTGACAGTTTCTGGGTTACTAGACTACCGGGGCTCCTTGGAGCTCCGTGGAGCTGGCCGTCTGCTGGCTGCCGGCATAACTATAGTATATTTACACTTTGAATGTCGTCACGCCACTTATATTACAGCTACCCAAAGGTCTTACAAAGCTAACACTTTTGTCCGATTTGAATTTAATGCATTATTGTGAATTTGAGGGATTTCGTTATCTGCTAGTGTTCCGTTAGCTGCTCCCATGCAATCATATGGGTAAACATCGCGGCTAGGTAGCTATACTTTCGGCATAATTATAATATATTTACACATTGAATTTCGTCATGCCACTTACATTACAGCTACCCTAAGGTCTTACAAATTTTAATTTAATGCATTTTTGTGAATTTCAGAGGTCTTGTTCGGAGGAGGCTAGCTAGCTAGCTAACTCTCATTGATTGAGCTACATCCAGCTCACTGTGGGCTCAATCAATGAGAATCGCGGACAAGTTTATCTCCCCGATCGTTTGTTTAAACACATATCCATTATAAGATTAACTGGAATCTGTGGTAAGAGATTGCGGGCGTAACAAGCTCGCTGATCGCGCTCTCACTCACATACACCGGCCATTTAGCTAGCTAGCAGGAGAGCGGAGGGAGAGCGGTGAGCTCCAGGCCCTGGAGCTCCGTCAAAGCCTCGGAATTTGGTAGTCCACTAACCCAGGAACGTTTACTTTGCGCGGGTATGGAGCGCCGTGGGCTGCCGGCCGTGACAGAGATCATCTAGCTCACAGCTCACACACAGGGTGGGGCAGCAACCCAGCCACTGTCACGTTAGCCGTTAGCTGATCATGAGCTCCTGAGCTCCGACACAGTCGGACAAAATTTGCAATTAGCCATCAACTTTCCTAAAACAGTACATAGTTGATTTCTCGCATAAAAAAGTCTCAGAAATGCATTTAGTAATTACATAGTACACAAACAATGTATAAAATGTCTGAGATCTGCGTGACCTAGATTCAGAAGACTAAGCTGACCTCAGGTCAGTTGTGTAGCATATGTAAATGTTGGGGCGTGACAACAACTAGACATTAGAGCCAAATAAGGAGGTGCCACCAAGTTGATGTCAACCCGTGGCTCATTGGGATTTGCCCGTTTTCAGAGGCAGTTTCAAATAGTGAGATTTGCAGAGGAAAGTGGTGTCTATGGGATTTGGAGGTTCTATGTATGTCCTATTTACCCACCAAACTGTTGTTATTCAACTATGACAAGGTAAAATCGGTTTTGCATTCTATCACCCATTACCAAATTGAGATCAATCAGATAAATAGGACTTAAACCAGCTTAGTGTGATTCCTCTAATGCCAGCTGAAGTGTCCCAGTCTCTGTAGCAGGATGGTATGGTCAATAGTGTCGAATGCAGGACTAAGATCTAGTAAGACACGTATGGAGACAAGTCCTTCTGAAGCAGTTAGAAGGTCGTTAGTAATTTTCACCAGTGCCGTCTCTGTGCTATGATGCTTTCTAAATCCTGACTGACAGTCCTCAAATAAGCTATTGCTATGTAGAAAATCACATAACTGATTGGCGACTACCTTCTCAAGGATTTTGGAAAGGAAGGGAAGATTAGATATAGGTCTATAGTTGGCTAAGACCTCAGGATCGAGGGTGTTTTTTTCAGAAGAGGTTTTATCACAGCTACTTTAAATGACTGCGGTACATAACCTGTTAATAAAGACATTAATCATATCTAGTAATATACGTGCTAACCAGGGGTAACGCTTCCTTAAGTAGCCTCGTTGGGATGGGGTCTAAGAGACAGGTAGATGGCTTAGCTGAAGAGACCTTTAACATTAATTGTTGAAGGTTTATAGGGTAAAAGCAGTCTAAGTATATGTCAGGTCTTGTCGTTCTTTCTAGCGGTCCTGCGTTTGAAGGTGAACCGTTAGAAGTTGAGGGCAAAAGGTGATGAATTTTATCTCTAATTGTTATAATTTTATCATTAAAGAAGCTCATGAAGTCATCACTACTCAGAGCTATAGGAATAGATGGCTCTGTGACTGTCTGTCAGCCTGGCTACAGTGCTGAAAAGAAACCTTGGGTTGTTCTTATTTTGTTCTATTAGTGCTGAGTAATAGTCTGATCTGGCATTTCTGAGGGCCTTCCTATAGGTTTTCAGACTTTCTTGCCAATTTAAACGAGATTCTTCCAGTTTGGTGGAACGCCATTTACTGTCAAGTTTTCGTGAGATTTGTTTTAGTTTGCGAGTTTGGGAGTTATACCAAGGTGCTAGTTTCCTTTGCTTCATCATCTTCTTTTTGAGGGGAGCAACAGAGTCTAAAGTTGTCCGTAGCGAGGCCGTAGCACTGTCTACAAAATTATCAATTTGGGAGGGACTGAAGTTAACATAAAGGTCCTCTGTTATATTAAGGCACGACATTGAGTTAAATGCTGTTGGAATATTTTCTTTAAATTTTGCTATAGCACTGTCAGATAGGCATCTAGTGTAGAAGCTTTTATCTAATTTTGTATAGTCGGGTAGTAAGAATTCGAAAGTTATTAAGAAATGGTCTGATAATAAAGGATTCTGCGGGAATACTATTAAATCTTCAATTTCGATGCCATATGCCATCACAAGGTCTATAGAGGAAATATTTATTCATAATCCAAATTCAAAGTCCAAAGAAAAATTGACAGTCCAAAGAGAAAACGATGCGAGATCAAATTTAAAAATATTATAATTTTTTTTTAATTTTTCCATTTCACTTATCCATTTGGATTTAATATTTGGCTTTTTGATTTCAATTTAACATTGGCTTTTACATTTGGATTTAATATTTGTTTTTTCGATTTCAATTTAACATTGGCTTTTAATTTGGATTTAATATTTGTTTTTCGATTTCGATTTAACATTGGCTTTTCATTTGGACTTGACACATGTCAGTGTAAATGAGGAGGCGTGGCCCAAAGACTGGTGGGAGGGTCTGAAACAAAAGGGGTGCAGAGGTACCTTATGAACAGCAGGGGGAGAGACTGCTGGGGAGCACACTGTATACTGTCTATGGTCTGCAGCTTCTCCACCAGGCTGGCTTGGCCTCTTGTTTCACATAATAGAAACTGATGATGTAGGCTAAACACAAACGATATTTCATGCAACAACAGTGAAGTTTTCATGTAGTTACTATAATTGGGCCCGTGTTAGTGAGTGAGGACTAGATTAGGACTGTATTTAAAGCTGATTCTGGTTTCCAACTTGCCTCAAACTCACTAACGCCGCCTTCACTTTGGCACTTGAAATCAGCTCCGATACAGCTTCGAAACGACCGGAAGTCATTCATTTCCCATGGAGATTCACAGACCGCATGCAAATGGGTCCAAACTGGGTCCGAACGAGTTTGGTGTCGAAAAAATCGTGTCTGTTGGTGATCCGTGTTCAAAAAATGTAACTCTTCCGACAAGCAACGGACGGTTCCTATCCGACAATTTGAGCGGAAGTTAGTGTTGCTATGGTAATGATAAACAAATCTGAATTCTTAACTTTTAATAAAATAAAGAATGATTTCACAACAACATGTTGTTTTATTTTCATGATTTCCTAGCTAACGTTATTAGGGCAGTTAATACAATTGCTTGCGTAAATCAACGCTAACTAGCTAGCCACTTTTTTTATACTCCCGATTTCTACTATTCCGACGATTTCAACGGTTTTAGTACGACGTCTACTGGGGGCGTATTGTGTATTATGGAGCTGATTTCAAGTGCCAATGTGAAGGCAGCGTAAGCCTCGCCTCCAGAGCAGCGAATAAACTACTTTTATTACATGTATCTTTATCGCTAAAGGAGGCAGAGGAATAGCTAAACATCTGACACAGAGCAAGAGAGAGCAGAAGAGAGAGAGGAATTAGCCATTGCTAATGGCTAAGCTAAAATAGCTAACAGCGTTTTAACAATTGTGAGATCAGCGAGGAAGTCGCTGTAAGAGAAGAGAACTATAGTGCTTGAGTATAACTGGTGTAGTTTAAATGCAAACCAGACAATTAGCCGCTAAATTAGACAATAAAGCAGAGTTGAGTAAGTTTTTGCTGGAGCAGCAAACTAGCGTCCGTAACACAACACAAGAACACCGGAAGTGAGGCAATAGGCTTACCGTAAACGTCAGCATGAGGGATCACATATATTCTTAAAGTAAAAAACTAAAAGTTTTTGTCCATAGTAGTGATCAGCAACTTTTTAGGGTTATTATTTTGTTAGCAACATTTCAGGCTTTTAGGTAGTTAGCTAAATCCTAGCAATCAAATATTTTAGCAAAATTATTAATGATTAGCAAATTATTTCTTTCTTTTTTTTTCTTTTTTTTAAAGATAATTTTTGGGGGGCTTTTTTCTCCCTTTATTGAATTGTGACAGTTAATAGACAGGAAAGGGGGAGAAAGATGGGGGATGACACACAGCAAAGGGCAGCAGGTCAGATTCGAACCCGCGCCGCTGCAGGACTCAGCCTACATGGAACGTTCTTATTGGGTGAGCTAGAGGCCCCTGATTAGCAAATAATTAAACCTAGTAATGGTAACAGTACTTGGACTGACCATAGATTAGTAGGATATTTTTTTTAGTGATTAATAACTAAAGAGCACATGGAGGAAAGAAAATAGAAAGCCTGTTAGTGGTCGACTCGGCCCGGTAAACTTTAGACATCACCAATCTGTCACTATTTCACACTCCCTACTCCCTCCCTCCTTTATTCCTCCCTACTTCCTTCCTTCTTTCCTTCCTTCCTCTCTCCCCCCTCTTCCTCCTCCTCCTGCTCTAATCACCCTCTCTGTGTTAATGTGACATTTTTACTGCTCTAACTAACAGCTCATTATAGCCAGCTGATGCTTTGTCAATAGCTATTGGTTAATTTGGGTCTGAGCCTGCCTTTAAACAAAGATGTCTGCTTTGAGAAATGAACCCGAGTCCTTTACGTCTCTCACTTCCGGCTCACTGACTAGAGGGGACGGGTTGTAAATTTGAATTTTGAGCTGGACAATTACAGCACTGATTGTTAACGGCCATCTTTAACAGTCCAGGACAAAAACAATTAATCGAGGCTTCTATGTGCAAATGTGGGTGCCAGGTTCATTACACACACACACACACACACACACACACACACACACACACACACACACACACACACACACACACACACACACACACACACACACACACCTGCCCACCCACAGTCACTGTCACTGCTCACAGCATTGAACTTTGACCTCATAACCTCTGAGGCCTGTTCTGTGATGGGGGGAGGGGGGGTCCGCTGGTTGACTGTGTGAAGAGCACATACACACACATTAACAACGTCAGGGGTTTAAATTTGACTGATGACCTCTTTCCCCATGACCCCCAAATTATAATGCCATCCCATCCTCCCACACAGTCACCTACACAGTTTATTTATTGATTATCAGTTTATTTGAAACTAATGTTAAATTGATTTCCGATCACTAGAAGTTTGCAAATGGCATTTATCATATTCTATACTACACATATGTTGCACATTGCACATTTAGGCCTCATTATTTTTTCTTTTTATATTTCAAGAAAGATCCTGGGAACATATTTGTTTTCATTTTTCAAAGAAGAACGCTGGTGTTCTCTATTTTTCTTATTTTCAGAAAATTTTAAAAACAAATACCAAAACAACGTGTTTCAGTATTTTCTAACTTCCTTATCCTGTCTGAGGCTCTCAGCCTGAAGGCCATTGGTTCTTACTGAGATGTGAGGTAATATTTAAACCAACTACAAAGAACTTTTAGTTTGTGTTGATTTTGGCGGCCCCTGTGGACAGAAGTGGTAGTGTTTCCATGGGCACCACCAACCCGTGTCAAAGAACCTGATCTGACTACTGCGTGCATTTGTTTTTGAAGCGAATAAAAGAAAGATGCAACTTGCTATAAATACTTTTCTGTTTTGAACCAGCTGTTTACAGGATGGTATTTGTGGCTATGTAAAATTAATAACTGTATTATGATAATGGTGAAACAAAGTAAACTTTGTTTGGTACCGTTCATACAGTTAGGTTACATGTAAGCCTATGACTAACACATTTGGTAGATAAGATTTAGATTTTTTTGTCCCCATGGGGAAATTTTGCTTGGGCAATAGTGATACACACGGCAGCAATCGACTTAAAGCTTGCTCAGTAATTTTGTCAATAAAGCTAAATTTATCAACATGCCCTAGTAATGTTATGGCTTCATAATAATAAGCCAACAGCAAGATATACTGTAGCTTGGTAGCAAGGCTAACATAAAATGTTACATTATAAGCCAGTTAACTAGCTTTGTTTTAGCCACCAACGTGAATTCATAAGTTGAAAAACCAGGTCTTGCAGTGTATTTCATACATAAAATAGACATATTACATACCTGCCTAGGGAAAAGAGGGACAATTGAGAATCAGTTTTAAATCCTTTCAAAACCTGCAATTCTCTCCATCTGTTGAATGACTGACTAAGGTTGACTCATGTTTTTTCCCTTGCTTTATCATTGTCCCTTTTAACTTTTTTTTGTTCTTTGGTCAATTCTTTTCTTTTTCTGTTTATTGATCCTGTCCCAGTATCAGCCGTAACCACAAAATATAATGTCAAAAATAAAATTCTCTAAAGAAAAATCTCCTACTGCTTCCTTTTAACTGGCTATAGTGATGTTTGCTTATGTAGGTCACAGATTGTAGAGGTATACGTATTTAAAGGACAGATCCGGCGCATAATGAACCTAGGGGTTAATAACACATTTGTACCAAGTTGACCGTTCTCTGGGATATGTTTTCATGCTAATCGAATGTGACCAGTTTTAGCGCAAACCGCTAATTAGCTTATAACGCTAGTCATCGGGCTTCGGTTTAAATGTAGGGACCCTCATTATGCTACCGTTGAAGTGTGGTGCTATTTTGAGCCTTGTTATTTTTACTTATAACGCTAGTTGTCGGGGCACGGGTAAAGTAAAAATAAATTGCTATTTCTATTCCACTAACAAAGGCTCAAAATAGCACCACACTTCAACGGTAGCATAATGAAGTTCCCTACATTTAAACCGAAGCCCGATGACTAGCGTTATAAGCTAATTAGCGGTTTGGGCTAAAACTGGTCACATTCGATTAGCATGAAAACAGATCCCAGAGAACGGTCGACTTGGTACACGTGTTATTAACCCCTAGGTTCATTATGCACCGGATTTGTCCTTTAAATGAGACTGCTTCATAACCAGTTAAAACTCCTTGTAGTTAAAAATAATAATAATAAAAACTTTATTTGTATAGCACCTTTAAAAACAATAGTTTGCAAAGTGCTTTGACAGAAAAAACAAAAGCACATTCAAAACAATACATATACACATATATACACATCATTGTAATAGTGAAAATAGAAGATGGAAAACTCCCAGAATATTCGATACTAAATGGAATCAAACTGGTGCATGTTTCAAGAGAGTTAGTTAGAAAAAGCATACAGGAATTGTATAACTCATAGTTTAATACATTTCGTCATGATTTGTACTAACACCGGTAACTAACTGGAGGTCAAAATGCATTCAACCCTACATCACTGCAGATATTTTTAGTCCACTGTATTTTGATGTGTGTAACAAAAACTTGATTGATTTAAGCACTTCCTGGTGTTTGCTCACTATGTTGATCGCCAGCTAAGGGTCAGAGTTCACCAACCTATCACTGATTCAGTCACAACACGCTAACAACACACCCATCCTGCATGTTTGACTCTTTGTGTCTGCAAACAGCTACAACGTAGCTGCTAACAATGTTAGCGCAGAGATGTCCATCTGTGTCACCCATAACAACGTAGCACAATGATGCTAACACAGTTAGCGCTCTATCTGTCGTTGCCGGTATACATTATAACAGTCTTACCCAGCAATGCTAACATGTTTAGCCTCTAGCTATATCTTTCATAGCCCCATCCATATGCTGTGTCTGTGTAGATATAAACCAATAAGGAAGGGGGGGTTTGCCATTTAAGGCGGGTTGATGATTAAATGCCAGGAGATCCAGATGACATTAGCTCTGTGTGTCTGGAGACTGGAGGACCTTAAGAGCCACCACAGGAATATAAATACTTATAGTAAATGATCTGTTTTATATTATATGTTTCTTCATATTAGGACTTTTTACATTTAAATTTAAAGTAAAAATGAAAAAAAAAACAATGAAACTGCTACAACAAAACAATGCAGTTGCAGTCCAGAATATTCTACATGTACATCACTGGATTTTCCTATGACTGAAAAGTGCTGGACCGTGTGTGCGTGCGTGTGTGGTGGTGGCAGTGGTGGTGGTGGTGGTGGTGGTGGTGGGGGGGGGGGGGGGGGGGGGGGGGGGGGGTATTTTTCAGGAGCCTTAATGGTCAGTCTGTCCCCACAGAGACTGGCTCAAATGTCAGGTCAGCTATGAAGTGACCTCCATATGTCTTTATCCTCTGTGTGTGTGTGTGTGTGTGTGTGTGTGTGTGTGTGTGTGTGTGTGTGTGTGTGTGTGTGTGTGTGTGTGTTTTACAAGAACTTCATTTGAAATATTAGGATGGCTTTTTGTTTTGTTTATAAGAAGTTATGATTTCTTCATGGACATTGCATGTTACAGCCAGGTTGAGCGGGGCTGGGACTTGCTGATACGGTCGGGTTTTTAACTATAATCTGTTAAAATGCTTCAAAGTTTTGAGAATGCAATATAGGCTAACCCTCTGGTGGATTTACATTTATGTTAGTGTTCAATGTGCACTGCCCAATATAATTAAACACATACTGCAGATGTAATGTCCTATTTCAGAAAAGATCATGAAAATGGAAAATTAGAGGCATCATGGTGGCTGATACAGTTGCAGTGTCTCAAATTTGAATGTATCCTTCTTTATCACATTTTAATTCTCTGTTGGTCCTAATATAATTCAATCCTGCAACATAAGGAGAGAAAGAAATTGTGAAATGAAATGATTAAGTCACATAAAATATGCTGTAGCATTGTTGGAGATTCGACCTCCAACAGTGCTACAGAGTAACATCAAGCTCCTGACTATTTTACTTTACACTGATTCTACCGTTTCTACCGTTTGAAGGTAAGGCGCTGACCTTCCTGCTGCTGCAGCCCCCCAGCCCCAAGCTGCCTCCCCACAGCACCATCCGCCGCACCGCCATCGATCTGATTGGCCGAGGCTTCACCGTGTGGGAGCCGTATATGGACGTGTCAGCGGTGCTCATGGGGCTGCTGGAGCTCTGTGCTGATGCCGAGAAGCAGCTGGCCAAGTGAGTCCATGGCCGCACGCACACAAACTCAAATGTTATTCATAAATTACTCAACATTATCTATTTTAAATTCTGAAATAAATAAACACTGTACATAAATATATAAAGTAAGAGGACCTAAGGAAATGTATGTTAGAAATCAGAATTTTGTAGGTGGAATTAAATGAACAGTGGCATCTCTATACATTACCCAATATTTTGTAATGTGTGTAGAAAGTTTTCCTTTTTAACTGCCAAGAAATACTGCGGGTGTGCTGTATGTTGAAATATAGTCATCAAATGCCACTTAAACAATAAGAAAGAGCTTGAGACTTGACTTTAGACTGGCTTTGACTGGCCAGCTTTAAGACTCAATTGACTTGGGACATGTCTTGAACCTGCTTTAACAAGACTTGCATATTTACTTGGACTTGTCTTAACTGACTTGGACTTTGAGGGTAAATATTAAAATGGTCGGTCTTTTTAATGGCCAGCATGCAAAGGGACGGAAAAGATGTGAAAACAGCTCTGAATATATCATGTGCATAAAGCAAAGCTTACATATAGATTCAAGTGATACAAAAAGATGTAAATACAAAGTGAACAAAAAGACACTGTATCACAGCGGTTCTGTATTCTGAGTTTCTGTTCAGGAACTGATTGGTTTATTTATTGTTAGTGTTTGTCTGTTCGACTGCTCAGTCTTCCCTCTCAGATTCCAGAGTACAGACAACAGCCTGCCTATAGATACAAATAGAAGCACACACACACACACACACACACACACACACACACACACACACACACACACACACACACACACACACACACACACACACACACACACACACACACACTCTCACACGCACACACACACACACTCTCACACGCACACACAAACACACACACACACACACACACAGAAACACATTACACAGCCGACACACTGAGATATGGAAGCCAGGCTGTAATCTGATTGCAGGACATTATGATGATGTAACGACGTCTGCGTTGCTCAGACATGTTAGTCCTCTGTCTGTGTGCATGTGTTTGTGTTCATGTGGTATCATGAAACCAAACTAGTGGTCAGATTGTTAAGTAATTTCCTGCTCCTTAGAGTGTGAACCCTTTAGATTTTTGTCCTTTCCTGAACTAAAGATAGAGAGATACGTTTATGTGCTGACAGAGAACCCAGGCACAAGCAAGTCGGCAGCCTAGACCGGTGTCAACACAACTGTAATCATAGCCTACCTATTGCTCATATTCCAATTTGTTCTGTGGGATTTCTGTGTAAGGGCAGACTTAACGTTGATTTATCTGATCATATATGACTTATATCAGTCACTGTGACTGTGACTGCCAGTTTGACTTACTGAGATGACCCAGTCAGAAGTTGGTGTTAGACCACAGATGTTGACAGCAGCAGTCTACTTTGCCTCCTGCACCATCAACATCACATTCAGCAGAGAGCAGGTCAAATGTTATGGCTGCCTTCAAACCGTAGTCCTAGTGAGGTTGTGGTTTAGCTAATGCAGCATTTTGTATGAGGTCAGAGGTCACACAGAAAGTAATTCTGTGGCATCTTCTCATGTTTGGTACAAAGAAGTGTGCGTGCGTGCGTGCGTGCGTGCGTGCGTGCGTGCGTGCGTGCGTGCGTGTGTGTTCCTCTGCTAAAATCTAACTGGCCAACATAAGTTGATCCTATTAAGGCTGAAACTTGAGCTGGGTCAGTCTGGTTAAATGAGTATAAATATGTCTGCTGCCACGGTGTGTGTGTGTGTGTGTGTGTGTGTGTGTGTGTGTGTGTGTGTGTGTGTGTGTGTGTGTGTGTGTGTGTGTGTGTGTGTGTGTGTGTGTGTGTGTGTGTGTGTGTGTGTGTGTGTGTGTAGAAGAGTATAACACAATCCAATGTTAGTGGAACAGAAAGTGAGGAGAATTTGAACGTACTCAGACTTAAAGATTCCCACAAAATAGTAAACATAAGGAACAGTCTGGACACATTGGAGTTGTGAGTTACATACAGTAAGTTCTGTTAAAAACAATTGGTAGTGGATTTGTTTGACCGTTCATCATCCATCTGTATAATTCCACCTGAAATACTATGCAATTACTACAACTAACAATAATAATGGCAATAATGTTAAAATCAATGTTTAGTTTAGGAATAGTGATGAGTATTGGTTACATTAAATCATCAATTGATAATGTTTATTTTTAAATGAATTACTTAACAGTTATGTCAGTTGATTATAATGATCACGCATGAGTCAGAGATGACTCACACTGCTTTATTAAGTAGTATTTTAGGAGCACCACAACAGCATACAAAGTCAATGGAAAGATGCAAGTGAACTTAGATTCAGGATTCAAAATGTCGATAAAACATGTAGGTAAAAACATACTTCATGTCTATTTTCACACAATTGTGATTGTTTTAAAGAAATGCAAATAAGCCAGAGCGTTTTTCTATCCTATCTCAGAATGTATGTGTGGTGTAGCCATACCTTACTCCACAGCGCTGTGGATCGGGCAATGCAAGACTAATCACCCAGTGAATTTGTCAGTATCCAGTTATTCAATTGGTCAGTCAACTATCTGATGTGTCAGTATCCCAGCCAGCCACTCAGACAGTCACTCTATCCTTTTTTTGTTTTTCATTCGGTTTTATATAGACTTTTGAACTCACTCGTGCTCTTCCAACGACATCCTGTCAGTAAATAACTGAGAAAACCCATCATCCACTAAACCTTTTATCAAACCAGCCAGTAAAAGTCAGTCAGTGAATAAGTAATCTCTATGAACTGATGTCTGCATAGGAATGCAGAATCTGTAATATTGACTATTGCCCAATCACATTTGAGCGGGCTTTGGTTACATGCAGGTAAACAGTCCTTGGAAGTAAAAGAGGTGGAACACATTGGCCGAAATGCAATCTCAAAACTTGGCCCGGATATCCACTGGCTACGCAGGAACCCCAGAAATATTGGCCGTTGCCTCTAGAGACTGAATCGTCTGACCAAGATCAGTCTATTAGTGTCCCAGTCAAATAAATCCATTCTTAAACCAGCCAGTGAATAGGTAACTAAACCAGTCAGTCAGGAAACCATCCAATTACCCAACTAAGCAAACTAGTTCAATCTGCTAGTCCATAAGTGTCCCACTCAATAAATCCATTCTTAATCCAGCGAGTAAGGCCGGTTACATGCTTCTGGCACTGGGCTCTACAAACGCATGCACCTGCAAACCTTGGCAATAACATTAACTAGTTTGTCACACAAACCCATCGCATCCCTCTTAAAATTAAAACATTTGGCCATGCTGACTGCATTATTCCTTGTTGATGCTTGGCTTGTTTGTCTTTGGTACCCTAGCTCCGTTTGGGATAAACCAATTGTTCCCAAAGAAAAACTTAGGGCCCACGGCTGTGTGCTGCTCTTCGTTGGTGGTGGGGAACCAGACGTACATGAATTTCAGTGTAAACTGACAATAAAGTTGTATTGTATCGTACAACCGAAAAATACTGTTACACTGATAACACTTCCGATAAAGCATAAATCTACCTGTCCAAGCAAGTTTTTAAGTGTGGATTCTCCTTTGCATCATTGTGGTGCGCCAAGCATTACTGCCCACTTAGGCATTATTGGATGTAATTCAGTATCTGACAGTAGGTGACAACAAACTGGTGAGAAACACAGTTGCAGTGGATGTTTTCTTCCCCAATGACCACAAGCGACAACAATAAGCCCATTCCACACTTGAAAACAAACTGCGACAAGTGACACAAAGGTTATTTTAAAGGTGAGTTATTCAAACAAAAAAGCTAATGTGTTTATAATACAAGAAGAACAACAAAGCAAGTACAAAACACACATACTGTACAATGGCACAACGCATTCTCATGAACAGGTTTGCATGATATCTTACGAAACTGTGAGCCGGGTACCGGTCATTGTGAGGTGACGGTCGTGGTAGCAGGCTGTTACAGTTAAATTTAGCTGACAAAAGGTGACCGTGAGCCATGTACTGGTCATCGTGAGGTGACAGCCATGACAGCGATCATTACAGTTAAGTTTAGCCGACAAAAGCTGTGTGAGCCGGGTACCTGTCTTTGTGACAGCAGCCGTTACAGTTTTACTGATACTTTTCGTAGCAATTTTTTACAAATAGTTTATGAGAACAGCCTGAATGTCAACATGCTGTTTTTTTTAACTTTAACAGTGACCTTACCATGTCCTGTATTCAGGTTTCTCCACAGCGCTCACTGCGGTCTTGGAGAGCAGTGGCAATTCCCAATAGTACAACCCCAAATCAGAAAAAGTTGGGACAGTATGAAAAACACAAATAAAAAAAGAAAGTAGTGATTTCTAAATGTACTTTGACTTGTATTTCATTGCAGACAATGTGAACACAAAATATTTCATGTTTTGTCCGGTCAACTTAATTTCATTTGTAAATATACATCCTTTCCTGTCATTCAGACCTGCAACACATTCCAAAAAAGGTTGGGACAGGAGCAATTTAGGGCTAGTATTCAGGTAAATTGGTTAAATAATGATGTGATTTGAAGCAGGTGATGTCAACAGGTGATTGTAATTGTGATTTGGTACAAAAGCAGCATCCAAGAAAGGTCTAGTCCTTTAGGAGCAAAGATGGGCCGAGGATCGCCAGTTTGCCAACAAATACGTGAGAAAATTATTGAAATGTTTGAAAAGGAAGACATTTGCTTATTTCACCTTCAACAGTGCATAACATAATTAAAAGATTCAAGGAATGAGGAGGAATTTCAGTGCGTAAAGGACAAGGGCGTAAGCCTAAGTTGAATTACCGTGATCTCCGAGCCCTCAGGCAGCACTGCATCAAGAATCGTCATTCATCTATAAGCGATATCACCACATGGGCTCAGTACTACTTTGGCAAACCTTTGTCAAGTACCATAATACGTAGTTACAGCCACAAATGCCAGTTAAAACTGTACTGTGCCAAAAGGAAGCCCTATGTTAACAGTGTCCAGAAGCGCCGTCGACTTCTCTGGGCTCGGAGGCATCTGGGACGGACCATCACACAGTGGAAACGTGTACTGTGGTCAGATGAATCAGTATTTCAGGTATTTTTTTGGGAGAAATGGACGCTGTGTGCTCCGGACCAAAGAAGAAAAGGATCATCCAGACTGTTACCAGCAACAAGTCCAAAAGCCAGGGTCTGTCATGGTATGGGGTTGTGTCAGTGCCCTTGGCAAAGGTAACTTGCACTTCTGTGATGGCACCATTAATGCTGAAAAGTACATAGAGATTTTGGAGCACAATATGCTGCCTTCAAGAAGACATCTTTTCCAGGGACGTCCATGCATATTTCAACAAGATAATGCAAAACCACATTCTGCACACATTACAAAGTCCTGGCTGCGGAGGAAGAGGATACGGGTACTTGACTGGCCTGCCTGCAGTCCCGACCTGTCTCCAATAGAGAATGTGTGGCGCATTTTGAAGCGCAAAATGCGACAACGAAGACCCCGTACTGTTGCCCACCTTAAGACTTGTTTGCAGCAAGAATGGGACAAAATTACACCTGAAACACTTCTTCACTTGATCAGCTTCAGTCCCTAAATGTCTTTTAAGTGTTGTGAAAAGGAATGGCAACATTACAAAGTGGTAAATACTTTACTGTTCCAACTTTTTTTGAAATGTGTTGCAAGAACCAAAATAGGAATTTTGTTTTTTTTAAAAAAAAAGAAAAAAACAATCATGAGGAACACATTAAATTATGTGCTGTTGTATTGTCTGCAATGAAATACAAGTCAAAGTACATTTAGAAATCACTACTTTCTTTTTTTTATTTGTGTTTTCCATACTGTCCCAACTTTTACTGATTTGGGGTTGTACGACCATTACTGGGAATAATTGTTGCGGACAGTGTGCATGCAGTCGTAGAGCAGATGGCGAGTGGGTTGCCACAGGCACCATACTGAGTCATTGAACCATTGAGGGTCAAGTCAGCCATTGAACTAGTCAGTACAAAACATCCAGTTACTCTGTCAGAAACTCTGAGAAAACCAGTTAGTCAATAATATCCCAGTTAGAGCGACACAGTGACGTGGAATAAAACCTGTGTTAGGGGTCTCTCCACATGGGTCAACACACTTCAACTGGCCCTCCATCATGACGCAGGTCCAATCCTGCCTGGCTTTGGCAAAGTGGCATGTTTGTCCAGAATGGATTAATATTCAATTATACCAATTATACAATTATTCTATGCAAAATCTCAAGTCACCCAAGTCTCAAATGTATTAAAAGACAAACACTCTGGCAGCCTCTACACAAGAGGTTGTGTGCTTATTTTTTATGATTTACCGTTTATTAATTTCACCTCATTTTCACCTTTATATTTCTTTAAAAAAATGACATTCTTGTTTTATGGCTTTGTATATCTTGCAATTGTTTCCATTATTATCAACCTGTTTTTGTTACTAGTATTTGTATTTTCATCTCTTTAGGATTTTCTTATTGTATTGTTTTTTCGCACATTGTGTGTCCTGTTTTTAATACCTGTGCTATTGATTTGTTTCTTTTGTACAGCTTGAGTTGGCTTGAGTGCACTGACCGCTTCACTAAACCTCTTATACTTCCCATGCATGCATCCCGTGGTAATGAAAAAACAACAACACTGTATTCCACTGTATGCTATTCACGTACTACTGTGTAGTAGGCCACTGACCCTGGAAAAGGAGGACAAGAACATGTGAGACAAATTCAAACATAAGGTGCCAAATGATCTGCATTTTGTTGTAGTTAAGTTGTACTTATAGGTGTTTTTATGCATTTCTACAGCACCCCTGACAAAGCCAGACAGCACACCAGCCAACCAATTATGAAACCAGTCAGTAAGCATGTCGTTTACTAAACCATCCAGTCAGTAAACAGTCATTCATATACACAGTCTAGGTTTCTTGCAGCAGTGACTCTCCACATGTGATCGAGGTTATTCAGTCCTCCCTCACACACACAAATCAATACTTCCAATCCTCACTGTGTGTATGTGTGTGACTCAGTATTGACTGGATAATGTCAGCGTGATACTGGCTGTGAATGCAGTCATGTTGCCAGATTCACACATACTGAACATTGTGCGTGTGTGTGTGTGTGTGTGTGTGTGTGTGTGTGTGTGTGTGTGTGTGTGTGTGTGTGTGTGTGTGTGTGTGTGTGTGTGTGTGTGTGTGTGTGTGTGTGTGTGTGTATGTGTGTGCATGTATGTTTCTTGTCAGCTCCACATTCTGTAAATTCAGTAGTTGAACAATTTCAATCTGATTTCATAATCCAGTTTACTTCATGCTCTACGCCCACTGCTGCTATTATTAGTATTATTATTAGTCATAGTTCTATTATCTTTACTGCTACTATAATTGCAGCGTTTCGTCATTTGATTCAATTATATCCACTGCTATAATTATTATGAGTCATATTTCTATAATTATTATAGGTATTTCTCTCTCTCTCTCTCTCTCTCTCTCTCTCTCTCTCTCTACCCCCCTCCCTCTCCATACCGGTCAAGACAGATGGCTGCCCACTCAGGAGCCAAGTTCTGTTCAAGGTTTCTGCCTGTTAAAAGGAAGTTTTATCATCGCCACCACACTAAGCCATCACAATTGCTCTTGGGGGAAATTGTTGGGTCTTTGTAAATTATAGAGTGTGGTCTAGACCTACTCTATCTGTAAAGTGTCCTGAGATAACTCCTGTCATGATTTGACACTATAAATAAAATTGAATTTATGTAGTTTTAGTTTTTATTTAGTTTGAATTTAACTTTTTTTTTGTGTATGTATATATATATATATATATATATATATATAATTTATGTTCAGTGGAAGACCATCTTTTGCTATAACCTCACAAATAAAAATGGAATTAAATTGACACATTTCCGATAATGTCACCAAAAATTAAACGTAATAAACTTTGTAAAGATGACTAGGTTGTTGTAATAAATTGCAATAGATTGCACGCATACCTAAAGCCTACAGCTCATTCTCATGAACTGGTTTGTATGATATTGTACAAAATGTTATGCACAACAATATCTATCTCATGAAATTATGGCTGATCACATGATGGTTACTGCGACCTGTCTCGTGACAGGTTTAACCACAAAAAGGTATCTGTAACAGCCTAATTAGTGGCCACATATAGTTTTAGCTTCTAATTTTGTTTTTTTATTAATGACAATCACATTGTGTGTGTGTGTGTGTGTGTGTGTGTGTGTGTGTTATGACTGTAATAATAACCCTGATTATTTTATTACATGTTCTAAACGTTGGTTATTAACCTCAGTGATTCTCAGTACAATTAGCTCCCTGCACTCCTGCTGCCTTATATCAACATTGTGACTGTTTCCAATTACAGCCACCCCTCTAAATGAAATTAAACATTTCAATATTGCTGATATATTGCCAATATATTACCAGCATTAATTACAGGTGCTGTAGCTGTGATCTGTAATCAGAGGAGATGAATTGTACAGCTTGGCCGTCCGTCCACCAATCAGTCCCTCCCTCTCCTCCATCTCTCTCTCTCTCTCTCTCTCTCTCTCTCTCTCTCTCTCTCTCTCTCCCTCCCCCCAGAATCATGTCTTAACAAGGTGGCCTTGCTCTCCTCTCCTCTCTTTCCCCCTGTCTCTTACACACACACACACACACACACACACACACACACACACACACACACACACACACACACACACACAGAGGGGTGTGTGGCCAGCTGTTAGGGTGTGTGTGTCTAATTCCTGTTGCATTGTGGGAGTCCATTATGCCGTCGTCTGGTGAATGGCTCCCATTGACTCAGCCTTGACATTATAAGCTGCCCGCTAATCTCTTCACTCCATTTATTAGTAAGGCTCGATCACTCTGCCGCTTCTCTCAGTTAATCTCGTTTTTCTTCTGCTCTTTATAAAATTGTCTATTTAAATGTCTCTCTCCCTCTTTAGATCATTATAAAATCTCCCTATAAAGGATACTGCTCATGATATTCTATATTTCTCTTATTGTCAACAAATCCCATGAAAAGACCAAAACCAACAATGAATGTATCTACTAACAAGTATTGTTTGTGTATCAAAATCTGATATATCTTCTTCCTCTGTGCCATAGAGCTAAATTATTGTTGCAATGAGTGACATATTCCTTCATTACTATGAACACACACACACTGTAGTTTATTTTGACTCAATCCCACATACACTGTCCTGCTGCCCCAAATATTCACTAGAGCACTAAATGTGGATTAATCCACAGCTGAAAATTGTCCCCCAAAATGCAGTATTTACCAGAGGTGTTAAATTGACTTTGGACTTTAAAGGAGAGCTCCGGCCAATTGTTACGGTAATCTTGCTAAATATAACTATGCGAGACCTGTCTATAGAAAAAAGAAACGAGCTAAATTGGTACTAGCAACACAGAGCTGCTGCAGCTAATGCCTACAGCTCCCAATTAGCTAAAACGGCAGTTATGGGTGCATGAGATAAATAGTGCCTTTGTGTATCTTAATAGACACAAAATGCAATTAAAATGTCTGTGTAACATGAACAGGGCCCTTACACGACAACAAGATGCATTTTCAACATTCACCTACCCTGTTAGCTGCTAGCTAGCTAGCTGTTGTCTGGGACGAGAGAGTGTTCAGTCAGGCTTCAGTAATAATCATCATGCAGCAGTCCCGTGTGTATTTGTAGCATATATATGGATATATATGATATATATCCATTTTGTGTGCGATCCATCTGGCGTTGGAGAGTAGTAGGATTCTTTGCTGTGGGGATCGTTGTGGTAGTTTCCGACCGGCGGCCTGGCTTCTTCTTCCTCCCCGCCCTCCTCGCTTGCCGCAGCCAACAACAATCACACGAGCGCCCGCTGGTCTGGTAAATGTCCTCCGGAGGACCGGTCATGCCTTCGCGGTGAAAATGTTTTATGTATTCCCCCTCAAAAAATAGGTAATTGAGCGCTGTAGTGGTTATGAGCATATTAGTGACTATGTAGCTAACTACATGGAAACGGGCAGAATTATGTCAGTGCCTTGTTCAGTAAAATAGTGTTACAGACGGCTAGCTGCAGTCTCGTGCTGAAGTCCCGTGGGAATTCAGTTGTGGCAAGAAAAAGATAAATAACAGTGTGTAGGTCGGAGGAGCGCTCAATTACTTATTTAGGGGGAATAAACAAAAAAATTTCGACGCAGAGGCATCACCGGTTCTCTGGAGGACATCCACCAGACCAGCGGGTGCTCGTGTGATTGTTATTGGCTGCGGCAAGCGAGGAGGGCGGGGAGGAAGAAGAAGCAAGGCCGCAGGTCGGATATATATATATATATATATATATATATATATATATATATGCTACAAGTACACACGAAACTGCTGCATGATGATTATTACTGAAGCCTGACTGAACACTCTCTCGTCCCAGACAACAGCTAGCTAGCAGCTAACAGGGTAGGTGAATGTTGAAAATGCATCTTGTTGTCGTGTAAGGGCCCTGTTCATGTGACACAGACATTTTAATTGCATTTTGTGTCTGTTAAGATGCACAAAGGCACTATTTAATTTATCCACCCATAACTGCCGTTTTAGCTAACTGAGAGCTGTGGGCATTAGCTGCAGCAGCTCTGTGTTGCTAGCACCAATTTAGCTTGTTTGTTTTTCTATAGACAGGTATCGCATAGTTATATTTAGCAAGATTACCGTAACAATTGGCCGGAGTTCTCCTTTAACATCAGTGATTTGTGACTTCACTAGAACTTAGGCCTAGGCACTAGGCCATTTGAGTTGGAATGACTTAATATCCTCCCTCAACCAAATATTATCAATTATGTTTGATAAAAGCAGCAAAGCAATCCAACGACATCAGGTTGCACGAGAAAGAGTGACATGCATTTGGTAGTTCAGACAAGCAGACAGACAACAGATGATACTTCTTTATATCCCATCCAGATGTTTAGACTGTGCTCAACAAAAAACAGCTCAGAAGTTACAGATAACATACTGAGACACACCTGAGCAGTTTTATTTATTTGACAGTAATGAACGCACTTTGAAAAGTCTTCAGTATTTCTGTAAATGTATTGTTGCTGTGTACTATTTTTAAACAGGATAACCTTTCTTGAAAACAAAGTGAAGGACTTTGACTTGACTGGGAACCTCATAGACTAGACATGAGACTAACTTGTGACTTGCAAAGTAACTACTTTATCCTACCTCTGCTTTTTTTAAATAAAATTATATTTTGTGTGCTGTTTTAAAAACATATTTTGCCATTTTCTAAAACCAAACCTACACCTTCCGTGTCTCCTAACTTAAATCTTTACTTTCCATGTTGATTTGTCATGAAAAACATATGTTCTGTCTCTCTCTCTCTCCGCAGTGTTACCATGGGTCTGCCCCTCAACCCGCCGGCAGATTCCGCTCGCTCAGCCCGCCATGCCCTCTCTCTTATCGCTACTGCTCGACCACCAGCTTTCATCACCACCATTGCAAGAGAGGTGAGACTAATCGGTTCAAACAACTTCACAAACTTCAAAAACAACCGCTTCAAATAATCATCAGGCACCATATACTTCTTTTACATATCATGTGTTGCTGTAACCTAACCCTGTTTTTTGTACAAAGTTGCCTCTTTTGGTTTTGCCCAGTGTTTTCATGCTGACTGTGGTGGAGGGATAGTAACAAGAAGAGGGAATGTTATACTAAAAAGAATAAAACTTTGGAAGATACCCACTTGATTTGTCTAACCCATACTGCTGAAGCCACAAGCCACAAATTTATTTAACTTTGGAATGTCATTTTGCTACTCTTGTTCATAAAATGGATTGTGGATTTTACACCCAGCTTGGAAACAGATTAAAGGGAGAGTTTCAGATTTTGTTATGTGGGGTTGTGTTGTACTGGGGTTGCATGAGGTACTTATCCATAGTCAGTATATTACCTACAGTAGATGGAGGCTGGCACACCCCCAGTTTGGAGAAACATGCAAGAGTACTGGCTTGGAAGCAACAATGGACTGCTGTGGACAGGAGCACATAGCAAAAATGTATTTTAGCCACCTAAAATAAGGACCACCTAAAAACATCAATATCAGTTTAAAGCGTAACTCTCGCAGAAATGCATCCTAGGGTATTTTTGTGAATGTACGTGAGTCAAACTTTAGTTTAAAAGCATATTTAGGACAGAATCGCCACTTTTAAGATTCACCGTATTCTCGTTTTTCAGTCAAATGGCCTTTTGAATGGGAGAGCTAGGGGCACTTTTATACTAGCCTCAAAATAGCTATTTTCGAAATACTAAGAAGGCTCAACACAACAGGAGACTTTGCTTCAAGTATCTCCAGGGGCTCTACACATTAATGCAAGCATTGACAACATTCTTTGTGTACACAGATTTACTAAAAAGAAAGTTTTTGAACAACTCACGTAGCTCTTGTTTCCGGCTGCGGCCATATTATCAGTCAAAACTAGTCGATTTCCGAATGCGACGTAACGGGGAGGAGAGTAAAGATGGAAAGCTCATAAAGCTTATTTCCGTATAAATGCACGGATGATTTTTTTGTTTAGTCGTTAGTGAAAAACAGTATTGACCTTGTAGGCCAGTCAAGTATCCGTGTCCTCTTCTTCCGCAGCCAGGACTTTGTAATGTGTGCAGAATGTGGTTTTGCATTATCTTGTTGAAATACGCATGGACGTCCCTGGAAAAGATGTCTTCTTGAAGGCAGCATATTGTGCTCCAAAATCTCTATGTACTTTTCAGCATTAATGGTGCCATCACAGAAGTGCAAGTTACCTTTGCCAAGGGCACTGACACAACCCCATACCATGACAGACCCTGGCTTTTGGACTTGTTGCTGGTGACAGTCTGGATGATCCTTTTCTTCTTTGGTCCGGAGCACACAGCGTCCATTTCTCCCAAAAAATACCTGAAATATTAATTAATCTGACCACAGTACACGTTTCCACTGTGTGATGGTCCATCCCAGATGCCTCCGAGCCCAGAGAAGTTGACGGCGCTTCTGGACACTGTTAACATAAGGCTTCCTTTTGGCACAGTACAGTTTTAACTGGCATTTGTGGCTGTAACTACGTATTGTGATACTTGACAAAGGTTGACAAAGGACAAAGTAGTCCTGAGCCCATGTGGTGATATCGCTTATAGATGAATGACGATTCTTGATGCAGTGCCGCCTGAGGGCTCGGAGATCACAGTTGTTCAGCTTAGGCTTGCGCCCTTGTCCTTTACGCACTGAAATTCCTCCTCATTCCTTGAATCTTTTAATTATGTTATGCACTGTTGAAGGTGAAATAAGCAAATGTCTTCCTATCTTTCTTTGAGGAACATTGTTTTTAAACATTTCAATAATTTTCTCACGTATTTGTTGGCAAACTAGCAATCATCGGCCCGTCTTTGCTCCTAAAGGACTAGATCTTTCTTGGATGCTGCTTTTGTACCAAATCATAATTACAATCACCTGTTGACATCACCTGTTTCAAATCACATCATTATTTAACCAATTTACCAGATTACTAGCCCTAAATTGCTCCTGTCCCAACCTTTTTTGGAATGTGTTGACAGGTCTGAATGACAGGAAAGGATGTATATTTACAAATGAAATTAAGTTGACCAGACAAAACATGAAATATTTTGTGTTCACATTGTCTGCAATGAAATACAAGTCAAAGTACATTTAGAAATCACTACTTTCTTTTTTTATTTGTGTTTTTCATACTGTCCCAACTTTTTTCTGATTTGGGGTTGTACTTAGCTAAAGCATGCACACCCAATTGAGGAGCTAAATTACAAATGTTAATGGTCTCAAATGCAGTGTGTTTCTCTTTGTGTCATGTCTTTCATATATGCTTTCTCCAGTAATAACAGATGTATACATCTGTTTGTTTTCCAGGTTCATCGGTACAACGCAGCTCAGGCAAACTCTCAGTCGCAGCAGAACGTTCATACCACCACGCTGGCCAGAGCCAAGACTGAGATACTGCGAGTGATTGACATCCTGATAGAGAAAATGCCTGGCGACGTTGTGGATCTGCTGGTCGAGGTAAACTTTATTACATATGACATGTTACACTACTAATTATGAAGATGGCATTCTCCACATATTTGGCTTTTAGAAACAGTTACCAACATCTATGAAAAATTCTGAATTCATTTTCCATAGATGCAATACAAAATAATAAAAAAAAAACATTATGAGAAGTATCATCACCGCCTTCTATTCCTCCTCTCTCTCCTCCTTGTCTCCTTCTTGACTCCCCTCTTCACCTCCTCTTCTTCAGGTGATGGATATCATCATGTACTGTATTGAAGGGTCTCTGGTGAAGAAGAAAGGACTGCAGGAGTGTTTCCCTGCTATTTGCAAGTAAGTATGTGTCTATGGGCCAACAAGCCCAATGGGGTGGGCCTAGAAGGGTGCCCCAATCCTTTGGGCTAGAGTTCTTTCAATCTGACAATTGTGATTCCATTGGATCAGAGTACTGTTACTTGGCTGCCTGTTTTTTCCAGCTCTTGTCACATGACCCTACTGGCTGTCAGAAAGACATGTCAGCAAAAGGTTAGTCTATATCGACGACGTTCCACTTCCAGGATTGTTCAGGTGCCGCCATAAATTCCGCTGGATGTCCCTCTTTTTAGGCCAGATGTCCATCACCTTCCGCGTTCTTTGTCTTGGCATTCTAAACTCCGGTCCATTTATGAGGACTATGGTTAACTGCTCCTCAGATCTCTGCAGGGTAAATCCAGACAGCTAGCTAGACTATCTGTCCAATCAGATTTTTCTGTTGCACAACTAAAACAACTTTTGAATGTACACATGTTCCACCAAAACAAGTTCCTTTCCAAGGCTATTTTGCAGAGGCACCGTGTCTGTCTCACAAATAAAGCCTTCTAAACCAAATATTACACAACTGCACGTGTCCCACTGTTATGTCCCTAAGTTGTCTAGGGGTGGAGGACGCAAACAATTTGAAATAATAAACCGGGAGAGAAACAAACAAATTATATACGGCAACGCTTTCAACGATAACTTAAATGATTTATTAATCACCAAACACAAAACAATCTCCAAAAGGAAGACGTTGACTCAGGCTCATGCAGGTTCTCACAGCTTCCACTAAAACTCCGGTTTACACTATCACTGGCTCCACACTGGCTTAACTGCAGCACCCAGCACTTCTCTGCTCACACTGTCACTCTGGCTTCCACTGAAACGCCCCCCCTCACTCTGGCTTGGCACAGCCATTTAACACCTTCCCTTGATCAGCTGATTAGCTCCAGCTGCAGGAGTGACGTCACCAGCACACACCTGAAGAGAATCACACAGAAGAAAACACAACACAGAACACGGCACGTGACACCCAGCAGTAAAGTGACCGGAATTTGGAGAGAAATTACCAGGATTGTCTGCCAAGATTATGTCGTGTTAGCGTACAAGTACTTAAAGCGTTACTCTTGCCAAAATGCAACCTAGGGTCTTTTTGTGAATATACCTGAGTCAAACTTTTGTTTAAAAGCATAATTAGGACAATACACCACTTTTACTACTTTACTTTAGTTTCATGTTGTGTTGAGCCTTCTTAGTGTTTTAAAAATAGTGATTTTTATGCCATCATTGTAGTGCCCCTAGCTCTCCCATGCAAAAGGCCATTTGACCGAAAATGAGAATACGGTTAATTTAAAAGTGGTGTTTCCGTCCTAATTATGTTTTTAAACTAAAGTTTGACTCCGGTACATTCACAAAAAGACCCTAGGTTGCATTTTGGCAAGAGTAACGCTTTAATAGTTAACAGTATGCTAATGTTAGATTGGAATGGAACGAATCAGCACTTTCTAACATCCAAAATCACAGATAAAGGCTTCTGAACCAAACATTACCCAATCGGACATGTTTCAGCAGTAATGCGACCCGGAATTGGGGAAAGTTTAACAACATTGGCAGCCCAGATGACGTTGTTTACTGCCGTACTAGCCATGTAGCTGCTATAGTTAGCAGTGGACACTAATAGAATATAACAGCACTTTCGCAAAAAAGGCTTTTAAACCGAATACTACATAAACAGAAAGAATTTCAGGAATAATGTGACTCGGAATTGGGGAGAATTTAACAACACTGGCAGCCAAGACGACATTTTACTGCCGTTAGCCTGTAGTTACATGCAACAATGTTAACACCGCAGTGGCTTAAGAAAAACACTCCAGTCCTGCCTTCCTGGAGCAGATGACCAGTCATAGAAGGCTGGCTTAGAGTTGCGTATTACTTAGCCGAGGGTAGAACAAACTGTTGAAACCGGAGTGTTCAGAACAGTTGGAAATCTGAACATTTTAGCTCACGGGAATTTCTCTAAAATACATTTACCTCATTATATGTCAACGTTAAGGGCACCACCAGTAGGAATCCGTTTGGGCCAGAGGGGACTAAAAGGATGGCAGCACCTGGGATTGTTGTGCAAAATTCTGTTAGGCCATAAGCTTTGACATCCCCTAATAGTTGTCCTTGCTTGTTTTTTTCTTCTTGGTTTGTCTTCAAATTATGACCTTTTTTTAAGAGTAGATTTGTCTATTGTCCATGCAATGTGGACTTTTGCAACCCATTTAAAATCAAGTTTGTCACCCCACTTTTTTACAATTAACAGTAGGGGTTTGTACAGAATGTACATTTTAAGATGATGTTAGTTTATCTCTATGCAATCATATTTTCTACTACTGCTTCGCTGATATACTGTAGTACATTTGTTTTTTGGGGTTTTAGTTTTATGGGAACGAATGGTAACACAGCGTGATTGTTAATTCTTTGTCTTTTGAAGTCTTCCTGTTTCTTTCTTCTTCTAGATGATTCCCAGTTGAATGTTAATGTGTTAACTTGGGTTTGTTGTCCACTTGTTTAGGTTCTACATGGTTGGTTACTGTGACCGCAGTCACCGCATCGCTGTTGGAGCTCGCCAGGGTTCAGTGGCCCTCTACGATGTCCGTACTGGAAAATGCCAGGTACATTAAAAACTCTACGCCACTCATCTAATTAGTTCTGTTGTTTGATCACAACAGAAGAAAAAGCCAAGTCAAGCTTTCGCCTGCTTTTCCAGTTTTATCCATCCATTCATCCGTCCATCCATCACCCATCCACCCATTTTTACCTTAATTTTTTCACACCTTCATCTCTGTCCATCTCTTGCTTAATCATTCATCCATATACCATCCATCCATCCATCTGATGAACTGATCATCTACTGTGGATCATCCTCTTCTCCCTCGTCTTTTTTACTGTCTATCATCAAACGTCTATCATTTGATTCATCTGTCCAATTTCCTTGTCCAATTGTTTCTTACCTATCTTTAATTTTTTCTGTCCATCCATGAAAAGGACGTATTGCATGTAATGACAGGAGAGCAGTAAGAATGGGTGTAAATAAAGGGAAAATAAAGAGGGAAGCAGGAGAGGAGTTTTGCCTCAACGTATTTTTCTATCTCAGTAATTGATTAATGATGAAGCAATGACTCTATTATCACGTTTTTTAGTCTTGGAACACATTTCTGTTTTATTGTGTGTGAGATTGTGTAGTGTATGTGTTTTCTGTGTGCTATTTACCTTTGTTTGTGTGTATTTTTGTGCGTGTGTGTTTGTTGGTAATTTGCTGCGTATTGATTTGCAGTAACCGGAGCAGTCTAGTCTGGTGCAGGGGGTCATTTATATCTGATAACAGCACTGGCCCCTGTTCACCCGACATTTAGTTTGTTTGTGTGTGTGTATGTGTGTGTGTGTGTGTGTGTGTGGTCTAAAGACAGAAGACACTTCCTTTGAGTGTTATTTACAGTAATTAACAGTTAATTGATAATGGCATTGCGGAAGGAAACAGTCTAAACTGTGTGTGTGTGTGTGTGTGTGTGTGTGTGTGTGTGTGTGTGTGTGTGTGTGTGTGTGTGTGTGTGTGTGTGTGTGTGTGTGTGTGCATGCGTGCGTGCGTGTAAGAGTGTTTGCTGTAACCATTTCAAGCATTTCATTCAAATGTACAGTAAGATAAAACTATCTTCTTCATTGATAGGGCTGGATATATTTGAGGTTTTATTTGTTCTGATCTTTATTGATTCTGGTACTTCTAACTGAAACGTCTGGGCCAATTATTTCAACAAAAAAGAAACCAAATTATGTTGGAATCAACATTTTTACGATCTTTTGCTGCCATAAAACGTTGTCAAAAGTGAGGACCATTCTATTTACAACAGACACAATTACAGTATGTAGGGCATAGCAACTCATTATTTCTCATTCTTTTTGCTCAGAGCTGTATTTAAATCTGTGCAGTTAAGCCACTAACAACCTACTAAAGCTAGTGGCATGGCTTTAGGGAAGACAAAGTCAGTTGGTTCAGTGGTCCAGACTGAAATATCATAAGAACTATTAGATGGATTGCAATGAAATTTTGTACAGACATTCATGGTCTCCAGGGGATAAATTCTACTGACTATTTGATCCTTTGATTTTTTTTTCCTGGTGCTGCCACAAGATTGACATGTCTGGTTCAGATTAAAATATTGTAATACTGTATGTGTGAACAGTGTTAGACTTATTCGTTATTGTGAAGGAGCTAGTCTATATCTACGACTATCTGTTCAATCAGATTTTTCTGTTGCACGACTAAAACAACCTTTGAATGTACACGTTCCACCAAAACAAGTTCCTTCCCGAGGCTATTTTGCAGAGGCACCGTGGCTTCGTCCGGTGCTTAGCACCGCCCAAGACGATTGTGATTCGTTTAAAGAAATGCCAATAAACCAGAGCACGTTTTTCTCCCATCCCAGAATGTTGTGTGGACTAGCCAGACCCTTCCCAGCGCTGTGGTGGAAGGTCTGGCAATGCGAGACTATGAAGCAGCTTACTGTAGCTTGGGTCAATGACCATGATCATCAACTCCTTGGTTCATATAGGTCTACATTAAAGACACTGGTATTTGCCTGCACCTTCTTTGTCTGCAGATGAGTTTTAAATATCACAGGGAGGAATGTTAAGACAAGAAACAGACTGCAGTGATCAGACGTTCAGTAGAGCTGCAAATGAGAGACTTTTACTGCAGTTTAGGCAAACCTCAAAACTCCATCACGATGTGACAACAATTAATGTGACAACTTACAATTTCTGTTGTATCAAAAAACACTTGCGCAGTGTAGTTGAATTAAGTTTTAGCCACATTTTTTTATCACTAGCTAATGTCCATCATATTGTACGCCAAGCTATTGTATATAACACTGAAGTAAAAAAAGGGATAGTATGTCAAAAAGCATGTCTCTTTACAAAACTTCTTAATGTGAAAACGCTTCAAACTAAAACCCTTTTTGGCACTTAAAGGTACAATATGTAAAATTTCTGCATTAAAAGGTCTAAAAACGACTATACCTATGTTATATATTTTGTTGAGTTGTCTACTTACACTATCCCAAATGTTTCCAACAATGTTCAAACCCAGAGAAATCTGTTATTTTATTTTAATGACACAGGATGTTTCATTTAGTCGCCTGTCAGTGGCGTCATAAAACCTTTGACCCCCCTGGTTCCTCTAACTTCCATCAAAACACGGGCACCCAGATGAGACATTTGAGAGTAATTGTAAATCATACAATGTCACAGAAATAATAATAATACTCAGTAACAATAATACAGCTTGCTTTCTGCCAAACGGCATCATTTTGTCATTGACATGCCACTTACAACACAGTAATATAGCAGAGACTTAATTTATTGATACATTTCAATATAGATCGATCCAGCTTAACGTTATGTAGCTCATGCTAATGCTTGGTGGGGAACATTATAAGGTTACAACATTGTTCAACACACTCACCAAGTTATTTTAAGTATAATTGTTTTGATCGAGGTAAAGTTAACGTTAAACAGCACTGGGCTAACCCACGATTACGTTCGCCAGCTAGCGTTAACATTGGGTTTAGCTGCTGGCTAATGTTAGCTTGCTTGCTCATTAACTGGTCAACTACCAGTACAAATCAGATCAGGGAAACGTAATTATGTGGGAAAACTGCAGCTATTTTATCAGAATGACATGCATAAACATTACTAAACGTAACGTGGATAAAACTGTAACAGATAAACCCATCCGTAAAAAAGATATATTTTAATCGAAAATCAAGTCTGTACGATGAGCCTTGTTTAGTCAGTAGGCAGATTTATTGCCCAGTGAAACACTTTGATTTCTAGCTCATTTTAATCAATGTGAGAATTAAAAAAGAGAGATGAAGAAAAGTAAGAGATGGTCCTAAGAACGGATGATGGGTTAAAAGAAGGAAAAGATGATAGAGGATATAAGAGAGGAGGGGAGAAAGGGGACGCAAAGGGAGAAGAGGAAGGAGATGAGAGGCAGAGTTTTTGTTCATTTGTGTGTGTGTGTGTGTGTGTGTGTGTGTGTGTGTGTGTGTGTGCGTGTGCGTGTGTGTGCGTGTGCGTGTGCGTGTGTGTGTGTGTGTGTGTGCCTGCGTGCGTGCGTGTGTAAGTGCGTGCATGACTGCGTGTATGCGTGCATATGCACGTTTCTCCAACTGTAGCTAGCTAGTCACTGCATGACCATCTGCCACAGCTTTGATCAGCCTCCGTGAACAGCCCTTTGTAAGCTGCATTACTCTGTGTGTGTGTGTGTTTGTGTCCAGCTGCTTGCTCTGCTTCTTTAATAGACTCTACTGAGTCTACTAATTGAACACAAAGAAACAAACTGACTAATCTTTCTCTCTGTCTGCATCTGTTTCTTTCTGTAACCACTCACACCAGAGAAAACGCTCTGCAACTAAAAGGTGTAGCTCTGCCTCACAGTTAACACCTCCCACTGCACAGCCCATCAGTGTAGCTGGCCATACACTGAATAATCACATGTGCTTAAGATAGATTTATACTTGATGCAGTCTTACCATAGATACCCATGGCATGGGTTTTGATTTATAGTTCAGCATTTGATTTCCATTGATATCATCACCACAACACGGACGGTTTTGCTAGATGTATGTTACTTATAGGGGAAGACTACTGAGTCGTTCTTCAACTTGCTTAATGTTGTCTTTACTATCAACAGCATACAGCGCATCAGAAACTTGGAGAAAAGCCTCGGTGGCTCCACGCACAGCTATGCCTCAACCCCTCAACGCACTTATAAATTCCCCTTTAGGATTGTTAGTTTAAGGGCTTGCACATTATCAGACCTACCACAAAATTAACTTCTGATCTTGATATTTAAGATTTTACAAAAGAGTTAACAAAAATAAAATAATTCTTAAAACTGGAAACAGAACTGTATCTAACTTCTAACAACATAATTAATCTGCATTGGAAGCATTCCTACTGAAGCCAGCAAACTCAGTTAGCTGTACAGTTATTGTAGTGCTATCTCTACCCAATTGTAAGCAATGTTAGCATTACCTATACAAACAAACACTTGTTTAGCTGTAATTGTTGTCTGTTGGTATCCAGTTTGCACTGTTAGCATTCCCTGTCAGAACCAACAGAATTGGTTAGCCATAAATGTTGCTCTTACTGTACATTCCGTATTAAAACCAACAGACTTCTGAAACAGATTGATCGTAGAGGTGTAGGTTGAAGTCATTATTGCACCTCTTTTACAATAGAAAATGAATAACATTTGAATAAGCTTTAAAGTAATGCAGACCGAAAAATACAAGTCATATACACAACATATATAATAATATAATATTTGTATTTGTCCATCCAGGTGACCACTGAATGTACACTTCCTGTTTGTTTGTTTGTGCTGTTCTGTACAGCATTAACTGTACCAGATTACACACATCCAGCTGCTTTTCTATTTATAGTATCTGTATTTGTTGCAACTTTAGTACTATTTGTACCCTGTTATTAGCAGTTGTTAGCATCCCCGTATTGAAATACTTCACATTGCTAGGGTGTGTAATTGTTAGCTGCAACCTGCAAGCAGGTACCGGGGTCCTGGCAGAGCCTTCAAGGAGTATAAGACAGGCCGTCGCTAAAAAGTGGCTAAACAGGTGGTTTAATACACGTTTGTTTGTATGCTTTGGGCCGAGACTCCTTCCTGCAGTGCACACTGCCAGGATCTGCTCCAGTCTTGGCTGATGTGGCCTGTGTTACATGATGCAGCTCAATATAACAAACACATCAATAGAAAGTGTTTTGAATATGCAATGGGTTTTTTGTGAGTTTTAAATCCCAAAAATTCTTTACTGTTGCACTCCCTTATGGTAGATGCAGAAACATCACTAAACAATGTAATGTGTGATGCAACTTTCTGTGAAAAAACCTTTGTATTGGTTAACATAGAAGAGGTGGGGTTTTAGAGCTGTCAGTCTTAGTCACAGAGGATGGAAATAAGATGGGATGAGCCTTCTGTATGACACGCACGCACGCAGACACACACACACACACACACACACACACACACACACCCTAACCTCTACACAACCAACCCCCTAACCCATTGACATAATGCATTCCCTAGCCCCTTACCCTAACCTTAACCATCACAACTAAATGCCTAACCCTCACCCTAACCATAACCTCATTCTAACCCTAAAACCAAGTCTTAACCCTCAAACAGCCCTTTAACCTTGTGGGGTCCAGCATTTTGGACCCCACGAGGCTGTGCGGACCCCACAAGTATACTGTATTCTCCAGTTTTTGGACCCCACAAATATAGTAAAACAAACAAACACACACACACACACAGACGAGTCCCCCAGGCGTCAGGTGTATTGAAGTACAGAGTGCTGTAAATGGTTTCAGTGTGCTTCACTGCTCTCTGATAGGCTGATTGATTTGGTAGGCAGTCCACCGTGACACACACACACACACACATACACACACACACACACACACACACACACACACACACACACACACACACACACACACAAATCTAAATATATATGAAAGCATCAATATTTGATGCACATTTAAACAGGTCTGCAACCTGTTTCTCTCTCTATACATATATTTACATTGCTTTTATTTTTCATTTGATAATCCATAAACTAAAATTTGTATTTCCTGGTTATGTCTTTAAATTCATAATCATACACATACATTATTAATTAAGCAGTTGTAGCTGAGGTGGTAAAACAGGTTAGTTAATCCCCAGTTCCACATGTCTAATTGTGCCTGAGCAAGACAATAAACCTCAGATGCATTTTCCAAATGAATGTAATGAATACACAGTTTCAAAAGGCAAACTGTGTCCACTCTGTTGGCCTTTTGATCATTTTGCCTTTAACGACCTTAGTGATGGGATCACGCCAAATAGAAAATAATGGAGGAGAAAGACTGACAGAGGTGAAGGATAGAAAGACGGTTGAAAAAAGGGATTGTAAAGAGGTGAGAGAGGTAGGAAAGAAAGAGAGGTAGACCAGAATACAGGCTGGAAAGCAATCCAAAAAATGCAGCTTTTTCTCAGCCAATACTGCTGGTAGTAATAGGATTTCCCCAAAAAGGAAGAGAGTGAGAGAACAAATTAAAAAGATGAGATTTTCATTTCATTGCGTCATTATTTTTTTTCTGCTTTAATCGCCACAGACGGGTTATTATTTCATGGTCTGGATGCCTGAGGCAACGCATTTTAATCTTATCTGGACTTTGTAATCCCAGTCACAGGCAGAGGTGGGGTGGGGATTTCTGGGAGGGCGTTTATTGCGTTACACACCCTGCATCTGGTGGGACTGTTTATTGTGTTACACACGGCGCAGCGCCGCTTTATTTTGTCCCCTGAGTTCTAGAGGCGAATGGCAGCATCTGTTGGACCAGAAGCTGCCCCTCATCTGATGGAATTAACTCGTCCAAACCAAACACTTACTGTCAAGGAAAATCTGGGCGGCGCGGCAGCAAAACAAGTTTTTCTGAGATGCCTCAATGAAATTTCAACAAGGACCAAAATTTGTTCTTTATCTCATCTTTATTACAAAATAGGATTTATTGAAGTCAGGGTTTGAACCGCAAGCTGCTGCTGCTTCAGTAGATTCATCAGGAAGAGGAATTGTGTGGAAAACTCAGCGTTTGCTGTCCTTAGCTACAATGGGTGATGAGGAACGATATGAAGTTGTTTGAGATACGTTTGATGTTTTCTTGTTTTTTTTATAAAACCACTTTGATACTGTGAAGTGGCTATTTTTCCAGTCTGTTTTTCATCTGGGAAAATGTTCTATAAAACCTCGATAACACTGTTACACTTCATAATCTGATGAAATTGTAGTACAATTTTGGACCATACGAGCAGCACACACACTCATGTAAACCCACTTTTTATTGCATAGTGCCTGTCAATAACGAGCCACTAACACAAAAGCAAGGCATGAGAACCCTAGAACATTCTAACATTATAATTTTAACTAAGCCATATGCCAGAGAGGACATTCGTATTACTTAAAAGGGAAACCAGAGGAAATTAGTTTGCATTAGGCCAAATAAACAAGAGTTCAGGTTACTTCAAATGCTAAATGGGAAAGTCACAGGCCTCTAGTTTCATTGTGTGGTACAGCGGTGTGTGCTGGCAGAGACCAGCAGCAGTATGTGCAAAGCCAGCGGTAACAAGACTGAAAAAATATATCATAACTGAACTTGATATGTAAGGGTAGGACTGTATTCAAAAAAACAAAAGCTGTATTTGAAAGTACAGAAACATACAAAAAATTAAAATCTAGAGCACTAGTTGACTTATTTTATCATTTCAGGCCCTGTATAATATTCCTATAAGTCCCTATTGTGACTTAAAGGAGAATTCCGGCCAATTTTTACATTAATCTTGCTAAATATAACTATGCGAGACCTGTCTATAGCAAAAACAGTTAGCACAACAGCAGCTACCTAGACGGAGCTGCTGCAGCTAATGCCCACCGCTAATGCCCACCACTCCCACTTAACTAAACGGCAGTTATGGGGGCATAAATTAAATAGTGCCTTTGTGTATCTTAACAGACACAAAATGTAATTAAAATGTCTGTGTAACATGAACAGGGCCCTTACATGACAACAAGATGCATTTTCAACATTCACCTACCCTGTTAGCTGCTAGCTAGCTAGCTGTCGTCTGGGACGAGAGAGTGTTCAGTCAGGCTTCAGTAATAATCATCATGCAGCAGTCCCGTGTGTATTTGTAGCATATATATGGATATATATGATATATATCCATTTTGTGTGCGATCCATCTGGCGTTGGAGAGTAGTATTCTCTGCTGTGGGGATTGTGTGGTAGTGTCCGACCGGCGGCCTTGCTTCTGCGTCCTTATTTATTCGAATCCGAGTATACAGACGAAGAACTGGCCTCACAAGAGTTGGAAAGAACCAGACAGACAGACAGAGGGGCAACAGGCAGATGAAGCAGCTGCTCCAAGATCACGCATTTCGGGCAACTGGTGGTGTCCGTGTGGGTGTTGTGCCGCGAAGGCATCACCGGTCCTCCGGAGGACATCCTCCAGACCAGCAGGCGCTCTCGTGATTGTTGTCGGCAAAGAATACTACTCTCCAACGCCAGATGGATTGCACACAAAATGGATATATATCATATATATGCTACAAATACACACGGGACTGCTGCATGATGATTATTACTGAAGCCTGACTGAACACTCTCTCGTCCCAGACGACAGCTAGCTAGCTAGCAGCTAACAGGGTAGGTGAATGTTGACAGGTTGTTACCAACAGTTTACATTAGGGCGGTGAACAGAGTCATGTCTTCATTCAGATTTTTGGATGTGACATGTTGGGCAGTGTGGTAAGCACACAAACGTGTGAGTTGTGACTGATGAAGCCTGTCTGTCTGTCCATCTACTGTACCTAGGGATGTTAATGATAAACTGTTTATCCATTAACTGACAATAAGAATTTTGACCACTTAATAATATCAGTTAAACAGTTAAAACAGTAATATTAACAACAGCGATCAGTTTTATCTAAAAGCATCTGTTTTCATTTCTATTTTCATACAAAGCACTTTAGAAGCTGCAATTACATAATTAATAGATGTCAGTTTAATATTAGTTTTAGCAGTAGTACTGTATCATAGTAGTACATTGGGTGAACTGTGTACTGATATAAAGTTGTTGCTGTTGTATTAATATTCGGTTATTTCCCTTTCCTTTCCATAGTTTTCATTGGAAATACTTTCTACCAAAGAAACAGTTCTTTGGTAGAAAGTATTTTCATTGAAAACTGTTCACCTGTTTTACTTTATTTTTTATTATGTATTGATTTTCTTCTTAAGACTCACATGTTTACATCACATCATTCTTTGCAAGCAGGGAGCTTCTTTGTTTTTCTTTGGGAATTGTTTTCTTTACTGGATTTGAGCCTGATTTTTATTACAAACACAGTAATGTGAAAGAAATCTCTTTAAATGATTCACTGAAACTGTGTCAGTAAAATTCAGAGGAACCAGTACAAGAGTTTAGCTGCTGTAAAAAAATGGTTCATTAGGTTTAATGAGTCTGTTTCACTTTCTCTTTCCCACTCCAGAACATCCACGGTCATAAGGGTCCTATCACAGCAGTGTCGTTCGCCCCTGATGGCCGTTACCTGGCAACATACTCAAATGCTGACAGCCACATCTCCTTCTGGCAGGTGAATGTCACACACACATGCACGCACGCACGCACGCACGCACACACACACACACACACACACACACACACACACACACACACACACACACTCTTACACTCACTCTCATAAATACAGATACATACAGTCTTTAGGCCTTAGAAAGTGTTAAGTTCAGCCATCACAGGTGACATTTATTCTGCTTTAGTAAACAGTTGTTCTTGTGTGATCTTTTCCTACTCCTAGTTTTGAAGTTGGTCTGAAATGAAATTCCAGCAGCTTCTTCAGGTGCCTTGTTTCTCCAAGCGTTAGGATCATTAGTGTGCTGGCAGAGGGAAGGATGTGTTCACACCTGAGGACTAACTTAAGGCCTCCACTGTCGCGCAACAATGTGACGTCAAATTGACATAGATCTCGCTGGCTGACCAGAGGTCGTGCACCACTCTATTTTCAGTGGCGCACGACAAAGCGGAAACAGGAAGCATGGACGAGTTCGAGGGCAAGCTTTCCAAGCAAGTGCGCCAATAGCATCTGCATTCTGACTGGTACCGGATGCCAGGACTCTCAGGGGGACTGCAAGTCTCTCTTTTAAACTTACTGGATTAAAATGAGTTATTTTGTGGTGAATGAATGGCTTGATCCGTGCAGACATTCTGAAGTATTCAAAGTGCTTCTCTTCGCCTATCATCCTCATTTGTTTCACGAGGATATTGAACTCACCATATTTATGTCTGGCGTTATTCAAAGGACGAACATTCTACCTTCTTTTTCTTCGTTTCTTTGCAAGCAGGCTCAAAAGCAGCTGTTCTTCCTCAAACAATGACTCCAATATCATCTTAGCCACTGTTGACATTGATGTCAATGCTGCTGCCAGTTCTGCAGTTGTTTACCTTTTTCTTCTTCATCTAGTCCGTAGAAATAGCAAAGTCGGTAGCCTTTGTTCAGAAGACTGCAACTAGTGTCGCGACCACCATGCGCGAGTATAAATAGTTACGGCGCTCCCATGACGTCACACTGTCACACGACAGGTCGGGAATGGCTAGTATATTGAACGCTTAAGTCCTCATTCAGCCTTTCTTATTGCAGTTTCAAACATGTAACAGTGCTGGCAATGGCAGTATAGCCATGAAGGAAAAGTCAGAGCAGGACAGTAACGGCATGATTTTAAATCAGTCAAACTTTAAACTCATCTTACCAGCTCTGGTATTTTGGTGTTAAAAAGGTTCATCCACAGTTGTGCAGCTGAACCAAACTAAAGAAATCAACCATGAAAAGTAAATTTAGTATGAGTAACTTCTGTTGTGTGTATTTAGCAGCTGTGTAGTAAACCCACTCACACCAGTACAAGTAGATTACTACTGAGACTTATCTGATCTAAACTGACTTTCATTTCAGATTTGTTTTAATTAAAATGGCAACTGAAACATTTACAAAAAACTTTTTTTTTCCCCATGGAAAAAACATTTGCAATAATGTGAGGTCCCTCAAACAATGGCTGCACAAGCTGTGCACTATTAGTCATATAAATATTTATTCTATATTATTTATTTATATTATTTTTAATCTTTTGTTTATCATATGCTATACATACAAAAACTGAATAAATTGCAAATCAAAGTTCCAATGCACAAAAGAAATATGAAAATATAAATAAGCAATAACACAGTCATCGGACCAATCACACATGTAAATGATAAACACATACACACAGACACACACTTCCTATCTTCTTCCCAGAACTGTTATTTTGAATGAAAGGTCTTTACGACCTCTGACACGACTGTCTGCAGACAGTCACACACACACACACACACACACACACACACACACACACACACACACACACACACACACACACACACACACACACACATACATACACACACACACACACACACACACACACACTAATGGCATTACTGTAAGCATAAACCGCTGCTAGCGCGCCGGCAAGACGGCTGCTGTGGTAATGAGCTGGCAGACGCTCTGTCGGTGTTTGTTCTGTTGTGTGAGAGAGAGAGAGAGAGAGAGAGTGAGTGAGAGTAAGAGGGGCGGTGTTGTCTCAGGAAATGATAGTTTCTACTCCGTTTTTCCTATACACACACACAGTCTCACTGTGCCTTCTTCTCAGGACGCATCGACACAAGCATCACAGGTTAAACTCAATGTTTCGTCAGAGAGTTCAGGAGTATCATCACTAACAGGAACAGGTGATAAGGGTCTTCTTTCCAAAATGTTCAATAACTTATAGTTTCAGAACACAATTCTGCCACTGACCAGGAAAAACCTAGTCTAAAGTCAGTGGCGCGTTATTCAGATACTATTTTAGGGGCGCATGCTTGGCCATAATGTAGCGTGTACACAACGCGCATACACTTTGCTCCTCTCATCTACACAGACGCAGCAGTTCCCATTTTTGCTAACCATACATAATTACAAGGAAAGATATTACTGAAAATGCACTTCAGGTGTTGGATAGGTCAGGAGGCACTTTACAGTACAGTCCTCAAAAAGTCGCAGCATTCTTTGTGGCTTGTTGTGTTTTACACATTTCCATGAATCATGGATGTGTTGATGACATAAATGAGGAAATATTAGAGGACTTAAGGAGACGTGATGTTGAACTACGGTGGGATTGGACACTTGAGGGTCCGGGAGTGGCAATGCGCGATGTGCTCCTGGTGGAGCGGGTGGACGGAGATGGAGTGGGGGGGAGGAGGAAGGGGCACAACAGGAGCAGGTGGTGCGTTTGGAGGCCCACGCTCCATGGCTGCAGCAATCCTCTCCAGACTTGAGGAGATGCGCCCGAGAGGCCGCAGCAACATCGCCACCCGGTCAAGACGGGCATTTATTACTTTGCCGCATCCCGGACAGCTCCCGCTCCAGCCCTGACGAAAACGTCGGTCTCCTCGGCTGTGAACCGCTCCTGGCGTGCGCCAGGCAAATCCGCCGTCATAATAGCAATCTGCCTTGGAACAAGCGCGCCTGCTTTTAAAGGGAATGTGAGATGACGCTCTGATTGGTTTACTGCATGTTACACCCAAACCACACCTAGCTCCTTCAGACCAACCCATTTTAGATTTGCGTCAGGCGCAAGACTCAATTATCCCGCCGGTAAAATAGCAACAGCACCCGAGCTCCGCCCACAAAGCTACTTGCGTTTCGCGCTTGATACTTGCGTTTCAGATCGTTAAGAATAGGGCCCATAATGTATATAAGGGTTATCTGCAGCTTTGTGCGTTTGTTGTTCTCCTCAGATGAACACCAGTCTGCTGGGCAGCATCGGGATGTTGAACTCGGCCCCCCAGCTCCGCTGCATTAAGACCTACCAGGTTCCTCCTGTGCAGCCGGCGTCCCCGGGCTCCCAGAATCACCTGAAGCTCGCCCGCCTCATCTGGACCTCCAACCGCAACGTCATCCTCATGGCCCACGACGGCAAGGAGCACCGCTTCATGGTCTAAACCAGATGTGTATCTCCAGCTGAGACCTTGTTGTTGTATCTGTTTGAGGGGAGTCTGAAATGCTGCAGCATGGATTCACTCAGTGGTCACTTTAGTTTTAGTTTCAAATATGTATCCTGAGCTGCTGAGTCTACACTGAGTCTAAAAATAAGCGAGGCTGATGGTAATGGCTCAGGTGGTTCCATTCATAGGTTTGTCTTAAAAAAAACAAGGTAAAAGTAAAAACCCAGCTCAGGTTCAGGTTTGGCCTGGATGAATCTTTTGTTTTTATCATTGTGAGGAAACTCACTCTGTAATTTATTAAAAAGCTGTGATAGAAGGCTTGTTTACATTATGATTTGCATCAATGTATTTTGACAATGTACTTCTTGTCATTCCTGTTTATTTGCCCTGTTTGCTGGATGTCACAGATCTCCTTTGTCACCAACTTGTTGCAGCCATTTTGGGTCCCAACTGTTGCTGTTTTTTAAAGTCAGCCTTTGGCTTGCTCCCATTTGGCTGCCCTCCTAGTTTCTATTTTATTTCAGTGCAAAATAAGATTCTCTTTTTTTAAATGTGCAATTATTTGTGGATTGACTTTGCAGAAACACTGATTGGAATATGGATTTAACATAGGGACTCAAAATAAATCAATCTTGGCTCCATTTTCTTTTGTCTATATCAAAGTTTGTATCAGAATCAAAAATTAAACACCCTACAGTGAATTTCTTTAGTTGTCGTTTCTGGAATTAATTATTTATGTAAACTGTTAAAAATATTTTAAGGAAATGCTCCACTGCTCTCTTGAAGGCTTTGGTACTCTCCAACCTCTGTAGTACAAGTACACACTTTACACATTTCAAACTGCATCTGTGGGTGTGCGCGTGCGTGCGTGAGAGAGAGTTCTTTGGTGTTTGCTTTTACTTTTGTGACACCTTCAAGGCTTTTCCACCCTCTGTGAGCTTTATGCAAGTGTGTGTGTGTGTGTACACCCAAGTGTATTTTCACATACACACATTCTCACTTCAGACTGCTCGTCCTAAAAGGATGATCACAGTAAATCTTTAGACACTGGAGGTGCGGCATTACTCACTTCAGATATTAAAAAGGACAAAAAGCTTAACATTATTTCAGTCGTATTTTAATGGGATAATAGCAACACTGTATAATTCTGCAAAAGGGGTTCTGGGATACAGGTCCTAACTCAGTTTAGTTCTTGAGTTTAGTTTCTATGGCTCCTTAGTACCAGGGGTCCGTTTCAGGTAGGAGGTTCAACAAACCTCTGAGTTGATTTATCCTGAGATGGGAAACTGAGTTTTCGGTTTCACAACAGCTGATTCGAGTTGGTTCAATCAACTCGGAGTAGGTTGACTCAGGGTTACGCGCGTGCACCAAAGACAGCATGAATGGAGCCATGATACTACGATTCACCATGGCAACGACCACAAACAAACGGGTTGGCAGAAATACTCTCGCGCACATATGCGAGTTTGAACATGTATTAGGCTACGTTAAAAAAGCAACACAGCGGCTGCTGCAAGAGAGAGAATTTGCGTTGGAGAAAATTGCTGCTAGAGTAAATGCGTATATTCCAATATAATGTATATCATATTTAATCATAAGTATAGCTAATATTACTGAAAATCTATTTCATTTAGGTGCAAAATACTGCGGGCAAAAAAGTCCTAGGCTACTAATCCCATTCTGAGGCTGCAGCACCATCATTAACAGAATTATAATTCATAATCTTTTATTTCAAAGGGTTTACATCATTCACCTGCAATACTGTGGAACTCCTTTTTAATGGCTCTGACTGGTTTGTGTCCAGGGAACACTACACATGTTTAAACTCTTTACTTTCACTGACCCGTATACGGGACACTCGCGCTCAAAGTGGACGCTGCTTAAACTTTGTTATAAATTTGACGCATTAAGTCTTCAAAATATATGGTCATGCAGCACATCGGTTGAAAGCTTAGACTGTCAGGATTTAATTAAGCCCAAACACAAAGCATAAGATGATTTATAGCAGTTATACAACGTTTCAGAGCGATCTCTTCTGACGGCGCTTTATTAAAATTCTCCGCATCACCAAGGTTGTAAAGAAAACTGTAATGCAACACATAGAATGTGCTGGGATATAGAGCATGTCCATGATGGGTGACATTAGTGATATGAGGAAGGATAAGGTTATGTAGCTTACATAACTGATAGACTGGGAAGAAAAACCATACCGCTCAAATAGGAAGTTATCTGGAAATTAAAATGCGTCAATATCATCTTCTGACGTATGTTTAACTCCCTGCCATACAGCGTCTTCATCCACGGGAACGTCGATAAAAGGAAATGCCATGTTTTGAGAAAAAACAATGTTTTAAAGTCTGCCTATCAGTTAATAAACCAACAATGTTTTTTTTTTTATTCATGCCGATATAACAAACTACGCTAAGATGCGCCTGATACAGACTGAATGAATGAATGAGGAAATGAAGAGCGCGCTGTGTCAGAGGGAGAAGCGTTAATTCTCTTCATACATCCATGGGGAGGAGTCTGAGAGAAACTCGAGGTTTCTTGAAGAAAACCTGCTCCCCTAACCAGGTTAGGTTCATAGGCTCAGTTACCATAGTAACTGACTCTGAGGTTAAGTTACCTCTCTTTCTGAAACAGAAAACCCAGTTTCCCTCATCTCAGGCTTAACAAACTCAGAGTTTCCACTAAACCTCCTACCTGAAACGGACCTCTGGTCTATTTGGTCCAAAACAAAAACAATCTTTTTTTGATGATTATCTATCCAAGTTGGTCATTTTTCTTTACAAATTCTCCCTTTTTTTCATTTCACTTTGCGTCTAAACACAACATCAGCTTGGTTCACCTGCTTGGAGTCAGTTTTGACTGTCAAGTGGTTCTATGTCAGTTTAGTTTCTTCAGCCCTTCTCTGTTTTATTTAATACCATCCAGTGTCCATGGCTCCCCTATGTCTACATGTTGGTTCAAGTTCCCAAGTGAACCTTTTCTTTTCTCCAATGATTGTGGGTCATGTCACTCAATTCCTTTGGCTTTGTTGCAATCTCTCACGTTGTAAAAACTGTTATGGAGTTTCAAATGTTTGAAGGAAAACAGCAGCTTTCTCATTTCTTGCCTCGTTTGGGGATTGTGTGTTTGTTTGCAGATGACAACGCTTTATATTTCACTGATAGATGTAAAGACTTCTTTGTCTTTGCAGCTTTCCTTTTTCATTCATCCTGCTCCAAATGTGTACGTACGTGTACAGAACTTAACCATCAGAACTGCTGTCTAATGTAATCTGTTAATCTTGTACAGTGAGCTTGGATCCTCTTTGGTGTATTTGTTGTGGCTAACGTGACTGTCTGCCTGGCACTGACTAGTTCTTCAAATGAGTGAATTTATCTGTTTAAGTCAATTTAAAACTTTATATTTAGGAGAAAATTTTAAATGTCACAGTATTCCATTTACATCTTTAGGTGTTTGATGAAGATCTTGACTTTCATTTTATTAAGAGAAACAATAGGTTAATGGGACACATTTACAGTTTAATATTTTTTCTTTTAAAAGAAACAGCATCTGTTCTCTTAAATGTTGCTTACATTCCTTATTAATAACAGCTGGTACAACAAGTAGTTTGTTATCCTGGAACTAACCATATCCATCGCTTAATATAATTTAGCAGGAATGCTTTAGCAGCGTGATCTTTTGAAAGAGCAGTTGAAAATCTTGTTTTTGTGACCTCCAGTGGTTTATCTTCTCACCTTGCTTCAGTGATGTAGAAGTGTACTCCACGGTGTGTCAGTACACCATGAGGTCACGAGTAGGTGTCAATCATTTGACCTCTGGCTTGGAGGTTTTCCTGCATAACTCTTATTTATGGATGGAGAAACATTTTTGCACATTATACCTTAACTGTTGGTCAGGACTTTCTTTTTTTAATGTCACTGTTTTAGTACTCAGAAATATATGCAGAAAGAGAAATATATATACAGACATGATATTTATAGAGTGGACAGAATTTTGATTTTGACTTTTGTACATCTTGGTAGCCACTGGCATGTTTGGCACATACATTTGACAAGACACTTTAATAGCTTTAATTCTATATTTTCCACTCTTCCTTCTCCCTCCTTTCTTCCCCTCCCCCCTTCTCTTCCCTCTTCTCCTTCCTCCATCTCCTGTCAGTTTCATTAGTGCTGTCAGAAAGCTTCTAACACTGTTACACACCTGTAAACCCGAGCGTGTCAAAGCTTTTCACAAGTTCTTCCTCTCTTAAAAAAATATATCCAGCAGCTCGTCAGACGGGTTTCTGAAAACACACACACACATACACATGTCAAATCCAGCCATTCCAGACAGCTTTGAGATCTTAATCTTTGGTTTTCTCCATCACTCTTAACAGTTTGAGAAAATATGTTTTTGGCAGCCTCTCTGGGGAGGAAAGGTGAGAAAAATAAAGAAGGCAGAGAGGAAGAAAGAGTAAGTAACAAGTATGGAAGATCGGGTCATGCACCCAGAAAAAGAAGGTTCTTTGGTGAGGGTAGTGAACCGAAATGTCCAAAAGAACCTCCTAGTTTTTCTTCAAATGCAGCAGTGTGAAAAAAATTAAAATAAGACATGGTGCAGTTACTGAAAACGTCTCCAAAAACTGCCGATACATTCATTGTGTGGTGCTGTTTTGTGACTTGAATATAAAAATGATAAATATGACGAGCAGTTTTACAATTTAGGTCCTTTCATTGCTTTGATTTTCTTGTTCTCAATAACAAAGGATTTACCTCAGTTTTAATCATGTCTGATGTGCAGTGACCAGATTGATCGTGTTCTAAAAAGAAAAATGTGTGCTTACTTTTTCAACATTCAGTTCTGAATTTCACACAGTGTAATCAGCAATTTTTCTCATTACTTTTGTTTTGATTATTGTTATACAATAAACTCAGTCTAGATATTTAAGAGTGTGTGTGTGATGTAGTGCATGTATATGAGCTTCTCTTGATGTAACACAGAGCAGGTTAATCTACATAAACATGTTGTGTTGAAATGTGTTGTTGTTGACGTTGTGTCCAATAAAGATGAAAATGAGACAGAGGGTGTTCCTGTTTCATGCTCCCTATTCATTTCTGTCAACGTAAGCTTGGTATGTATTTACCTCCCTGAAGAAGGTGAAGACTGAAACATTTTATTAAGTAAATGAACCGGCAGTAAGAGAGACAGTTTAACAGTTGTGCTGCTCTTCATTGCATTATCAGTCATTCAGGTCTGCAGAGATATGTTTCCTGTTATTTGATGAAACTTTTACCTGGCAGCACATCACCCCAACCCTCATCCACCTTCACTGGCTCCCAATTAAGTCCTGCATCAAATATAAAATCCTCCTTCTCATCTACAAATCCCTCCATGCCCTGGCCCCACTGTACCTCTCCGACCTTCTCCATCCATACACCTCACCCCGCCTGAAACCTGCAGTCTTCAGACGCTGGCCTGCTCTCCATTCCCACATCAGACTCTGTACCTTTGGAGACATTTAAAAAAGACTCCTGAAACACCACTTGTTTACTGCAGCCTACAACCTCCCTTAGTATAGCCACTGAAATTCTGTAACGTTTCCTTGGGTTTTATGATGCTATATAAATAAAAGTTATTATTATTATTATTACTCTTTTACAGTAATACAGGTGCCAGAGGTCTGTTGGAAATCACATGCGTATCAACCACTGGTAGCATCAATCACCATCAGCAGCTACTCTGTCAGAAATACAACAGAAGAAGAGCTACTTGTGTATCGGTTTACAAAGATAAGTTGGAGCTGTGCAGTCTGTCCATCTAACAGCTGGTTCTTCATCTACCATCACTTTTAAAAATACCAGAAATTGCTTGTCTTGTTTAGTAAACACATTTATAGTGATCAATGTAAGACAGCGTGACGACAAATACAAATACATTGAATGGCTATAGCTGACAAAAATGTTGATTATAAATAAATAAAAAACGGGGTTTGAAATATTGAAAATTCTTAACTTTAAACTAAAAAGTGTGTAAGAGTCAAAATAAAACACTTCAGTTATAGAATTATGTACCTCACTTTTCCATTTCTCTCTGACTAATTAATGCTGGGCATGTTAATGCACACACACACACACACACACACACACACACACACACACACACACACACACACACACACACACACACACACACACTCACTCACTCACTCACACACACACACACTAACATCATCATGAGTTCAGGGCTGTTTTAATGAGTCTGTGATCACAGAGCAGCAGATCAATCTCCTCCTTTAATGTCAGATCTCTTTTATGCTCTAACAGTTTCTGTTTCCATCTGTCGGCTATTTAAACTGAACCTTCATCTCATTCACTTTAAAAACATAAAAGCTGAAGTCTGTTCATAATTTAGAGCTGGATAATGATTAAAGTCTTAGTTCTACATGTAAACTTAACTGTTCTATTATTCACTTTTAACTTTAGTATAAAAATAATAAGAGTGAAGCAGTAAAAACACAGCAATTAAATAAAGAAATATTCTCAAACTGTTCTTTCTCTCTTTTTGTTTAATTGTTGCTTTTACAGTTTTTTTTGATTGCTAAAGGACACAATGGTCAAAACTGAAGCCACATGTGCAAAAGTCTAACTCCAGTCTGCACTACCAACAGTCACCTGAGCCAAACAGTTCACATCACCTGCAAAACTCATTCCAAGCAACACAACTCTTAACACATGTCTCAAAACAGGCTCAGTGCAGCCAAACAGAACAATCCTCACTGAGATAACACACACTGGCCCTCGTTTATGAAACGTGCGTACGACCTAAAACAGGCGTAGGACGGGCTTACGCCGATTCCTACGCAAAGCTCGGCATTTATCAATTTGAACGTGAGCGTAGGCTGCGATAAAATCTCACGTCTGGTCTGAACTCGTGTACGCACGTTTTCGAGTCAGTGTGGCCTTGCGGTGCAGCATATAATCAGTTTAACAGGAGAAGGAAAAGTCATCAGTTGATCACTTATCAGCAATGGCAGATCTGGCTCTTTTAGAAGAAGAAGACCTCTATATGTGCCGGTACAACAGTGCACATGTACACGCACGGGCCACGGTGGAGCGCTCCATCGGAGTGATTAACAGGATGTTATTCAACTCTTTTAAAAGGTATAGTGTTATGTTTGGCAATGATATTCAATACAGGAAACATGATGATGCACAACATTTTTATTTATTCTTCAGGTTTTCGTTTCTCTTTTAAAGGTTAATGATCACAAGTGACCGAGTTATTTTGGCTTGTTTATCCAGCCCCTGTGCTGTCAGGAGACAGGCTCGGGGTGGTGGTCCAGCACGGGGGGCGGAGGACACGCTCTCACGGTTGCCTGGCTCTGACTCATGAAAAAAACTGAGTAAAATAAAAGACACTGCATAAACTCCGCTACTGTGTGTTTATTTAAACATAGGTACACCATGTAGGCCTAAGAGATTGCAACATAAGCCTGTATATTACTATTAGGACTATAGCATACATGTGTCAAGGATATATATATTAAATGAACTTCAGCTCAAGTCTGATTTACTACGGCAACTGTTGACCGCATCTCTTTTCATTCCGCATTCTTCCTACAGCCTTTAATACCAGTTTTCAGGCTGCCAAATAGTACACACGTTAGTGCAAATGAACCTGAGATATCAGGGTTTCAAACTCCACCTCTGAAAAGTGCTGCTTTTTAGCCGGATTACGTCTCGCCATGTCGTAAATTGTAGGGTCAAAGCCTCAAAATGGAGAATATATTGGGGCGTGATGTTTAAATTACGATCGTTTCCAGCCGCTGCATTTATCAATGTGGTGTGATACAAACGTTTCATGAATCACACGTGAAGCCTGTCGTAAGATGATATCTGCGCTCATATCCGCACTGGTTTCTACGATAGGTTGATAAATGAGGGCCACTGAGAGTAAAAACACTAGCATCATCTTTACAGTTTGAGTGACTTCACACCATTCAATAGTTCCTTTAAAGAGAACATATAGATTTTATGTAATATACCAATTTTACGTAAGGTAAACCAGAAGGAATGAAAATCAGCAATTTGCTTCAATATAGTATTTTGTCTCTAGTAATTTATGGAATTTACTGGAAAAAACTGAAGGTACATAACAGTAACAAAGAGTTTTCTTCATCACACTGGATGTCTGAATCATCTCTAAATATTAATGAATGTGGTGTTTCTATTACTTTCACATCCATTACTTTCTGAAAAACAGTAAGAACACAGTTTTACTATCATAAATATTTTGTGTTTTTCACATTTTTTAGAGTTGTATATGTAACCTCAGACATCTTACCTGGACATGTTGGTATCTTTGCCCTTTTCCCTGTTTCTCTCAAACGGTACTGTGTATAATTGTTTCATTCTTATTTGGCGTTTATGTACAAAAAAAGGCTTTCTTAACTTTCTCTATATAAATACAGCATATGTTCACTAACTAGTCTAAAACAAGACACCTGCTTAGGCTTTCAGCTGAAATTGCAATCAGCAGTGTTTGATATGCACCAGACTGAAATCTATTCTGTTCTGAATGTGTGGTTAATAGTTTTGACAGCAGTGTGTTAGCATTTGAACAAAGTGCTGTAAATCCACAGTGTTTGTTGTTTTGAAAACTGTGTTCAAGCAATAAAAAACCAACTAGAGTTTGGCCCACATGAACTGCTGCTGTGCAGACTGGAGTCAGAGTTTTGCACGTGTCTCCAGTTGTGCCCACTGTCGTTTAGCAATCGAAAAAAAATGTAATATTTTTAAATCTGTTACTAACAATGACACACATTGAGGGATCATTCATGGTCATGGTCTGATGTGAACAACAATCTCCTGTCTCAAAGTCATAATTCAATTAGTAAAGGGTCTTGTAAGGTGGGTTGCTTTATCCATTTGAACAAATGGTCAATGCTATAGTTTTTTTTTCTCAAATGATTTAACCTGTAAAATGATCACAAAGTTGATTAATTGAAGTTAGGGGACTTGTAGTCTTGCATTGCCAGACCTATGTCCGCAGCGCTACGGAGTAAGGTCTGATACATTCCAGGATTGGAGAAAAAAACGCTCTGGGTTGATTGTATTTCTTTAAACCAATCACAATCGTCTTGGTTCTGGACACAGAGACGGTGGTTCTGCAAAGTGATCTCAGGAAGAAACTTGTTCTGGTGTTCCACCAAAACATCCCGTAAAAGAAGGTGGTGTATTTTGTCCATAGCAAATCCCCACCAAAGTGGTCCCAAATCTTTTTTTTTTTGTAAATCTTTCCAATCATTCCCCGAAAGAACCAAGCAGGTCTGCCTTGTTGCACGATCCAAACTTTCTTCAACACTTGCCATTTTCAGCGTGTAACTTGCTAGTTAGAAGTTTGTTGTTGTTTCCCGAAGGGAAAGGAGTTTGAGAACAGCAACACACAGCGAGCAGAAGATGAGGGACATCCGGTGCCAGATGTGAGGCAATTATCCTGGAAATGTACTGTCGTTGATCCAGACTAGGGGACTTACAGTATGATAGACAGAATAAAAACTAACAGTCAAAATCGAAGCAGCAGAGGTCGAGCTATCTTGACTTTCAATCTCTGGTAAGAGTCGAGCTCCAAAAAACACTGGATCCTACATTTCCCACAGTGCAGACAATCCCTGCGCATATCTTTCAAACATCACACCTCTTTTTGTAACGTTTGTAACGCAACTTTTCTGTTATAAATTTGTAGAAGCTGAGATAACCCTGATGAAATAATTATGACATCAGGGGTTATTTTCTCAGACTTGACAAAAGTCCTCCAGAGCCACAGAAGACATACATGGTACATGGTACTAACTATGACGAGTAAACTCACCTTGATGTGTTAAATTTGTGGACTGGCCCTTTAATTGTTTAAAACATTACAGCAAAGACATGATACTGGAACTGTCTCATCAGTGTTATTTATTTGTATTTTTTATATATATATTTATAACTCTCCTCACTCTTTGTTTCTCACTTTCCCTCCCTCCCTCCATCTTCTCTTATCTCAGGCCGAAGATCAAACCTCCAGGTGGCTTTAAACCTTCGATCTTTCAACTGCTCCATCCAGAAACTCACCATTTATCACACAACCTTTCTCTTCTCTCTCTTTTGCTCTGTAACCTGATTTTTCCTTGTCTCTCTCTCTTTTCTTACATACACAGGATCTCTCATCCTCTCTTGTCTTTAATCAGCCCTCAGTATGAACACCATCAGGTATTGATGGTATTGATTCACAGCTGTAAACTGCAGGCGCAGCTCAATGTTTCCCTTGTCTTCTCTCCTCACCTCCAGCTTTACATTCCTTCACACAGAACCATGAAACAGCCTGCAGACCTTTCAAAAGTTTGAAAACTAACTTAAGGAAGAATTTCTGCTTTCACGTTTGATGCCTACAGACCAAGGGCAGGTCTAGAGGGGGGGCCCGGGGTGCCCCCCCCCCCCCCCCCTGAAATATGATTGGCCCCCTCTGGTGCTCCCCCAATTCATTGGGCTAAAGTGCTGTCAATCTGAGAAATTTGATTTCCATTGGATCAATGTACTGTCACTTTGATGCCTGTTGTGCCAATCGTTGCCTTTCCATTTGTAAATGGATATATACTTTAAACACACATTGTATGGAAACTGTGTACTTTGTTTAAATTTTGAGGCCACTTTAGAAGTAAACACATTAAACTCACTGTAGAGCACTTGTTAGTAAATTAGTTCGTCCTGGTTTTGTGGAGAGAGAAACTGATTAGTTAAATGAGGCTGCAGAATTAGCTCAAGCACTTACCAGGGTGTTTGATAGCTCATTTGTATTCAGTTATTTACTTTCAATTTTCTTCTTTATTGTATTTCTTTTTTCTGGGCAACAAGTGGCTGTCACTTTATTTCTGTGCGGTTGTTTTTTGTCCTGAGGGGTCATCGTAGAATAAAGAAAAGTCTAAAAAGCAGCTGGAGGTCTTTGGTCTCAGATTATGTTATTGATCGTCTGAGCAAGCCAGCCTTCACTCCTCTCTCTTCTATCTTTCTTCTTTCTTTCTCTCCCTTCTTCCTTCCTTCTCTCCTTCCTTTGTTTGTTCCTTCAACAAACAAATGAATCCACTTTTTATTTATTTGTTATCTCACACATTTTGGAAATCAGTTTCTCATGAACTTGTTTATGGTTTTTCTCATCAAACAAGGATTTTTATTGAAATATATAAATTATAATTAGTTCTTTCCCATGACTCTTTTTCCCATCAGAGGTGTTTTTTCTCACAAAGCAGCAAACTCATTCTCGTTAGTTTAAATTGCTCTGGATGTGAAAGTTTTGTCAAGATCAGAAAGTCATGTTGTGTATTTATCCATTATTGATGTTCCCAAAAGTTCCTGCAATTCAGCTGCAAGTGTTTTTTTTTCTTAAGATAAAAAGATTATCAAAAGATCTGCGGTTGTTTATAATCAATACGATCTCAAAGCTGGATGTGAGAGAGTTTTAGGGGAAAAGCAGAGAAATACTTCATTTCATAGCGACCAAACTGTTTGATACAGCTACAGTACCACTGTTGTTTCAAAGGTTTGTCTTTAAAGTAACTCCTCAAAATAAGAGATTATCACCCTGGTTCTATATGTTTGAGGACAGCATTATCTCACAGCCTTGAATTAAACTTAATTAGTGTTGGTGCCTAAAAATAACTAAACTGTGACTGTTTCACAACATTGATGACAGAAAACTGCAACCATTATGTTCAAAACCATGGCCTTGACATTCTCTGGTTTCGATATGAGGATGAAAAATGCTCCTGTGGGTTGTATAGGAATAAACAACCTATATCGTCTTATGGCTTGGAGAACTTAAAGGGGAAGTCCGGCCAATTTTTACGTTAATCTTGCTAAATATAACTACCGTAAAACTTCAAATAATAGCCCGGGCTTCTATTTACCCAAATCGCCGAAATGGACCGGCTTGTATTTGAGACAGGCGTCTATAAGAGACAGGCCTTTAATTGACAATAGGAGGTTACCACATTATATATATATTTTTTAATTCGTATTATGTAAGGGATAATGTAGAGCGAGGCGGTTGTTATAGCAAATACAACCCCGACAGGGTGATCAGGACCCCGACGCGAAGCGGAGTGGTCTTGAATCAGCCTGAAGTCCATGCGTCCATAACAACGTAAACTCTGTATCTGTTAAGCTAATGCAACCCTTCATCTATTACTCACCACCACCTTACGGGCTGTGGTAGTAGCCGTATATGTTATGGGGTGCTGCCGTGGTGGTCAAATTACCCAGCTGCTGTTTTAATCACTACGTGACATTAGCTGACGCGTTGTAGTGAGCTAGCGGCTATCGGCTGCTCGTATTTATATTAAACTGAACATTTCTGTTGACGGTGAAGTGAGACGAGGAAATGGCTTCATGTACTCATTCATCTCGTTTCCTTTTTGCACAGCCGCTGCATGTTGACACACCTAAACGTGCAATGTAAGCTAACTAATTAGCGTTGTTGTCCCTGCGTAGCGATCATAGACCGTATATAAATATGTAGCGATAGACGCTCACCAGATCTGCTGTCATTGCTTGAATTGGAGGACAGAAATTGCTCGACGGCGTTTCTCCACTTTTTGCCACAGCTGGTAAATTATCCGACTTCTTTCAGCGGATTGATTGATAGCTGTCCTCCGGAGTGAACAGAACTGCGTCCATAGCAACGCTATTCTTTTGCATGGCAACGGTGTGTTATGCATGTCTCGCCGCTGCTTCTCACGAATTTTGTTCGGCAAATTTGACAACTGTCAGCTTAAATGTCAAATCATACTTTTTTCTTTTTGTCTCCATGGTGGTATTGAGAGAATTAAGAAAAACTGAAGACTAAAAGAAAGTTTGTTAACCTGTTTGTTATGTTGCCATAGCGATGAGTCGTTTATGAACGGTTGCGTCTGTCACGTGAAATCAAATCAAAACATAGAACAAACGATCTGACGGGTTTTAAAAGATCAAATACAACCCGACACGAAGAAAAAAAAAAAAAAAAAAAAACCAGACCAGGCCTCTATTTGAGACCGGCCTTTATTTACCCAAATCTGTTGTCACACCAGGCGTTTAAAAGAGACAGGCGTCTATTTGGGACTCGGCTATTATTTGAAGTTTTACGGTATGTGAGACCTGTCTATAGCAAAAATAGTTAGCGCAACAGCAGCTACATAGACGGAGCTGCTGCAGCTAATGCCCACCGCTTAACTAAACGTCAGTTATGGGGGCATAAATGAAATAGTGCCTTTGTGTATCTTAACAGACACAAAATGCAATTAAAACGTCTGTGTAACATGAACAGGGCCCTTACATGACAACAAGATGCATTTTCAACATTCACCTACCCTGTTAGCTGCTAGCTAGCTAGCTGTCGTCTGGGATGAGTGTTCAGTCAGGCTTCAGTAATAATCATCATGCAGCAGTCCTGTGTGTATTTGTAGCATATATATGATATATATCCATTTTGTGTGCGATCCATCTGGCGTTGGAGAGTAGTATTCTCTGCCGACAACAATCACGAGAGCGCCCACTGGTCTGGAGGATGTCCTCCGGAGGACCGGTGATGCCTTCGCGGCACAACACCCACACGAACACCACCAGTTGCCCGAAATGCGTGATCTTGGAGCAGCTGCTTCATCTGCCTGTTGCCCCTCTGTCTGTCTGTCTGGTTCTTTCCAACTCTTGTGAGGCCAGTTCTTCGTCTGTATACTCGGATTCGAATAAATAAGGACGACCATCAAACTCAAAAGCCTCTTCCATATGTTCAATATCTTCGATATTCTCCATAGTTACGTTACTCCAAGCTTCTTCCCTTGTGAACACCTCCGCTCTTCACGCTACACTGTACGCTCCTCCACCTACACTGTTATTTATCTTGCTACAACTGAATTCACACGGGACTTCAGCACGAGACTGCCGCTAGCCGTCTGTTAGTGTTTTACTGAACAAGGCACAGGCATAATTCTGCCCGTTTCCATGTAGTAACATAGTCAATAATATGCTTATAACCACTACAGCGCTCAATTACCTATTTTTGAGGGGAAATAAACACACAAAAAAATCGGCCAGCGGGCGCTGTCGCGATTGTTGTCGGCGCGGCAAGTGAGGACGGCAGGCAGGAAGCAGAAGCGGTCCTCCGGAGGACATCCTCCAGACCAGCGGGCGCTCTCGTGATTGTTGTCGGCAGAGAATACTACTCTCCAACGCCAGATGGATCGCACACAAAATGGATATATATCATATCCATATATATGCTACAAATACACACGGGACTGCTGCATGATGATTATTACCGAAGCCTGACTGAACACTCTCTCGTCCCAGACGACAGCTAGCTAGCTAGCAGCTAACAGGGTAGGTGAATGTTGAAAATGCATCTTGTTGTCATGTAAGGGCCCTGTTCATGTTACACAGACATGTTAATTGCATTTTGTGTCTGTTAAGGTACACAAAGGCACTATTTCATTTATGCCCCCATGACTGCCGTTTAGCTAAGCGGTGGGCATTAGCTGCAGCAGCTCCGTCTATGTAGCTGCTGTTGCGCTAACGTTTTTTGCTATAGACAGGTCTCGCATAGTTATATTTAGCAAGATTAACGTAAAAATTGGCCGGAGTTCTCCTTTAATGACCCCTGACCACCTCCATACAACTTGTGTTTCCTTTAAAATGTGTTATTTAGGACAGAGGTTCTCAATCTCAAGACCCCTTACAAGATAAAGAATACATAGCCATTTATTTACACTTCTATAGTCTTAGTTATGTAAAAGAACAACTCAAGAGAAATGTATTAGAAAGATATTAGACATATTAAACATATTTGCAGATTCTAAGAGATAGATTTGTTAGATTTTAATTACTGATTTGGGAGACATGTTTGATCTGTGAGTTATAAATTTATGTAACTCTGTTCCTGGCTGATAGAATCCTGAATGACTGAAGATTTAAAATGAGGGAGTAGAGCAACAAATGCTACAAATTTAACAACAAAAATAAATGTTTCCCGATCTGAAATCATTATAGTTAATGTCTGATTTGATTTAGGCACAAAAACAACTTGCTTAGGGTTAGGGAACCATCATGGTTTGGGTTAAAATAACTACTTCATTAATGCTAGGGGACCTTTGTTGTCATGGTTACAACATTAACTTAGAACTAGGAACACACCGAATTGTTACAATCTCGAAAATCTCTGTTTCATTCTCTCTGGGGGCACCTAAGGCGATGAGCGGTAATTGCAGGTGTGATCTCTCTCCCAGAGATCCAAACAACAGTATGCTTCACACAAAGAGTGAGTTTGTTGCGTTAGCTCCGCCCACCATCTCTGGCAGACAAATCACTGCTGTGCGATGGAAAATAACTCAATAACGTCAATAACTGTACACCGCTTGCAATTTCGCGGAGCTGCCTCTCAGAGGACCTTGTGATGCGTTTTATGTCATTTGACGGATATCGGTAGACTTCCGCTGCTCCGCTCTGCGGGGAGCTCCATGCACTAACGCCATGGAGGGAAGCCAAACACTGTTCATCTAAACACACTGCCCACCACTGATGGGCAGTAATGCGTTAGAAGTAACGCGTTACTGTAATCCAATTACTTTTTTCAAGTAACAAGTAAAGTAAGGGATTACAATTGCAAAAACAGTAATTAGATTACCGTTACTTCCCCGTAAGCAGGCTGCGTTACTGCGTTACTTAACCGTGATTTAGTTTCGTGAGACTGTCTCGTGAGTGACAATGACGTATGAGCGCCGCGACGTCAGTGTAAACACCGACATGTGTAATGTTGAACAAGAGACAACATGGAGCGTGGGAGAGAGCAGGATCATGCAGCGTTTAATGCTTGGAAGTACCGACATTACTTTGAGTTTGACTCGGTTAAAGGTGACAAAAACATCAGCGTTATCTACATTATCTACAGCGAAAACTTCCACCTCAAATCTGAGCGAGCACCTAGCAAGTCGGCACAGGAATGTGAAACTCTCTGAAAAAAAACCTGAACTCCTGACTGACATTACCACGGGGGCTACATCCAATTCCACCGGGTGAACCTCCGAGGGCACCCCCCCTCTCCTGCTAAATAGGTGAAAATAGACTTAAAAGCGACAGGACTTAGTGCTGCTGAACTGAAGAAGCTCGTCGCTGGCTATATTGTCGAGGACATGCTGCCAATTTCCACTGTTGAGTCTGAATCATTCCGACCAAACGCGGTGTCAAGCTGCCGCAGAGAAAGTCATTTGCAGGAAACCTTGAGAGAGAACACAACATAATGGACGCTAATTTGAAGGCTGCACTCAAAGCTGTAGACTTTGTTTCCACCACTGCTGACATCTGGACGGTGAATAACAAAAGTTTTATATGTGTAATAGTTCACTGGATTAATTCCAGCGTATTCAGGTCGTGCATCATGTTTTTGAAAAGTAACTTAGTAAAGTAACTAGTAAAGTACTAATACTAATTACTTTTGAAAATAAGTAATCAGTAAAGTAACTGGATTACTTTCTTGGAGAAGTAATCAGTAATCAGTAACAAATTACTATTTCCAAGTAACTTGACCAACACTGCTGCCCACACAAAGATGACACAGAGCTGGATTAAAATATCTCTTCATCAGACATTTATTTAAATGAAAATATTTGAGATTTTTACTTAAAAGCCTGGTTTTTGGGCCCATGCTGTCAATTACTGCATCAGCTAGAGGGCACTGTCACGTGAATGTAAGCAGAAACTACTGATGCTGTTGGTTTTCTTGTTTTTCTTTCTCTCGATAAGAGCCTGTTCCTTCGATTTCCATAGAAATGAACTGAAACCAATGGCTGTCTGGAAGGGATAAAATCAATCTAAAAACAGACGAATGACATGGAAAATGATCAGCACTGCAGAGATATTTACATGGTTTATAGTAGTTTGTTGTAATTGGCAAAAACATAAGAAACACCGGTATAGTCCTTTAATCTTACTTCTCTTCTCGTCCTCAATTGTCATTCCTCAAGTTAGTGTTTTGAATTCAGCTTTCAGATGAAAACTTCTCACTGCAGTCTACTTGCAGATCTTTATCCCTACAAACAGTTTTAAGTAGTCCACTTATCCACCCGCATCTTTTCTCTGAGCCTCCTGACAGCAGCAGCACGTTTCAACATCAGAGCCTTCAACATGCTAAGTTCCTTTTAATCCTGAGAAAGTATCCGTGCATACTTAAACGTGGGACAAAGTACTCCGGTGTCAACGTTTAAAGCAAATACAAAGGAAAGTCGATGTTAAGTGCCAAGTGAAAAGGAGATCAAAACATGACAATATGTGTGTTTAGCTCCGACAAGCTTGGAGTTTGTTGTTAAAGTTAGTGAGGAAGAGAGCAGAGAGAGAAAGAGGAGGGAGGAGGGAAGAGGGGGGTTAGGTTTCGATTACTTAAGAGCAGAGAGGCTGTGATTCTGCTCAGCTGGATAGAAAAAGTATTGACGTGGAGTCAGAGAACCTCGGCTTGCCCTCGCTTCCCTCCCCTTCAGTCCCTCAGGTAGGCATTAAAACCCGGCCGAGCGAAGGAGGGATGCAAGGATGGAGAGACGGAGGGATAGAAACCCTCGAGAGCCTAGCCGGAGCTTTGATTCACCAGGGTTTCTCACATCAACTGCAGGAGTCTGGGGCCCGCAGCTCGACGAGGGGCCGCCGTCTTTAAAACCACAACGCTGTCAAAAACTTTTCAATTATCAATTCAGTGTCGAGCTGCGCTGCAGCTTAGAGCCGGCTTAAGGTTACTAACGGCTGTTAAGACGCAGGGGTTTTTGGGCTTGGAGTGGGAATGATGTGTGTTTGGTGTTTTAACGAGGTGAGGAGATCAGAGACAAGCTGCTATATTACAGTTTTTCTTTTTTGTGTTTACACACAAATACAGGTACTTGAGACACAATGACCACAACATGTAACTCATGCACCAACCCCCTGAACTACACACAATACACTACACACAATTCTCTGCATTTGGCACAATTTAAATGAAGAAAATCTCTTGTTTTCACAAGGAACACACTGCCGTTCAAATATGCACACTGGCTCCTCACATGGGCAAACACCTGTCACACAGTTTTACAATTAGCAATCAGAGCTTTAGCATAAAAGGGCAACAGGTGAGCTCTTCTGTGTTGTTCTGCTTGGCCAGGGGAAACATTGCTTGTGATGTGGATGATGTGCTGTGGCCAGACCCAAACAGAAGAGAAGATGCAGCATAGTTTTTTTTACTGTATACAGTACATTTTTCTGTTGTTTTGTATGTAGACCACTGTATGTCAAACTTTGTGTTGGTTGGGATGTATACTGTGTACATCACACGTGTCAAACTCAAGGCCCGCGGGCCAAATCCGTCCCTTTACATATTTTGATCCGGCCTGCATATCAATTTTTGTTGACAATATATTTTGGCTAGTTTTTGTCCCTTTTCTTTTCTTTTCTTTCTACTTCTTGTTTTTAATTTTGAAATTTTTACAGTTTTTGTGCTTTCGACATTTTTGACGCCTTATACCGGCGGTTTATGCATTTCTTTTCAATGCTTTAGGCACTTTTTGCGGTTTTGGCGCTTTAATCAATGTTTTGCCACTTTTTCGGAAGCTTTTGGCGCTTTGTACGATGTTTTTGTCACAGACAATTTTGACACAGTTTTTCGGCCTTTTCCAACTTTTTTGGTGCTTTTTTTAATGTATTTGTCGCTGGCTGAGGAACTTCTTTGCCAAACATTTTGGGGGCTTTATGAGGCCCAGAATGTAAGTGAGAAGACTACAGTATATGAGACATACAATAATACAGTCAAATATTTGACTTTTTCTCTTAAATAAACACATGTCAATAAACTCTGGCCCTTGATGTGATTCTCATTTTCCAGTGTGGCCCTCTGGGAAATTGAGTTTGACACCGCTGATGTACATTGTTTTTGTGGGAAAAAATATATAAATATATTTGTTACCGTGTATTTGTGTGTTCTGAGTATAAAAACAATATTCTCAAATATTTTACAGCACACTTATGTATGTATGTATGTATGTATGTACTGTCTGTAGTAAGTGTAACACTGAATAAAAAAGGCCTAAGTCATTATGATGAATGGAGAAGTGTTGTCCATTAATCATCGTGTTTTACATTGAGCACATCAGTGTTCAGCTGGTTCTTATAAATGTCTATTCATATGACGGTCTGTGTGTGTCATTTGAAAACAAAATGCCATTTTGAGAAGAAATAACATTGTTTTGTTAGTGTAACAACGACAAAGGCACCTGACCAAGCGTCCGTATTTTACGCGATGGGAGTGAGAGTGTGTTGGATAGACACAAAAACAGTTAACTCTTCCAGCAACATGAAACTATACTCAGCAAGAAACGTCCTCTTACTTTCAACTGCTTTTATTTTCAACCAACATGCGTAAAACTTTGTATGAACATAAAAAGATTCAACTACTAAGAACTGAACGTTTCACAGGCATGTGACTAACAGAAATGGAAAAATGTGTCCCTGAACAAAGGATGGTCAAAATCAAAAGTTGCGAAACATTACAGGGAAGACATCCTCCTCCCTCATGTGGTACCCTTCCTGCAGGCTCATCCTGACATGACCCTCCAGCATGATAATGTCACCAGCCATACTGCTCGTTCTGTACGCGATTTCCTGCAAGACAGGAATGTTAGTGTTCTGCCATGGCCAGCGAACAGCCCAGTACTTAATGCAGCTGGAGGCCACACCAGATACTGACTGTAACTTTTGATTTTGACCATCCTTTGGTCAGGGACACATTTTTCCATTTCTGTTAGTCACATGCCTGTGAAACGTTGTTCAGTTAAGTTTTTAGTAGTTGAATCTTTTTATGTTCATACAAAGTTTTACGCATGTATGAAAATAAAAGCAGTTGAAAGTGAGATGACATTTCTTTTTTGCTGAATATATTTAATTAAATTACAAACTCATTACTTAATTTAGTTTTAATGTGCCTCCTGCAGCAATGTGAGTCTCTTCCCATTTGTGTGCACGTCCCAGAAATGCTTGTTACTAACCTAGCTCTCGTGAGCTTGCTCCCCAGAGTCTTTATGTTTGTTTTCACCCAGGATGAAATGGGTGCTGCTCCCTGCTACGCTACTACAACCACTATTTCTAGTCACTGTTTCATTATCTTTACTGTGACTATTATTGCCACTGTTCATCACACCCCCAACCGGCTCCGTCAGACACTACCTACCAAGAGCCTGGGTCTGTCCGAGGTTTCTTCCTAAAAGGAAGTTTTTCTTTGCCACTGTCGCACTGAATGCTTGCTCTTGGGGGAATTACTGGAATTGTTGGGTCTTTGTAAATTTGTAAATTATAGAGTGTGGTCTCCTTTACTCTATCTGTAAAGTGTCCTGAGATAACTCCTGTTATGATTTGACACTATAAATAAAATTGAATATAATTGAATTGCAATGGAAAAGACACTGAGAGTGACCTGCGTGAGCTTTTTTCTGTTAGGTCACATGGTCAGGGACCCCTGTAGTTTCCTGGGGTTCCTTTCCAATGAAAAGCCAGTGTTTTGATTCAAACTTAGAATTTTCCATTGCAATGTGAATCTTTAGGCTTGATGGATTCCATGCAGGCCTCTCCTTTGATCAGAAGAGACCACATGGCTGTAGTTGTCCTTGTTGTGTTAGCATTGATGTTGAATTAACTGAAGGAAGAATGGAAGGCGCTGGTAGTAAAAATATCTGTACTTTTTCTTTTTTTATATTGTTATTTTTCATTTAAAAAGAAAACAATAATTTGCACAAAAACAGAAGATGAAAACCAAAACAAAAAACGAGCTTGCCACAGTCAGGCAGAGGCCGAGCAAGTATACACACTGGCTCAGCACAGCTTGCTGCCAGCAGACAAAGGCCAAGGGGGAAGTGAAAGTTGCGGGGTCTCCTCCCTGCTTCAGCCAGGCAGCTGAGTGAGCACAGGTGTACTCACTCAGCAAAGGAGGCACACACAACACACATACAAAATACAAATCCCTATGTAACAGTCTGCCTTACTGTTATACTGTTCAGTTCCCAACATTTATTTAAAATACTCAGTAGTTCAAAACACTTGAATGCACTTGTTTGCTAAAAAAGTAAATTCTAAGTAAGTCTATTTCACATCTGTTGTGATTGCCAGTAAGGTGATATTATGAATAGATTTGAATAGGACTTTTATAAGGCTTCTGTTGTCACACTATTAGCGGATCTTTTAGAGTATAGAGGGACATTTTAACAACAGACTGCTGCATCTGAAACAACCTGCTCAGAAAAAACAAGGTATCTTTGCTTGATTCTTGAGAAGCTGTTCCTTGATTTTTTGCAAACTGTAGCTCATACACTGTAAGAAAAGATACACCATATCTACTCAATAAAAATGAGGCAACAGATTACAAGCAATATTATTAATTAAATTTCACATGGTTTGGTATTGAGTAAATATGAATTAAATGAGACCCTTAATAGTTATCCATTTAATATGAATAGAAAACAGTACAGAATGAATTATAACCTAAACAAAAATATTGAGTTGATTTGAAAAAGATAAACTCCCTAATGTGTAAATAGTACTAATAAAACTTAATTTAATTCTACCCTTCTCACTCATGGTGTTAACTTTATAACACAACAATTAACTCACAACTAACTCTCTTTATTTCTATTTATCTATTTTATCTCTAACAGGATAAAACAACATAGCACACAACTATTTGTGACTTTAACAATTTCTAACACTAATAATTTTACATTTGCAAATTTACACAGCCGAACTGCATGCTGGGTAACATTATAGCTGCTAGCTAGCTAGGTTGACAGGAAGTGCTTTTCAATTAAAATTTGCCTGATTACATTAATTTGAATTAACTCAATATTCTCTCTATTTGGGATTAGATAAATATAATGCTTATGTTTTACTTAACTACAATAGGTGGATTTTATTCCAAACATTTTTATTTGAAATTTAATTAAATATTTGCCTCAAAATCAAAAACACAATCATATTGAATATATTTTACCTAATACATTAATTCAAATCTACATGACCACAGAATCACAGTGTACGGAACATTCACTGTTATATTCATTGCTTACTGCTAACCTGTCCTGACCTCAGACACACTGCACTGAGCACTAAGAGCCTGCATTATTACATCAAAACACTTCTCATCACTTCACATCTTCTAACCACTACATCATAGTGTGTTATAAACCATTCATAACATGTTTGTATGTGGCTTATAGATGCTAAATGAGGGGACTTACAGTGTTGCCAACAAAATAATTGTAGATTTTACAGAATTAAAAGATTTAAACAAATCTGATCCTTTACAGTACAAAAGTAAAAGTAGCAATACCCCATTGTAACATACTCCATTAGAAGTAAAAGATCATCTACACTGAATGTGTAAAGTAACTAGTGAAAATAGTATAGTCATTATATCATCAATAAATGACTGTGATGTTCCCTTAAACAACATCCATCTGTACCTTGTCACTTTTTGCAGTGTTTTGCCCCAGTACAGAGATTAACTACTCTCTTGATGATGAAAGGTATACGAGCCTCAAAGAAAAAACTTTCTAAGGTTACATATTGATCAAAAATTACTTATGCAGCAAATTTAGGCCACGTTGCCTCACTCTGGTTCTCTTAATTCCTTTCATGAGTCGGTGTGAAGGCTTTTAACCATCGAGAACAGCACAAACCTTCTGAGGAGGAGCCAAGGCCCTTTTTTATCTTCCTGCCGACTGTGGAATGACCTCATTATTTATTATGAGGAAATCAAAGAAAAGTTCATCAGCTGCTCTGCTTTACTTTTGCCACTCATGTTCTAACTTTTCTCAGGTGTGCAAATGTTGCAGCTTCACTGTGGCCATCAGCAAGAGGAACTGTCCAACAAAAACAAGTTTGGCGGTGTCCTGTTAGACGATTGGTAAAGGTGCATACCACATAACCTCTCTCCACCTCTGTTTGCCACTATACTGTCTGCTACAATATCTAATAAAGGCAAAGATAAGCCAAAAAACTATCTTATAAAGAAAATCAAGTACGGTATAAATTCATAAATGTGGTACTATTCACTATGAAAATGAATCTCTTAATGCACCCATAATGGAATTTCATTAGAATATTACATTAATTCAATCAGGAGAGACTTGTTTGCAGATATGCAAAGATTTATTGTACGAGAATAAAATGTACATCGTTTTGGCGATTGGAGTCCATCGCAAAATTAATACATTTATAGATGTATATAGGGGTAGGGAACCAAGATATAACCCCCCAAAAACGTGACTGAAATTAGAGGTTAGGAACATGGAGGAATAGACACAATGAAATTCAACATGAATAAACAAGAGTATATATACTTACCTCCAAGCATGCGGATCTGAAACAGAAAGCAAAAGCAATGATCCGCCATCGAAACAGCAAAAGAAATACTTCCCGTATTTCAGTCAACGACCACTTGGTCGGCATCGGCTGCTTAACCGGCAACGACCACTTGGTCGGCAACGGCCGCTTGGTCGGCAACGGCCCCTTGGCCGGCAACTGCCCCTTGGCCGACAATGACCGCTTGGTCGGCAACGGCCCCTTGGTCGGCAACAGCCGCTTGGCCGGCAACGACCGCTTGGTCGGCATCCGCAATTAAGACCGATTCGGTATAAATAAAATGAGGCAATATGAAAATGAAAACAAAATAAAACATCACTTGATGACCGGTAAAACCAAACCTTGCGTATAGCCAAAGAAACTAACTAACCATTAGATAATGAAAATAAGAAAGGCAAAATAAAACATCGGCATCACCCGACACCAGAAAGACCAAACCATGGCAACGGCAATTCATGCTGGCAACGACCGCTCGGTCGGCATCGGCTGCTCGGTCGGCATCGGCCGCTCGGCCGGCAACGGCCGCTCGGCTTCGACCGCTTAGCCGGCATCAGTAGCTATAAATTAAATGCAATATTAACAGATAATTAGTGAAACAGGTTAACTTAGAAAAACCGCACCACCACCAGTTATATGCTATTTATGTATCTAATAGAATGTGACATCAATAAAATTAAATTCATAATCTGAACATATAAACACGCATACGCATACGCATACGCATACATCACGTATATATATAAACCACATATACAGATACCATACATAAAATATATGCAGTACAGACACAGACATGTTTCACGCATATGTATACATCAAAAATGTCATGCCAAATATAGGCCTAAATGTAAACACCACCACCGGTTATATGCAAGCTTACTAGATTAATGTTATGGATCGTTGATTAGTGAGGACACGATCAGTTAGGAGAGAAGTGATAAGTATTGAAGTCTTCCTGCAGAAATTTACGCTGAACTACATTTAATCAGCAGATGCAGATTATTTGTAGTTACATATGCAAAATATGAAATGTACAAATGATTTGTACATAGTCTTTGGAGCTTAGACTCCATCGTATAGTGTTAACTGGTTAGGAAAACCCTGACAAATCCCCCCAAAACTGGAACGAGCGACGTGATGTGAAAGACATACATACCTCATGTGCAGCAACAAATCTTACGTGATACAAGAATAATGTAAACGAAGCAGGTGTATACAGAATAACGAAATTAAATCTCTGACAAAATAAGAATATCACTTAACTAAATTAAAACTTGGCAAGTCGACCAGAAGCAACATGAACCCTCGGCAAGTCACTCCGGAAGCAACGTGAACCCTCGGCAATTTGGGCCGGCAGCAACGTGAAACTCAGCATTTCAGGCCGGCAGCAACGTGAAACTTGGCAATTCTGGCCGGTTATTGACCTTTCTTTCTCCTTTTTGTTCTTGCAGCAAAGGGCAGCAGGTCGGATTCGAACCCTGCGCCACTGCAGGACTCAACCTACATGGGCAAAGGCTCTTACTGGGTGAGCTAGAGGACACCCTCTTCGTTCCCTTTTTCTTTCTTTCTTCTAGTGTAGATATAGCTTTACAAGCTGGCTTCTAGTCATTGCCGACAGACATATATAGTCATTTCGCATAGAGTCTGGCAGCTGGGTTGGCATAACATTAGCTGCTTGACAGCCTCCACTGAGAGGCGTAGCCTGGCGCATTAGGCGTGTGAAAACATGAGGCCATAAACAAGGATTCGCTGCTGAATCGTATGCAAGCACACAAATAATATTGCATGCATGCATTCACCTGCCAAAATCCCGTACGACGTAAAATGAAGCATGACTACCTGCAGAGGTCGCCTTGTGCGAAAGGCGATGGCCAGTGGAGATACTATGAACCGGACTTACCACCGGTTCCAGGTATCACTTACCAGAATAGCCAGAAATCAGAGATTTCAGAAGACTGCGCCGATATAGCTTGCAGAATATAGCAGAAAGAAATGGACGCCGCTGCACGCTTCAGGTCACAATGAAATGCCTGAGTGACAACAGATACTACCAACCTTGAAGACTCAGAATATGCTAGGGAATGGTTACTTGAATGAATACCTGCATAAGTAAACCAATACGCACGAAGACCCCCACGGAAGTGTGCCGAAGATGAAGGTAGTAGCTGATGCGAGCGATTGCAGCCTGTTTGATAAGATATTTGAGGAACAATGAAATTGTCAATTTAGCCAAGACGATGAGGTCATAGTATAATATGACCGCAATTTGTGCCAAGAACCTCTTGTATCGACTGACCACATACCAGATATGATGAATATTGCCCTACTTCATGAAGTGGGCAAGCGGCACGAAGCAATACCAATGCAGCCCGTAGATGCGAATGCAGCTTTAGATGCGATGAATATACATAAACATTAATTTAATAAGACCTCAGCACGCTGCTGCGTCAGCAATGAACTACTGAACATGATGAGATAGCGAGACTTACCCTTGCGTTAGTTTCTCTATAATGAAGAATGATACGCCTGCCCAGATTAGACAGGGCATTCATTGTGACGTCGCTTTGACAGCGAATGCGTAACATCTGAAGCGTTTTAAAACTTATTTGTCCATTGTATTTCTAAAGAAACACGACAACGTATAAAAGACTCATTGCCTTTTACCTCACGTAATGCTCCGTAGCAGACGTTTGTAAATAGGCTACCGATCGTGATATACCCATGCAATTTACATCGCATAGGAGAGAAATTACCATAGTACGGAGAAGCTCGCAGGCAGTTGACTAAAGTAGCTGTTTAGATTAATTGCAAATGTTACTAGCATTTAGTCAGCAATAATTAGCATGTTACATACACCTACGCCCTGTCTCCGCAAGATTAGGAAGATTGAGATTTCTTGCAAGGCAACCAAGACTTACCACTTCAGACAGATTACACGCGTACATCTACGTCAGCAAACTCAATTTGCAGCTGCACATAACCAAGGGGGCAAGCCTGCCTCCTCAGAGTGAAGCCTCCTATGGCGCCATTTTGATGCTAATAAACCATCACCCCCCGTTAGCATCCCATTGACTGCCATTCATTTTGGCGTCACTTTGACAGTGAATAACTTTACATCTGAAGGGTTTAAAGACTTCATTTGACCATTGTTTATTTCTAAAGAAACATAACAATGTATAAAAGGCTCCATTACCTTGTACCTCATGTTATGGCTCCGTAGCAGACGAGGCTAACGATTGTGTCATCGACTTGACTTACTGTCGCATAGTAGAGGAATTACCATATAGTACAGGAGAAGCTCGCAGGCAGTTTTGACTTACATTAGCTGTTTAAGTTTAAAGGGATATTTCACCGCTGGAAAGCTTAATATATATCTTTAAATTGGGTCACTTATGTAGCAGAAATGTGAAAAAAAAATTGAAATTGGTGCCTTCTAGGCCGAGAAAAGCCAGAAAATGGGTTTTTGGCTCATATGGATGAAAGACACCAAATCCCAGAATGCACTTTGCTTCGCTGCTTTGAGTCCACTCCCAAGCCACGCCTACCGCTTGACAGACAGACAAGACAGCGAGGCATTCAACTCAACTCAATGTGTTTTATTGTTATTTCAACCATATACACGAAACAACGTTTCATCATGGCTCAAGTGGTGTTACACATTTAAAATATATAATAACGACATTTATATAAAAACTACATTATATAAAAACGACATACGAAACAGGCTACCTTTAGTGCACACACACATTATATAGGCTCCGTAAAGTTCAGCTAAGCATACCAGCATTAGGCTTGGTGGGCTGTAAACACCAAGTATAAACACAGCCGTGAATTAGCGTGGGATGTCGAATGGTCGCCCTGTAACTGTCACAAACTCCAGCGGTTAGCAGTTAGTTGGATACAAATCGCCACATTTCTGCACCAGTCCGTGTTAACACAGCCCACCTTCATACAGAGCATCTCTAGCTTGGATCGTCGGAGGGCTAGCAAGCCGGACAGTCCGGTACGCTGTTTCAGCCATGTTTCCACGAAACAAAAAACAGTCTCTGAACTCGCGTTGGGAGCATCGTTGAAGTTGGATGTAGTCCAGTTTGTTGTTTAATAAACGGACACTTGCAAGCAGGATTGATGGGACAGGTGGCCGGCTAGCGTTAGCTCGCTCTGGATGTGCCTTTTCCCCGGTTAGCGTTAGCTTCCCACCTAGCCGATGAGGAGGTCCCCTACCCGGCTCGGGGCATCGAGCGAGACCGCTGGTCTCCGTGCAGGCATAGCTCTCGTAGTGTGGAATGTCGAATGGTCGCCATGTAACAGTCACAAACTCCAGCGGTTAGCAGTTAGTTGGATACAAATCACCACATTTCTGCACCAGTTCGTGTTAACACAGCTCACCTTCACGGGTCTTTTACCCAGTGACAAAGCATCTCTAGCTCGGATCGTCGGAGGGCTAGCGTCCTGGTAGCTGGACAGTCCGGTACTCTGTTGTTCAGCCATGTTTCCACGAAAAAGTCTCTGAACTCGCGTTTGGAGTTTCGTTGAAGTTGGATGTAGTCCAGTTTGTAGTTTAATGAACGGACACTTTCAATCAGGATTGATGTGACAGGTGGCCGGCTAGTGTTAGCTCGCTCTGGATGTGCCTTTTCCCCGGCTAGCGTTAGCTTCCCACCTAGCCGATGAGGTTGTCCACTTCCCCGGCGCGGGGCATCGAGCGAGACCGCTGGTCTCCGTGCTGGTCTCCGTGCAGGCGAAGCTCTCGTAGTGTGCTGATTATTCCGTCTGTAATAACGTTCCCTGAATATTCTCCGATCTGTAGCGATGTATCCCGGTGGTATACGTGTGCGGTAGTTTGAAAGCACATCATTTTGTAAAAGTTAGCTGCTGAGAAGAGAGAGCCCTGTTTAGCGAGGATCCAAGATGGCTGACATTTCTTTTTTTCCGGCTGAGATCGGCTCGCTTAGGGTGATGGGCGTGTTGAAAACATGCGGAAGTAGCTCCTGCTACTGTTTGTAGTTCTTTGCCTCTGGCCTTCCATTCCTCCAATGACGTAAAAATCGTCATTTTGCGTCATTGGAGGAATGATTTCCAGACCCCCAATGCTGAGATCTCCTCTCTCAGGGGCAGCATTGATGTGAGCGGAACAGCTGGCGTTAATGAGGAGTCTGCCGCTACCAACCTTAACGTTACCTTACTCAATGACACGACGTCAACAATAACGTGAGTAACGAAACACACGGATGGCCTGACTGTTGGTCAAAGGACCAAATAATGTATTTTTGCTCCACGAACAGCTGGCTCATTTTTAATGATAACAAACTGGGCTGCAAAACATGATGTAGCGTCCCGTCACTTGCTGCCCAGACAGAGAGGGGACTGAAGCTGTCTGGCATAAACCCTGTTTCCCCTGTGTCTCTGTCTCACACACACACACACACACACACACACACACACACACACACACACACACACACACACACACACACACACACACACACACACACACACACACACACTGAGAGTGACTGTTTGTTTTGCATCTGTTTGAGCACCAAATTATTGTTAAAATGAATAGTTTTGATGAATGAATAAATTAATGAATTTTCTTTTCTTAACATGAATCCAACATATTAGCAAATATAAATCAGCTTATTTGTGGAAAAAATAAACAATATTGATACTAGCCTATATGTAAATTAGTTACTTAGGCCATCCGTAGATAGTTAATAAGGATTCACTGTGCCACATGTATGTTTAAAATGAAAACATGATTTTTTTTAATAGCTTATGCACTAAAGTTATGTAAACTTGTTTAAATAAATCCATACATTTATATTGTTAATAAATGACAATAAATTGTTGTACCAGCAATATCTCCAAGTTTTGTTTTTCACTATAGAAATCTCAAATGTCATAATGATCTGCCAATGCAAGAGAGTACCGGCACCTTTTTTTTCCCACTTCAAGCACTGATACCGATTATATTGATATAGCTTCTTAAAGCCGTGCCTGTGTATGCATCTGTCCTCTCACACTCTCCGCGACCGCGCAACCCCGCCCCCACTCACACACACGCTCTCCTGCAACATGGAGCTTGACGCAGCGCCTTTTAAAACCTCTTTAGTTTCGCTGACCCGTATACGGGACACTCACGCTCAAAGTGGACGCTGCTTAAATTTTGTTATAACTTTGACGCATTAAATCTTCAAAATATATGGTCATGCAGCACATTGCTTGAAAGCTTAGACAGGATTTAATTAAGCCCAAATATATATAGCAGTTATAATAGCAGTTATAAATATATATAATAAGATATATAAGGGACCATAACATATAATCCCAACAACTTTTTCATAAATCCACAAGAGTCGAAGGAAATGGGAAATCAAAGCCATATAATCAAAAACGAGCTATTCGCCTCAATATCGTAAAGTTTACGAGCCATGAATTAGAAAAAAAACGATACGCGATTTCACTTCCTGGCTGTTCAAACAGCTGTCTTTTCTCGCTCCAGATGGCTAACGGCCAATGAGTGCATTCACTTTGTTCTCTGACGCCTTCGGAATCAAACAAGACCTCTCATCGTCTCCGGACTGCTGAGATGGACAAGCTAAAAGACCAATGAGGGCCCTGAAGTGAACTGGCCCACGTGGGGCTTGATCGACATTTGCTTCAGCCAGTTAAAACTCCATGCTTTGAAACGCCCCTAGCCTTGTAGCCAATAAGAAGACGAGTCCAAAATTTTAACCCTGGGATGGCTGGCTCTGTGTTTCAGCACAAACAGTGACTGTTGTAATGCAACGCCCTCCCTGACCAATTTATAATGACTTATTTCTATATATTTATGTATATAGTTATTTCAAGTATGTGTGTGATTGAAGAAGAAGTTTTGTATTTTGCACTTTTTTGGCTTTTTTCAAGAAAAACGGACAGACATATCTGTAGAAAAAAAATCATATTATAAAATCAATTTTTGATTCTTTTGGCTTCTGGATTTTTTCTGTAGTAAGCAGACACATGTGGCTTCTGGATTGTCTGTCACCTGTTAGATGTGTTCACAGAAGTGTATTTTAATAATTTTACAGATGTATGACTTGGATGGAAATAAAAAACCTCCATTCTACCCTCTGTAGCTCTGTTTCAGTAAGGCCTAGAATCACCCTGACACTTGTAACAAAAACTTGTGAGTGTTTCCTTTCCAATGATATCAGATATCACATCCCAGAGTGTCAAAGTATATGGGAGCTGTACCACTTTTAATTTGGGTATGCTGTTTAGACCAAAAAGTATGAAATTTCAAGCGTTTCTTAATAGTTATTTGCACAGCTGTATATTTTGTTAAGCAGGAGAGGAAAACCTATCAGTGTTTTCACTGGTAATGTTCTGTTGTGGAGGCTGCAACAACGAGAAATACAGCGAAAAACATGGAAGAGAAGGTGCTTACTAGATGTAACTTTAACTTCAGTTCTATGAAGTCAAAATCTCACTCATTCCCTAGTAGATTTCTGATTTATCAACATTCCACAATGACACAAGTACATACTGTGTACGAAAATGCAGCTTTAGCTTAACTTACAGACTTACCACTTGTTAACTATACAAGACATCTTGATAACAGCCAGGCAGCCTTTTTCACTAGAGAGTACATACTCTCTTACTTACCACTCAGCTATGTGGCAGTATTAGGGGCTGTTATGCAGGGTTCAAAAAAGTAGCTGCAGTACTACTTGTAGTCCTAATAGTATTATCCCGTTCCTCCTGAGTGGATCATTTTCTCTCTCATGAATAATCAGCTGCCATTATTTATCAACCATTGTCTGATTTTGTTTTTTGCTGTGTAAACTTGTTTCACTGGCTGCAGCTTCTGAGGGGAATAAAGAGGCCTGTTGACCCACAGCTGGTACTGGCCACAGTCTTTAATGTTAGAAGTTATAACTGTCAGGAAACAGAAGTGTCAGGATGTCACTGGGTGCACAGGGCTTTAAAACCCTAACCACGTAATTATAATCAACACCCCCCCCCCCCCCCTCCAAAATAATAGTCTATTTTTTTATCTTAGCAAATTAACTTACTTTACAATATTTGTGACAAAGTTTCTGAAATTTTAAGTCACCACATCCATATGTGTGTGTGTGTGTGTGTGTGTATAAGCTCATCGGCCTCAGAGTCAAATATTGCTGTCTATTTAGACCATCCTGCCTCCAAACGTGTCATCTGACCCTCTGGGTTAGTGAACTCTGACCCCTGCTCTGCGTATCACAATGTCACCGTGTGTGTGTGTGTGTGTGTGGCAGGGTAAAAGGAGGAGTTCCTGGAAACTAACCGTCTGTCCCTTGTAGGACACAGATGTTTGTATCAAACGTTGCTTCTATCCCTGTGAGGACCCTAATTGACATAATAACACCTAACCCACTTAACCCTAAAATTAAGTCTCAACCATCAGACAGTACTTCTAACAAAAGGAAAAAGCACAACATAGCAGAGTCTTAGGCCCCATCCAGACGAAGACGTTAGGATGAAAACGCATCCGTCTTCCCTGGATTCGGTTCAAGAAAATTCACGTCCACATGAATCCATATGTAAATGACTCAACACGGTAATTCATATGCCAGGCCTGTAGGCGGCGCTGTTACTACTACAGAAATGAACGGAACGAAGAAGAAGAGCAGCCTTCAGTGACTTCCTTTCATAACCATAGACAGTATATAAAAGTTCATAACATGACTGTTAGCTAGTTCTCTTAGCTTAACACATCCATGGACTAGACTTTAATAACTTACACCACTGCTCGTTATATAAAGGCCACCTAGAAAAAGAATGTAAACTTTGTTTACATTCTATCGGACATGATTGCAGCTAGCAGAGCTAGCGTTAGCGCGCTAGCTAGCGCGCTAACGCTAGCTAACATCAACATCGGCAGTCACACAAACATCAATGATCCGATGTCTTTTTGATAATCTAGCTACACGTTTTTTCTTGCGGTAGCCTTTCTACAATAAGCGGTGCTAAAAGTTACTATAATCCGTTCAAGGAGTTGATAAGCAGACAGATTAGCGAGCTAGTTGATAAGTTCTCTACTTCCACTTTATAAGCAGCGTTGCGTCCCTGTTAGCGCCGTCAGCTGGGCTGAAGGCAGTCAGCTGAGGGCCGAGGTGTGTGGGGATGACATCATCGATACGCACGTATGCGGTTTCGCCGTACACACGAAGCCAAACGTGAGCCGGCTTTTTTTTTATTCACCTTGGGACCAGGTTTCAAAAAAGTGCGTTTACGGGCAGTGCGTCGGCCCAAACGATGCAAAAGATGTGCGTTTGCATCGAAATACGTCTTCGTCTGGATGGGGCCTTAGACTCACCAGGGTGTTATGATAATGATCTCTTCTAATGTGCATTCACACAAAACAATGCAAGTTTTTTTTCATTGAAGTGCTCATATTATGCTCATTTTCAGGTTCATAATTGTATTTAGAGGTTGTACCAGAATAGGTTTATGTGGTTTAATTTTCAGAAAACACCATATTTTTGTTGTACTGCACATTGCTGCTGCTCCTCTTTTGACCCTGTGTGTTGAGCTCTCTGTTTTAGCTACAGAGTGAGACATCACACTTCTATCCCATCTTAGTTGGGAGTCGCACATGCGCTAGGTAAGATCTACTAGCTGAGAAGCTACCACTGCTAGTGGTTAGCCACCTCGTTTTCAATGGCAAAACACTGCTACAACACACACAAGTTCACCCTAATTTAAAACCCCAAATCAGAAAAAGTTGGGACAGTATGGAAAACACAAATAAAAAACGAAAGTAGTGATTTCTAAATGTACTTTGACTTGTATTTCATTGCAGACAAGACAACAGCACATAATTTAATGTGTTCCTCATGATTTTTATTGTTTTGTATTTTGCAACACATTTCAAAAAAAGTTGGAACAGTAAAGCATTTACCACTTTGTAATGTTGCCATTCCTTTTCACAATACTTAAAAGACGTTTAGGGACTGAAGACACCAAGTGATGAAGTGTTTCAGGTGTAATTTTGTCCCATTCTTGCTGCAAACAAGTCTTAAGGTGGGCAACAGTACGGGGCCTTCGTTGTCGCATTTTGCGCTTCAAAATGCGCCACACATTCTCTATTGGAGACAGGTCGGGACTGCAGGCAGGCCAGTCAAGTACCCGTATCCTCTTCCTCTGCAGCCAGGACTTTGTAATGTGTGCAGAATGTGGTTTTGCATTGTCTTGTTGAAATATGCATGGACGTCCCTGGAAAAGATGTCTTCTCGAAGGCAGCATATTGTGCTCCAAAATCTCTATGTACTTTTCAGCATTAATGGTGCCATCACAGAAGTGCAAGTTACCTTTGCCAAGGGCACTGACACAACCCCATACCATGACAGACCCTGGCTTTTGGACTTGTTGCTGGTAACAGTCTGGATGATCCTTTTCTTCTTTGGTCTGGAGCACACGGCGTCCATTTCTCCCAAAAAAATACCTGAAATACTGATTCATCTGACCACAGTACACGTTTCCACTGTGTGATGGTTCATCCCAGATGCCTCCGAGCCCAGAGAAGTCGACGGCGCTTCTGGACACTGTTAACATAGGGCTTCCTTTTGCCACAGTACAGTTTTAACTGGCATTTGTGGCTGTAACTACGTATTGTGGTACTTGACAAAGGTTTGCCAAAGTAGTCCTGAGCCCATGTGGTGATATCGCTTATAGATGAATGACGATTCTTGATGCAGTGCCGCCTGAGGGCTCGGAGATCACGGTTGTTCAGCTTAGGCTTGTGCCCTTGTCCTTTACGCACTGAAATTCCTCCTCATTCCTTGAATCTTTTAATTATGTTATGCACTGTTGAAGGTGAAATAAGCGAATGTCTTCCTATCTTTCTTTGAGGAACATTGTTTTTAAACATTTCAATAATTTTCTCACGTATTTGTTGGCAAACTGGCGATCCTCGGCCCATCTTTGCTCCTAAAGGACTAGACCTTTCTTTCATGCTGCTTTTGTACTAAATCCTAATTACAATCACCTGTTGACATCACCTTTTTCAAATTACATTGTTATTTAACCAATTTACCTGATTACTAGCCCTAAATTGCTCCTGTCCCAACCTTTTTTGGAATGTGTTGCAGGTCTGAATGACAGGAAAGGATGTATTTTTACAAATGAAATTGAGTTGACCAGACAAAACATGAAATATTTTGTGTTCACATTGTCTGCAATGAAATACAAGTCAAAGTACATTTAGAAATCACTACCTTCTTTTTTTATTTGTGTTTTTCATACTGTCCCAACTTTTTCTGATTTGGGGTTGTACAAAATAAATTGTATAGAACTACTTACATGTCCTTCGTCTGCAGGTATTCCATGCAAAGTTGGAAGTGCGCCCTTGTTTAGAAGAAGTATCCCGGGTAATCCTGCCTTGTACTGACCGAAGTTGGAGAAACAGCTAGTTGATGTGGTATAAGATAAAGTGGTTAGCACACACCAAATGTTTTGGCCAATGATGTAGACGGCCCTGCCGATTTTGACCAGCTCACCTGGAGACTGGACCTGGAGATCTCACTCAAAACAGCATGGCAAGTTTTTCCAAGTTTGTATGCGTGTGGAAGCACCAGAGACACAAAATAACACCCCAGATTTTTTTTTCATAATATGGGCACTTTAATATAAAACGCTTCTCAGTGGTCTGTTATACGTCTTACTTTCTCATAATTATGACATACTTTCCTCAGATTTTTATTTATTTCATTAGATAGGTACGATGCAATTTAACATAGTTCCAATACATATGAAACTGATGCAGAGACAGTTTATTGCTAATTTTCAACTCTTGTCCACAGTTGAGCTTTTACATATACAGTGCAATTAAAATATACAGCTTTCAGTATCATAAAATCACAATACATTACAAATATGGAAATACAATAAACACACAACACACAAAACATACCACATACACCAATGCACCTTGGTAATTTACATTACAATTAGCTAAATACAGCTTTTAACCACTTAACCTTTGTTGTAACATATTGTATATCTGGAATTAATTTGATTTTAGTTGGTAATCTGTTTCAGAGTTGACAGCCTTTTATTTTAAAAAAGCTGATCGTCCAAATTTAGACATATTAACTAGTTTAAATGTTTATAATTCATAGCTAATAATTATATATATATATGTGTTCATTGAAAAATATGTTTATGATTATAATAACTTAAACTAATGAGAAATTGTCATATGAGGTATAGTATTTGAGCTAAGTATTAGAATTTTGATGTAATCAGTAATTATTAAAAGAAAAGAAATTAACTGAAAGTTTAGAAGGGAGGACTAATGTAAAAAATGTAAGCAGTAATGTAAAGTTGACATGTTTTATATTTACTGGGAAAAAAACACTGGTATAGTCCATTCATTTTACATCTACATTGTCCTTCAGTGGACATCTCTGATTTTAATTCAGATTTAAGATGAAAACTTCTCACTGCATTCTACTTGCAGATCTTAATCCCTATAAACGGTTTTAAGTAGTCCACTTATTCACTCACATCTTTTCTCTGAGCCTCCTGACAGCAGCAGCACATTTCAACATCACAGCCTTCAACCTGCTAAATTCCCTTTAATCCTGAGAAAATATCCATGCATACTTAAATGTGGGACAAAGTACTCTGGTGTCGACGTTTAAAGAAAATACAAAGGAAAGTCGATGTTAAGTGCAGAGTGAAAAGGAGATCAAAAACACTACAATATATGTTTAGCTCTGACAAGCTTGGAGTTCATTGTAAAAGTTAGTAAGGAAGAGAACATTGATGTGAATACATCTAACGTGAGAGATGGCAGGGTAAATGCAGTGAAAGAAAAAGCTTTTAGGAAAAACAAAAATGTGTCAGAGTTGCAGAAACTCAGTGATGGTGAAGAACAAATCATCATTTATCTAGTTCTGAAAAAAAACCTGTGCTTGTACTGTAAGCTGTGCTGTCTGCTGTGTGAAACTGAATTCAAAGAAAATCATGACACTGCAAATTAGTACAACCACCTGACACATCACTAAAAGACAAGAAAAGCAGACCATTCAAACATCCAGTGGATTAGTGTAAAATGCACATTGACTACAGCTCTACCACTCTGAAATACTAAGATAACTCAAAGCCTCGTCAACATGTTGTTAACCGTTCTGCTTCAGCTTCCAGACGGTGGTCTAACTTGAGGGCTCTCCCTTCACTTCACCCAGCAGTTCGGAGGTATGACACAGGAACTTGTCTTGAGAAGCTGCAGCAATTATTCATGGACAAACTGAAACCTACACGGTACATTCAATAACACAATACAACTTAACTTCCAATTTGTTCTCTGATCTATGGACGTTAACAACAAATGGACAACACATAGACATCATGTTCACAACACGCAAACGTGTTGGCTACGTGTTGTTAATGTATTGTTTAAATGTACATTTTTTTACACGTTAACATGTTGACAACATGTTGACAACATGTTGACAACGCGTTAACAAAGTGCTGACAAAGCGTTGACAACACGGTGATTTCACATAATTCTGAGGCATATGGCTACTTGTCTACTTGTTTGTTCATCGATTTGAATTTGATTAGTCGTTCAACAATCGTTAATAACGAAGAACTAAATAATCAAAGGATCAATGTAACGGAACTTTTTTGTAGATAGATTTTGTTTAAAGAGCTTGGGACAGAAGACAAAGTGCTTTGTTTGTAATGTTATATGTAAGGCGTATATGTAGGCTAGGCAACTGTATGTGTACGACAATACATGTTTTTACTAAATAACTATACTGTATGTTTTTAAGGGACATTGATGTTGAATTTACAGTTAAGGAGAGAATCAAGCTCCTGTCAGTGTCTTTAAAATTGTGAAAAGCAAAGAACAAAGCACTACATCCCCATCACAGCATCCCTGACCTGCTTGTGAAGGGAACCTAGGAAACAATAGAGCATAATATATATATTTTTAATTCTATCATTACTTTCAGCATTTTCAATTTTCATATTTTATGTATTTGTGGTCACATCAGTTCCATGCTGGTTTGAAGAATGAGATCAATACCACCTTGTGTTTGATGTCTTGAACAAGAATTGATACGATTCCGCTCTTAACCGCCGTAATTTGTACACCGGAGGGCAGAGCAATTGATTATATTTCCAATCCAAAAGCTGCTTGATAATAAATATTTTATTTCTGTGTGTGTCAAGAAATGACTCCCCAACAACGAGTTGTTGTGAACTCATTCTGGTTACAGATGACCTCAGTGAGGATATTGATGGATTGTTTATGAGCAGTTGATGGGAGATGAATTGGTTTAGTGGCGTAGCATCCGCTCTGTGTGTTAGAGCTGCTGCTTATAATTACGCCTCAAATGATTGACAGCTGGCTGTCTTTAGCCTGTGATCCATATAGGGGAGAGCAAATGTGGATGGAAACCTTGTAACCCCAGTTTCCAGCTGTTGGAAAGTTGGTTTAAGCTTCTTTCAGTATGTATTCATTAGGTTTTAAAGGCTGATCCAACCCTGAAACGTTAATCTTGATTCATTTCATGACAAAATATTTTATTACTATAAACTGTTCAGAAAACACTCTAATGTCTGAGATTGTGAGTTATTTGCTGTATAGCACTGCAGTACTGACCTCTGCTGTCAGATAATCACACCCAGAACACATTCATTATTCACAACATGGACATAGGGAAAAGAATGATTCCTATTTTAAAAAAAACTGTTGTAGACAAGTTGTTGTGTTCTTAAATGCACCGACTGGAAGATCAAAATGATCTCTGTAAAGGCCATTTTACAGTCGCCGCAGCCGAGCTGCGCGAATGTGACGTCAAAATGACGTAGATCTCGCTGGCTGCGCACTCAAAATCAGCAGCGCGCGACAAAGCGGAAACAGGAAGCATGAACGAGCCCCTGGCAACTGGATGCCAGGACTCTCAGAGTGACTGCAAGTCTCTCTTGTAAACTTACTGGGTTAAGATGAGTTCTTTTATGGTGGATGAAAGGTTTGATCCGACGAAGTAGGTCACTGAATCAAATTGAAACATTGACGTCAATGCTGCTGCCTGTTCTGCCGTTGTTTACTTTTTTCTTCTTCTTCTAGTCCGTAGAAATAGCAAAGTCGGTAGCCTTTCCTCATTAGCATTAGCTACACCCCTGTTCAGGAGAAAACTGCAACTAGCGTCACAACCACCACGCGCAAGTGTAAACATTTACGCCGCTCCCATGACGTCACATTGGCGCTCGACAGGTCGGCTGCGGTGAGTATACCCCACGTCGAACACTGCAACTCTGTGACTGGTCCTGGTTTGTTTGGTGACATCTGGGGTTCCTGCGGGTAACAGCAGGTGAGATTTTGTGTTCCGCAGCACACATTAACAATGGCTCAGTTCTATTTAAGAGTCCCAGTAAGCCATGACTGTGAAAATGAAACAGCTAAATGGAATTCAGTCACCATTCATTTTAATAATTACACCTGTTGTACACATGTCAAAATGACCTCTGTTCAAGGAAGCACGCACATCAAGAGGTTAAAACACATTATCACATCATCAGTGTCATGATCATTTACATATGGACATTTAGAATTTAATTGGATATAAAGAAACTTGCTAGAAACAAGTACAATTCATAAAAGTTGATCTCTTGTTCCTAGCTACACAGTTTGAATCCTGGTCAGGAAAGGCCTACCATGTCTCCTAGACATTATGTTTATATAATACTAATTTCTTTTGCCAAATATATTAAGAGGGAAACATTATTGCTGCCTGGATTTTGTTGAGTGGCAGCATTTTCTTTTTCCATTTAAGGGAGTGGTCAGGGTGGGGGGTGGGCAGGCTTTTAACACTGGAGACCAGAGTTCATATCTGAATCCTGTGTGTCTTTAGGTTTAGGCAAAAAAAAGTATTTTAGTTAAAGTTTAGGAAAGATGACAAAGCATTGCCAGGACTACAAATATGTATCAGTCTGGAATAGGGTTGGGTATCGTTTGGGTTTTTTACGATACCGGTGCTAAATCGGTACTTTTAAAACGGTGCCGGTGCCTAAACGGTGCCTGAACCGATACTTTTTAAGAAAGTTTAAAAAAAAGAAGAAACAAAAAGGATAGGCCTACTAAACTACAGTCGCTGACATTTAAGAACACATTGTTTATTACTAAGGCCATATGGTCAAAATTAAATGATTTAATAGTAATGTAATAACCAGTGCTCAAAGTGGGCCTGCACTCACCGGTACGCAGTACCGGCACTTCTACATTTTACTCTTAAGCGTAGGCTACCTGCACTTTTTCTTGAGTACCGCTACTTCTCGCATGCAGCCGGTACTCTACCACTGACAGAGAAAGCGTCAGTGTCAGAGAGATGACCCTAACGTTACATAAACTACACTACCCAGAGGGCACTACGTGTTTACATTTTAGATCTTGAAGAATCACGTAAAGGCAAGCAGTCGACCCACCCTATCAGAAGTTAGCTTCTCGACGGACGCTAGTTTGAAAAAGCTGTCAGCCTGACCGTAACAGATTTTTCACTGCTGAAAACCTAGAAACTAAAAATAAGTGTCGAGTTTGTAAGTCGTTATGTTAGCCGCCTGGCTTCAGAAAGGTACTAAAAGAACGCGTGTGCCAGAGCCAGACACGTCAACAGAGGTCCAAGTCCAACCAGAAACATCAGGAGGTAGCTAGTACGATTCATGAGCTTCAAGCTAACGTTCAAGCTAACGTTAGCGTTGATGTGAGCGGAACAGCTGGCGTTAATGAGGAGTCTGCCGCTACCAACCTTAACGTTACCTTACTCAGTGACACCGACGTCAACAATAACGATAGTATCGAAACACACGGATGGCCTGACTGTTGGTCAAAGGACCAAATTATGTATTTTTGCTCCACTAACAGCTGGGGTCCGTTTCAGGTAGGAGGTTCAACAAACTCAGAGTCTAACCCTGACCTCTGAGTTTTTTTACCCTGAGATGGGAAACTCTGAGTTTTTGGTTTCACAACAGCTGATTCGAGTTGGTTCAATCAACTCGGAGTAGGTTGAGTAGGGGGCAGGCTTCTCTCCTCAGAGCAAAGCCGCGATGGCGCCATTTTGCTAACCCCTATCCATCACCCCCCGTTAGCATCCCATTGACTGCCATTCATTTTGGCGTCACTTTGACAGACAATAACTTTACATCTGAAGCGTTTAAAGATTTCATTTGACCATCGTTTATTTCTAAAGAAACACGACAATGTATGAAAGGCTCCATTACCTTGTACCTCACGTTATGGCTCCGTAGCAGACGTTTTTATAAAAATAGGCTACCGATTGTGTCATAACCACGCGACCTACTGTTTATTGTAGAGGAATTACCGTATAGTACAGGAGAAGCTTGCAGGCAAGGCCGGATTTACCACCGGGCCGATTGGGCCGGTGCCCAGGGGCCTCCGACCTCTAGGGGGCCTCCAAGACCCCACAAACTGTGTGGGCTTTTTTTTTTTTTTTTGTTGCTTATTAAATTAAAATAAAATTCATTAATGAGTGTGTGTTTGTGTGTATGTGTGTTAGTTATCATTTATTTACACACAAAAAAGTATCATAATCAGTTTTTGTCTGTCAGGTTACCGCGGAAACCGTTGATAGCGGCAAGACAGACGGTAGAAGATAGTGTGGGGAAAAAGAGAGTTGAGGACATCGAAAAAACAAACATGGATAAAACACGGTGGAGCAGTGGAGCCACAAAACGAAAAGCCAAAAGGGAGAAGGATAGCAGAGAGGATGTAATGAGAAGAAATATGCCAACCATCTCCACTTTTTTTTAAAAGTCGGCTCGACACAAATAAAGCGCCTGTCGGCGCCTGCTGTGATGCTAGCGAAGAGGAGTTCAGCATCCAGCCTTGCTAATATTTCAGATGAACCTGTCTTACCTGAGCATCAGCACCAGCACGAGTCGCACGACAATTCAGAAAACCATAGCCTGGCTGGAGTGACAGACACCACCTGTCCAAGTGCCCCCCCACCACCACCACAGTCCCCGACTCCCCTTGAGACCGAAACCGCTGAAGGCGGCAGAGACCCGGCGGTGACGGGTAGGTTAACGTAGGCTACATTACCAGTTTGACAGCCTCAAGACGTAGGCGAATCTATCAGCCTACTTTTCCCCCTTATTAAAAACCTTGATAGGCTAATTATAGATGCCTGGATCGGTGCCGAAGCCTTCCGAATCTGCGTCCACCAACCCACCTAAATAAATATGTTTTTCTGATTTAGCTAGAGCCCAGCTCCTCTGACCTGTCCCTGTATGATATGTTGCTTTTTAAATCATGTAACGTTGTTGTATTAATGTTGACTGTTCATTTTTATTATCAGATACGCGGTCTAGGCTTATCAATACATAATAGGCCTATGTGGGACTCATTCTCTAGTTGAGTGTACTTTCACGTAATAGGCCTATTTCACATAATATTTTAAAAGTTCGTCTTTTGCCGTCAGTTCACTGCGGAGAAGTAGCGGCCTGTCGCCAGTTGTGGTTTTTGGCTTGGGCGAAGCGGACACACGGGGTTCGGCACGGGGTGTGTGTGTGTGTGTGAGTGTGAGTGTGAGTGTGAGTGTGAGTGTGTGTGTGTGTGTGTGTGTGTGTGTGTGTGTGTGTGTGTGTGTGAGCCCGTCCTACCAAAGCAGAGAATTAGCTACACACATACCGGTAGTTCATTATAGGTTAAGTCTTAAATATATTTGGAATATGCTGTCATGAGCCCTCTCACTCCACCGGGTTACCACCTTAATTGGTTTCCACTATCTTCCACTCTGCTCACCACTCTTTCTACTCAGCCTAACTAGCTCCACCTGTCCCTGCTCTGCTCTGCTCTAATTACTCTGCCAGCTGCGCTGCATTACCCACTAACCTCTCCCAGTATTTAAAGCCCTGTCTTTCAGCTCTCCTTTGTCAGATCGTCTGCAAAGCTCACTCCCGGAACCTGTTTGCTCGCGCCTCTGGCTCACTCTTGTTTTGTGACCCCGGACCTGCCTGATTCTTGGATACTCTTCTGCCCCAGAAAACCAGACCTGCTTTCTGCCGTAACGACTCCTGACTACTCTTCGATCCCGGTAACTCTGACCAGCCTTCTGCCTTGCTACAACGTATTTGGATTTCCCTTGAACTGTACTTCTGCCTTGTTTCATCCGCCCCGTTGTGTCTGTGTTCCCCCCCCAGGACTTCCGGACCACCCACCACCGGCGTCATAGGACGCATCGCTGCCACTGGGGGGGGCACAGACCCAGCACATTGGACGGAATCCCTGTTATTCCCAGTAATCCCTGGAGCCTTCACTCACTCCCTACTTCCCTTTTCCCTTAAGTTTTAATAAACTTTCTGGTGTGACGCAATTGTGGTCCTCTGGTCGTCTGTCTGAATCGTGACATATGCATTGAAATATTCCCATTTTACATACTCTCAGTTTGGTACATTGCATAGCATTACTGTATGTGTTGGGGTACATTTTCATATAATTTATATACAAGTGGACACCTGAGTATTACCCCCATATTGATATAAATACTCCCAAAACAAGCTTTTAGGGATGTTGTAGTCAAATATAGTGATTGTAATGTCATAATGCAGCAACAAAGTAATCTGTATTTTCTGTCTATAAACACTACTAATCAATTAAAGATTAAGGCTGGTGATAGTCTGTATTCTTTAATTTTTTTATTTTAAAGGTCCAATATGTAATATTTGTACTGTAATACATCCAAAAATGACACCATTGCCTCATCAGATATTAAGGAAACATGTTAGGCTCAAATATCTATCTTTTCTGACAACAATGCTAAATTCAGTATTTTTTCGTTTTGAAATTTACGATCTGTGACGGAATTTATGTTTATGATTTGGTTTGTGTGTTGTTATCAACTGCCCAGTTTAACAGTCAGGCCGGGTTGCCAGATATAACTGTAAACACGTAAACCCAGCGCTCTACAGCTGTAACGTTAGTACAGCCATGAATGCAGCAAACGAACGAACGGAATCAACAGAGATAGATTATACCCGACCTAAAAAAATGGCATGTTTCTAACAGTTGCTTGACCAGAGACGTAACAAACCCCGAGTTAATATTGGAGATGTATTTGAAAGATGGAGACAGCTTACAGCCCAAAAGGACGCTGAGTTGGCTAATTTCCTTCTGAATGGGTAAGCATTAGCTTCAGGCTAATTTATCACAGCTACTAGGGACGAGCACTTTATGTCATTTCAACATTTGTGTAGTCACATTGAATTATATAGCTAGAAACACGAGTTGGTTACTTGCAAAAACAATTGAGACTCAGCCAGTAACTGGTCCTGGCTAACGCCACCATGCTAACCCTGCTATCTAGCTAATGTTACTGGAGGACCATAGCTGGCCACGGCTGTTTACAACGCCGTAGCCCGCCGTAGGTGAGTTATTTTAAGCCAAGAGGGGGGCTGTAAATCCAGAAGAGACGACCGTGAGTGTGCAGTGTGTTTAGCGATTGTTGCCGTAATTCTAAGACAATAAAGTTATTTCAGTCGGGTGGTAAAGGACGACAAGGTAGTGTTATTTTTAGCGGTTCCTATCGTAATTCTAAACCGAGGAAGTGTGTCTGTCTGGCGTGTGGAAAGAAAGGCAAGGTTGTGGGTTTTTAGCGGTTCCTACTGTAATTCTAAGCCGAAAAAGTGTGTCTGTCAGTTGGGTACAGAGCTCCGCGTGAGCACGGGCTTCTATGACTGTCAATAGAGCAAGTATCTAACGTTAGCTACTCCGCTGTGCTGTGAAGTATGTCTTGTATGTGAGACAAGCATCTAGTAACATTGTTGTGGATGCTGCGGACTCAGCCTGGCAACCTCCGTGAACTTCGAGTCTGGGGAGGAGGGGGCGGGGGAGACGACTCTCTCCAGTATTTTGAATTTGAACTGCAGTAACTATTTTAAACACTAGCTGTCAGTATTACATATTGGACCTTTAATGTTATGTTGTCATTACATTTCAGGAAATTATGACATAGAATAAAATAGTTGCCACAAGTACAGTTTTCCCTGTAAGTCAGGGGTGTCGAACTCAAATACACAGTGGGCCGAGATTAAAGAATTACTACAAGTCAGGGGCCAGACTGGTTCAACGTTCATTGAAAACTTATTGCAACAACCTTATTGCACATATTGAACCTGAAACTAACAAGGCCTATAGATTATTGCCTATAAAACAACATACATTAGGAAATAAAAGAAATTAAAAGAAATATGTGTTCATAGTAAGTCAGATGTTTATTAATGTGCATTATTATTTGCTTATATTTCAGAACCACATCCAACTTCATGTTTGAGTTGTAAATAAATCTCAAAGTCAGATAGGTTCAAGTTCTTACTGGGCACCCTACAGCTGGCCAGTGTTTTAGTAGCCAGTTTTCAATAATAAATAAAAACTGTGATCATTTTGGTCACTATAACCGTGAGGTCATACTGTTACATCCTTATGACTCTAGTTATTGTTAGTTATGTTATTAGGCTGTATCTTCATAGATTTTAATCTGCTTTATTGCAATAAATTCTGTTGATTTTGTTCTGTGATAATTTCCATTTTGTCTTTTGTTTTATAGATATTTATAGATCTCCTTTGCTGTTACAGTTAACATCACAAGAAATGGAGTTGGAGAAAGTGGTTTTGTTTTAAACTAAAGAAAAACCCACAGCTTCCTTTTACTGTTTCTAAAATTTAAGATACTGTGTGAGTTTGGGCCACGAGTTTTGGGAGGGGGGCCTCCAAGAGTTTGTGCCCAGGGGCCTCTGCTTTCTAAATCCGTGCCTGCTTGCAGGCAGTTTCGACGTACATTAGCTGTTTAGTTTAATTACTAATGTTAACTAGCATTTAGTTAGCAATAATTAGCCTGTGCCTATGTTATCTGCTTACATATACCTACGCTCTCCATCTCTGATAGATTGGGAATGATTGAGATTTCTCTTGGCACAGCTACCAGAAGACTTACAACGTTCAGACACGTTGGTCACGTCACATCGGCGGCGGGAATCTCAGTTTGCAGCTGCGCAGTAACGCTCAGTAACACTTAACCATCACCGGAAAAGTGATGGTAAGAGGCTTCACTTGTCTCCGTCAAAAACAGCGGGGTCCATTTTTATATACTGTCTATGGGTTACGCGCGTGCACCAAAGACAGCATGAATGGAGCCATGATACTATGATTCACCATGGCAACAACCACAAACAAACAGGTCGGCAGAAATACTCATGCGCACATATGCGAGTTTGAACATGTATTAGGCTATGTTAAAAAAGCAACACAGCGGCTGCTGCAAAAGAGAGAGAATTTGCGTTGGAGAAAATTGCTGCTAGAGTAAATGCGTATATTCCAATATAATGTATATCATATTTAATCATAAGTATAGCTAATATTACTGAAAATCTATTTCATTTAGGTGCAAAATACTGCGGGCAAAAAAGTCCTAGGCTACTAATCCCATTCTGAGGCTGCAGCACCATCATTAACAGAATTATAATTAATAATCTTTTATTTCAAAGGGTTTACATCATTCACCTGCAATACTGTGGAACTCCTTTTTAATGGCTCTGACTGGTCTGTGTCCAGGGAACACTACAAATGTTTAAACTCTTTACTTTCACTGACCCGTATACGGGACACTCACGCTCAAAGTGGACGCTGCTTAAACTTTGTTATAAATTTTTATAACAAAGAATATATATATGTGGTCATGCAGCACATCGATTGAAAGCTTAGACTGTCAGGATTTAATTAAGCCCAAACACAAAGCATAAGATGATTTATAGCAGTTATACAACGTTTCAGAGCGATCTCTTCTGACGGCGCTTTATTAAAATGCTACGCATCACCATGGTTGTAGAGACAACTGTAGCTAATGCAACACAAAGAATGTGCTGGGATGTAGAGCATGTTCATGATGGGTGACATTAGTGATATGAGGACGGATAAGGTTATGTAGCTTACATAACTGATAGACTGGGAAGAAAAACCATACCGCTCAAATAGGAAGTTATCTGGAAATTAAAATGCGTCAATATCATCTTCCGACATATGTTTAAGAGGAGGAGGAGCGTTAATTCTCTTCATACATCCATGGGGAGGAGTCTGAGAGAAACTCGAGGTTTCTTGAAGAAAACCTGCTCCCCTAACCAGGTTAGGTTCATAGGCTCAGTTACCATAGTAACTGACTCTGAGGTTAAGTTACTTCTCTTTCTGAAACAGAAAACCCAGTTTCCCTCATCTCAGGCTTAACAAACTCAGAGTTTCCACTAATCCTCCTACCTGAAACGGACCTTTGGCTTGTTTTTAATGATAACAAACTGGGCCGCAAAACATGTAGCAGCATCCCGTCACTTGCTGCCCAGACAGAGAGGGGACTGAAGCTGTCTGGCATAAACCCTGTTCCCCCTGTCTCTGTCACACAAACACACACACACACACACACACACACACACACACACACACACACACACACACACACACACACACACACACACACACACACACACACACACACACACACACACACAGAGAGTGAGTGTTTGTTTGCATCTGTTTGAGCACCAAATTATTGTTAAAATGAATAGTTGTTTTGATAATTTAAATCTCTTAACATGAATCCAACATATTAGCAAATATAAATCAGCTTATTTGTGGAAAAAATAAACAATATTGATACTAGCCTATATGTAAATTAGTCACTTGGGCCATCCATAGATAGTTAATAAGGATTCACTGTGCCATATATATGTTTAAAATGAAAACATGATTTTTTTTTAATAGCTTATGCACTAAAGTTATGTAAACTTGTTTAAATAAATCCATACATTTATATTGTTAATAAATGTATAAATTGTTGTTGTACCAGCAATATCTCCAAGTTTTGTTTTTCACTATAGAAATCTCAAATGTCATAATGATTTGCCAATGTAAGAGAGTACCGGCACCTTTTTTTTCCCACTTCAAGCACTGGTAATAACTATAACTTATAATAAACAATAACTTATTTCACCAGTAAATTGCTGTTGAACGACAAAAACAACAACCAGATGGGAAAAGGTTATTTTACAATAACTTTGAATGCACCGCGAGGCTGTAGGTTACCAGTTTCAGTGAATGCACCGTCTGTGTTTTTCCGACGTTGGCATCTGCTGCGCTGCAGAGCAGACTGTTGCGTCCCGGTGTTGATATACAGTCACACTTTACACTGTTTAACGTTACCTGTCAGAATTTTAACCGTGTTTAATCCAACTGCTAGCTAAAGGTAGGCTAACGTTACCTTCTGTCGAGTGTAGTGTAAAGTCAGGCACCGAAATAAGGCACCGAAATTATTATTATTCGGTCTCGTTACTACCGTTTACGTCGGAACCGGGGCCCTATTGGCAACGAGTTTCGGTACCCAACCCTAGTCTGGAACCTCTCATTTCATTTTCGATTTCCAAGGGGCCAGGACAAAATGCCTCTGGATGGAACTGGATAGACCTACAACCAAACAGAGCAAGGAAATGTGTGACGTAGAACTGAGCAACATAGCAGGAAGCAGGAAAATAAATGGCGGCCTTTTCACAAACCTTCTCAAATTACAGCTAAACGCTATACTAAACTGTGGCGATATTCATGGTAGAAATGCAGCTAAACTCTGTTAGAGTGGCAGAGCGGACTGGGCTCAACCGTACGTAGGCTTAAAGAGACCTGCGCTAAAATGACAGAGGTGTATGCAGGCAGACAGTATGAGAAAAATAATGTGTTTGATTAAGAATGTAAACATGTTGTAGTAGAAACCCAAAATACAGGTATGTAATACCTAGGTAATATGTCTCCTTTAAAAGTTTTCTCATTACTTTGATTAAAAAAGTTAGACGTAGTAACAGTAGTATAGGTAAATAGACAAAGACGTTTTTATGTCTTACATACATAGTGGTTGGGTACAATCGAAAATCCTTTGAACAAAGTTGAGTGGGAGCGAAGGAAGGAAAGATTTATTTTCACTCTGCTAAATGGCAAATGACAATTCTGCGATGCCACCACGTCTGAAACACACTCACATCACGTCTGTAATTTCACCTCAGAGTGAGTGAACAACAAAACTAACAACAAACAATAACAAATAACAAACCCCATCTCGCAGAAGACATATCATGGAGAAGCGAGGTTGTCACCTGGTGGCGGTAAATCGCCTCCAGACCAGATTCCTCAGGTCTATTACAGCCGGAAGACAAGCAGGATAGACGGCGGCGAGCAGGATGTGACCGGCAGAAGCATCGACTGGTTAAGGCTGAAGATTGGTGAGAGCGGATGGATCGATACGCTCGGAGCCTGTACAGAAAACTGGATGCTCAGAGAGAGAGAGAGAGAGAGAGAGAGAGAGAGAGAGAGGTTTGTGATTACTGCAGAGAGAGAGAGAGAGAGAGAGAGAGAGAGAGAGAGAAAGAGAAATGGAGGGAAATAATAAGGAGAAATCTCTATTATTTTTTTTATTATTTTCTTTTTCTTTATGAAGCAATGGAGATTGAACCTACAGATATGCATGTAATTCCAGATGTCAAAATGGCGGTGATGGATGGTGGTGGAAAAATGGCAAACTCAAAGTGAGGGTTTCTCGTAACTTAAAATGAACGTTGATTTAAAATATATAAATGTAAAATGGATGTAACATGCATAGCTGTATATAGTGAAATATCTCAGTTTGACAACACATACAAGAAGTTTAAAGCAAAACACTGTAAAGAAATATGAACCCCAATTCCAATGAAGTTAGAACTTTGTGTTAAACGTAAATAAAAACAGAATACAATGATTTGCAAAACCTTTTAAACCTATATTCAATTGAATACACTACAAAGACAATACATTTAATGTTATATTATATATTTATATTGAATATTTGCAAAAAAAAACCAATGAGGTTTATAAACTGATAAACCTTATTGTTTTTTTTTGTTGCAAATATTCACTCATTTTGAATTTGACGCCTGCAACACCCTCCAAAAAAGCTGGGACAGGGGCATGTTTACCACTGTGTTACATCACCTTTTCTTTTAACACCCAATAAGCAATGGGGAACTGAAAACGCTAATTTTTTAAGCTTTGCAGGTGGAATTATTTCCCATACTTGCATGATGTACGATTTCAGTTGCTCAACAGTCCGGGGTCTCCGTTGTTGTATTTTGCGCTTCATAATGCTCCACACATTTTCAATAGGAGATAGATCTAGTACCCGCAGATAGATCTAGGATCCGCACTCTTTTACTATGAAGCCATGCTGTTGTAACTCATGCAGAATGTGGCTTAGCATTCTCTTTCTGAAAAAGACTTTGCCTGGCTGGCAGCATATGTTGCTCCAAAACCTGTATGTACCTTTCAGCGTTAATGGTGCCTTCACAGATGTGCAAGTTACCCATGCCATGGGCACTAACACACCCCCATACAATCACAGAGGCTGGCTTTTGAACTTTGCATGATAACAATCTGGATGGTCCTTTTCCTTTTTGGCCTGGAGGACATGACATCCATGATTTCCAAAAACTATTTGAAATGTGGACTCGTCAGACCACAGCACACTTTTTCACTTTGTGTCAGTCCATCTCAGATGAGCTCGGGCTGGTGTTGTTGATATGTGGCTTTTGCTTCGCATGGTAGACTTTTAACTTGCACTTGTAGATGTAGTGACAAACTGTGTCAACTGACAATGGTTTTCCAAAGTGTTCCTGAGCCCTCATGGTAATAGCCTTTACATAATGATGTTGGTTTTCAATGCAGTATCACCTGAGGGATTGAAGGTCACGGGCATTCAATGTTGGTTTTCAGCCTTACGTGCAGAGATTTCTCCAGCATTCCTCAACTTTTCCCAGTCTTTTATTGCCCCTATCCCAGCTTTTTTGGAACGTATTGCAGGAATCAAATTCAAAATGAGTGAATATTTACAAAAAAAACCAATAAAGTTAATCAGTTTGAACATGAAATGCCTTGTCTTTGTAGTGTATTCAATTGAATATAGGTTGAAAAAGATTTGCAAATCATAGTATTCTGTTTTACACAACATCCCAACTTCATTGTAAAATAAACATTTAAAAAACATCATGTTCCAACAATTGGTCAACATGTTAAGCAGTTTTAGTGTCATATTTGCTGCTCTCAGTGGTCGATACACATGTTATTTTGAACAGAATTCAGGGACTTGTATTATCAAAACCCACTTGCTGTTACTACCAGTAACCACAGATCCTGGAAATTATAATATATAAAAAATATGTTAAGTTCTCAACCTGTGTCTCTGGCTTAACTGTTCTGCTATCTCTGGGTATCAAATAAATGTAAACAAAACCCACCTCCTGTCACATAAAACTGCACTTTAACTGCCACTTCACTGGAACTTCAATGTCTGCCCATTGGTTGTCCAGATTTAGGGAGAGCGGAGATTGCGTCCCGCGTTTGTCATCTAAGAAAGCCTTCCCCTAATATTCTTTTACTAAACCCAACCATTTAATGTTTTCCTAAGCGTGACGTTTATCAGCCTTCGTGTTTTTTCAAGCTGACAAACACAGCTTGAAAAAACAACAAAAACACGACGGCTGATAAACGTCACATGCTTAGGAAAACATTAAATGGTTGGGTTTAGTAAAAGAATATTAGGGGAAGGCTTTCTTAGAAAAAAAACCCACAAATGATAAACACAGGACGCAATCTCTGCTCTCCCAGGTGAAAATCCTGCACTTTACCCATCCGCCATCGGTATATCTTGCTTTATATTCAAAAGTCAAGCTGTTCCACTTAGCGCTCCCCCGACAGGTCTGGAGAACTTCTGTTGTGTAATAACTTCCGTTGTGTTGTGTGTATTTTCAGCGCGTTTGCTAAATGCTGCGCATGTGTTGTCAAATTAATGTTGCATTTCTTTTTGCATTGTTTCGATATTTGCAGCACGTTTATGTATTTGGTTGCGTTGTGTGTATTTGCAGCGCATTTGCTGAATGCTGCGCATGTGTTGTCAAATTAATGAAGATGTTTTCTTAATTTGCTTGTGTTTTGTCCATTTGTATGTGTTTTCTTAAGTTGCAGGGCGTTTGCCCGTCGGCCACCGTAGTAACACCACTTGTGTCACGAACAGAAGAGGACCCAAGAGCGCAAGTTCAAATTCAGAGTTCTTTATTGGAGGTTACAGGCGGGAAGAGGAGTACCAGGGGTGTCAGGGGTACTTGGGACACTGGAGTCTTTCAGGGTCCTGTGGGTATCTGTGCTCCGGGGGTCACCAAATGTCCGGGGGTGTCCAGTCCAAGTGCTAGTGTGTGTGTTCCCCAGTGATGGAGCGGCGTATCGGGCTGAGGGTGGTGAAGCGTCTGGGCTCGCTCATCTGGTGGTCGGAGAACTGGGGGAACACACACACACAACAGCAATATGAATGGCAGGCAGAAGTACAGATCAGGGCTGGGCAAATATCGTGGTGAGAGACAGAAGGCAGAATCGAGTTACCGGAGGGGCTGAAGATCGGAGAGTAGTCGAGGTCCAGAAGGCAGGTCGGAATAGACGGGGCAGTAGAACAAGGAGGCAGTCAAGAAAGGATAGGTATCACCAACAGGAGTCAGAGCGCAGACAGGCAGGTTACAGGTCCGGGTTTGAAGATGATCTGACAGGGTTTGGCTGAAAAACAGGGCTTGATATACTGGGAGAGGTTAGTGGGGAAATGCAGTTCAGCTGGCAGAGTAATTAGAACAGAGTGAGGCAAGGTGAGGATGGTGAGTGGGAAATGCAGTGCAGCTGGCCAGGTAACAAGAGCAGAGCAGGGCGGAGCCAGGTGGAACTTGTTAGGCAGAGTAGGGAGAGAGTGAGCAGAGTGGCAGAGAATTGAATGCAATTAATGTTGCTACCAGGGAGAGAGAGTGCTCATGACAGAACCCCCCCTCCAAGGGACGGCTCCAGAAGTCCCAAGAACAACATCATGCCGGGAGGGTGGAGGGGAGCAGGCGGCGGGTCAGAACTCCTCCGAGCGGTCCGAGTGAATATCCTCATCCTCAGAAAGAGCTGGAGGGTCACGGTCGGGAGACAGGACAGGCACTGAGACAGGAGCAGGGTCAGGCACAGGACAGGAAGCAGGGCGGGCAGGACGGCTAGGGACCCCTCTTGGACGGCCCCTACGGATTGCAGGCTGATCAGGATGTAGTCGGTGGAAGTCAGTGATAAGGGTCCGGTCCACTATGCTCCTGGCCGGGATCCAGGTCCTCTCCTCTGGACCATATCCCTCCCAGTCAACGAGGTACTGGAGACCCCTACCCCTTCGCCTAGAGCGGAGCAGCCGCCGGACGGTGAAGACAGGACCGCCATCTACGAGGCGCGGAGGAGGTGGCGCCGGAGCTGCAGGGACCAGGGGACTTTCATGGACCGGCTTGACCTTGGAGACGTGGAAGGTGGGATGGACCCGCATGGAAGCGGGCAACTGAAGTCGAACCGCCGTTGGACTGATGACTTTCTGCACAGGAAAAGGACCAATGAAGCGAGGGGCCAGCTTTCGTGATTCAACCCGCAGCGGCAGATCCCGGGCAGACAGCCAGACCTTCTGACCAACCCGGTAAGTAGGTGCTGGGGTCCTCCGTCGGTTGGCACCGACGGCGTAGCTGGTTCCAGACTTCAGGAGCACAGTGCGAGCCTGGGCCCAAGTGCGGCGGCAGCGGCGGGCATACGCAAGAGCAGACGGACAGGTGGCATCCGCCTCCTGGCTGGCAAACAGTGGAGGTTGATACCCGTAGACACACTGAAAGGGGGAGAGCCCGGTGGAGGAACTGGTGAGTGAATTATGGGCATATTCCACCCAGAGCAGGTGTTGAGCCCAGGCCCGGGGATTTTGGGAAGCCACACACCTCAGTGCCTTCTCCAGCTCCTGGTTCATGCGTTCAGTCTGGCCGTTTGACTGCGGGTGGAATCCAGACGATAGGCTGGCGGTGGCCCCAAGGAGATGACAGAACTCCTTCCAAAAGGTTGCTGAGAATTGCGGGCCCCGGTCTGACACTATATCCTGGGGTAGGCCATGGATACGAAACACATGTTCCAGGACCACCTGGGCGGTCTCCTTAGCAGAGGGTATTTTGGGAAGGGGCACGAAGTGGGTCATCTTACTAAAGCGGTCAACAATGGTAAGGATGACTGTGTGTCCGTCAGAGGGCGGAAGGCCCGTAACAAAGTCCAGTGAAACGTGGGACCAGGGCCTCTTGGGTATGAGTAGGGGTTGCAGCAACCCAGCAGGAGGCTGGTTGGGGGTCTTGTTTCGGTTACAAGTGGGACAAGCTCGGATGAATTCTTGGACATCCCGTCTCATCCGCCGCCACCAGAACCGCTGGCGGACCAGATGAAGGGTGCGAGTGATGCCGGGATGACAGGCCAGACGGGATTCGTGCCCCCACTGAATCACAGGTGACCTGAGATTTGCTGGAACAAACAGACGGTTGGGGGCGCTGGTGCTTGGGCCTGGCTGGTCTCGAAGAGCCTCCATGACCTGCTTCTCGATCTCCCAGGTGAGGGCCGCTACGACAAAGTGGCTGGGAAGAATGGGGGCTGTCATGGCGGTGGTCTCGTCCTTCTGAAACATCCGGGAAAGAGCATCAGGTTTGATGTTGCGAGATCCCGGGCGGTAGGAGAGCGTGAAATTGAAGCGCGTAAAGAACAGAGACCACCGCTGTTGACGGGAGTTCAGCCTCCTGGCTGTTTGGATATACTCCAGGTTCTTGTGGTCTGTCCACACTACGAATGGTTCCTTTGACCCCTCTAACCAGTGTCGCCATTCTTCAAGGGCGAGCTTGACAGCCAACAGCTCGCGGTTCCCAATGTCGTAGTTGCATTCGGCAGGGGTTAGCCGACGGGAGTAGAAGGCACAGGGGTGCATCTTGCCATCCTCAGCTGCTCTTTGAGAAAGCACTGCACCCACTCCCACGTCCGAAGCATCTACCTCCACCACAAACTGCCTTGCTGCATCTGGCATCTGGAGGATGGGAGCAGAAGTGAAACATGTCTTGAGGATATTGAAGGCCTTATCAGCAGCTGATGTCCATTGGTACGGTTGTTTAGTGCTGGTTAGCGCCGTGAGGGGTGCAGCCACTGTGCTATAGTTTCTGATGAATCTCCTATAAAAGTTGGCAAAGCCCAGGAACTGTTGCAACTTTTTCCGAGACTCAGGAACTGGCCAGGAAGTGACAGCCGACACCTTCGTGAGATCCATCTGAATGCTGCCCTCGGTCACCACATACCCCAGGAATGAAACGGTCTTGGCATGGAACTCGCACTTCTCTGCCTTCACGAAAAGAGAGTTCTCCAGCAGGCGGCGCAGGACCAACTGGACGTGGTGCGTGTGTTCTGACAGAGTCTTTGAGAATATTAAAATATCGTCAAGGTACACAAATACGAACGTATTTAGCATGTCCCTGAGGATATCATTCACTAGGGCTTGAAAAACTGCTGGGGCATTGGTGAGGCCGAAGGGCATGACGAGATATTCATAGTGGCCGGTTGGTGTGTTGAACGCTGTCTTCCATTCGTCTCCCTCCCTCATCCGCACCAGATGGTAGGCATTGCGAAGGTCCAGCTTTGTGAATACAGTGGCTCCCTGCAGCAGTTCGAAGGCAGACGAAAGTAAGGGCAGTGGGTAGCGTTTCTTAACCGTGATGTCGTTCAGACCCCGGTAATCTATGCATGGACGAAGAGAACCGTCCTTCTTGCCGACAAAGAAGAATCCCGCTCCTGCGGGGGAAGATGACGGTCTAATTATCCCGGCGGCAAGAGAGTCATTAATGTAGTCCTCCATGGCCTTTCTTTCCGGGGCTGACAGAGAATACAGACGACCCTTGGGAGGTGCTGTGCCAGGCAGGAGATCAATTGCGCAGTCATAGGGTCTGTGTGGGGGTAGAGATGTCGCCTTGGATTTGTTGAACACCTCTTTCAGGCTGTGGTAACAGGCCGGAACATTGGATATGTCGGGGGTAGCGCTAGATCTTTCCCGGAGAACGGGCAGGGTGGCCCCCTTTAAACAGGTCTGGTGACAACTCCTTCCCCACTCACGGACTGTTCCTGTCTCCCAGTCGATGTGGGGGTTGTGCTGACGGAGCCACGGGTATCCAAGAATGAGTGGTTGGCCAGGTGAGTGTAGGAGGTGAAACTGGATGGACTCCTGGTGGTTTCCTGACAGCAGGATTGTCACAGGGGCGGAGATATGAGTGACAGTGCCAAGATGATGCCCATCCAGGGCTCGTGCAGGAATGGGTTGTGTCAGTTGATGATGGTTCACACCCAGTTGCTGTGCAAGCTCAGGGTCCATGATGTTTGCTTCGGCTCCGGAATCCACAAGGGCGGCCAATGTATGAGTCTTGTCAGAAAGCTGAAGGCGGAGATGAAGCAGGGTTTTTCGGATGGAGGGAGACTGAAGGTCTGTTGAGCTCACCCGGATCTCCATGGGCTCAGGCTGATTGAGTTGGCTATGGGACTTGACAGGCAGGGGCTGGACAGAGGCGGTATCGACCCGAGTGCGGATGGCAGGTTGACTGAGATGGCCCTTCTCCCTCCTCCGGGTCTGTATACGGCGGTCAATGCGGACGGCAAGGTCAATGGCGGCATCAAGCGTTGAGGGCGGGTCATGGGAAACAAGCTCGTCTTTGATATAGTCCGCCAGGCTATGGAGGAAGGCTTGCACCAGTGCCTCTGGGTTAAACGAGCTTAGACTGGCCAGGGTACGAAAGTCAATGGAGAAGTCTGCCACTGTCCGATTGCCCTGACGGATGGTGAGCAGAGCTTGTGACGCTTCGGCTGTTGGCGAGCCTAGGTCAAAGACCTTTAACATCTCCTCCTCAAAGGCACTGAAGGAGGCACAGGCTGGGGTTTGCCGGTCGAATTCCGCCGTTCCCCACAACCGAGCTCGACCGGTGAGATGTGTGATGACATACCCCACCTTGGCTCCCTCTGTAGAGAAAGTCCTGGGCTGTAGTGCAAACTGGATTCGGCAGCTGCACAAGAATGGTCTTACTTGCTTCTGGTTGCCATCAAAACGTTCCGGGTTCCCAATCTTTGGTTCAGGAGCGTGGGGATCTGGTGGCAGCACTGCCGGGCCTGCAGCATTGGGACCTCCAGCGGAGGGATGAAGGAGTGTCGGTGGTACAGGAACAGAAGGACCAGGGGGGGATGCAGGTGGAGTAGCCGGGTTTGAGAGTAGTTGCAGGGCTTGGGCTAGCTGTTGTTGCTGCAGTTGGAACTGTTGTTGCTGCTGGATGAATAGCTGGAGAAGAGAAGCGATGTCGCCAGCCATCCGATTTATGTCTCCCTCAGAGCGTTCCAGTCGCTGTAGGGCAGTCATCTCTGGCTCTTCTTCCATCGTGGTCAGGGAGTGCGCTGGGTCCATGATGGTCAGATCATTCTGTCACGAACAGAAGAGGACCCAAGAGCGCAAGTTCAAATTCAGAGTTCTTTATTGGAGGTTACAGGCGGGAAGAGGAGTACCAGGGGTGTCAGGGGTACTTGGGACACTGGAGTCTTTCAGGGTCCTGTGGGTATCTGTGCTCCGGGGGTCACCAAATGTCCGGGGGTGTCCAGTCCAAGTGCTAGTGTGTGTGTTCCCCAGTGATGGAGCGGCGTATCGGGCTGAGGGTGGTGAAGCGTCTGGGCTCGCTCATCTGGTGGTCGGAGAACTGGGGGAACACACACACACAACAGCAATATGAATGGCAGGCAGAAGTACAGATCAGGGCTGGGCAAATATCGTGGTGAGAGACAGAAGGCAGAATCGAGTTACCGGAGGGGCTGAAGATCGGAGAGTAGTCGAGGTCCAGAAGGCAGGTCGGAATAGACGGGGCAGTAGAACAAGGAGGCAGTCAAGAAAGGATAGGTATCACCAACAGGAGTCAGAGCGCAGACAGGCAGGTTACAGGTCCGGGTTTGAAGATGATCTGACAGGGTTTGGCTGAAAAACAGGGCTTGATATACTGGGAGAGGTTAGTGGGGAAATGCAGTTCAGCTGGCAGAGTAATTAGAACAGAGTGAGGCAAGGTGAGGATGGTGAGTGGGAAATGCAGTGCAGCTGGCCAGGTAACAAGAGCAGAGCAGGGCGGAGCCAGGTGGAACTCGTTAGGCAGAGTAGGGAGAGAGTGAGCAGAGTGGCAGAGAATTGAATGCAATTAATGTTGCTACCAGGGAGAGAGAGTGCTCATGACAACTTGAGTCACGATGAAACGTTGTTTCGTGTATATGGTTGAAATGACAATAAAACACACTTGAGTTGAATTCCTCTGTCTGTCTGTAAACGGTAGGCGTGGCTTGGGAGTGGACTCATAAAGCAGCGAAGCAGGTGCATTCTGGGATTTGGTGTCTTTCATCCATATGAGCCAAAAACACATTTTCTGTCTTTTGTCACCAATTTTTTAAAGTTTTTTCACATTTCTACTACATAAGTGACCCAATTTAAATATATATTCAGCTTTCCAACAGTGAAATATTCCTTTAAAAAGGCGAGGCCTGTTGAGGTGACCCCCAACCCCAGAAAAAGAGGTGATAATGTGTGTGGTAACTTAATTAGTAACAAGATAATTAATAAAACGATGATCTCAGTTTGTTTGTGTTCCTTCTCCACAGCGCTGTGGAATAAGATCTGGCTACACCACACATACATTCTGGGATAGGAGAAAAAAAAAGGCTCTGGGTTGTTTTTTTGACGGTGGCTCTGCAAAATATTCTTGGGAAGGAACTTGTTTTGGTGGAACATTTGCACCCTGCAAAAAGAAAACATCACATAAAATATTAAATGAAGTTCACTGTTCACACAATACAGTAACGTCAGCTATTTAAATTAGCTGGATACATGGTTAAACGTAATTTGCTCTTACCAGTGTATCGCCGTTGTCCACGGTCCCAAAACGTCCCAGTTAATAGTAAATTCCATAAACATATTCATTGTAAATCTTTACAATCATTCCCAGAAAGAACCAAGCAGATCTGCCTTGTTGCACAATCCAAATTTCTTCAAAACTTGCCATTTTCAGCGTGTGGCTTGCTAGCTCGAAGTTTATCATTGTTTCTCGAAGCAAACAGAGTTTGAGAACAGCAACACACAGAGAGCAGAAGGCGATCCGGTGTGTGAGCCACGCGCAAGATGTCAGGCAATTATCCTGGAAATGTACCAGACTACATCGTAGGTAATGAGAGACAACACAGTTTCACTGTAGCCTACGTGTCATGTTATATTAATGTGTTGTTAGTGGTACTGAGCAGTAAGGACCACACCAGCATCTAACCGAACACAAGTGACATTTGCAGGAATGTTTAACTACATGCTGTTGAATGTGCTGCAGCTAAGCAGCCAATTAGTTATATCCATAGCTATCTGTTCACCTTGGTTTTCTCTTCTAAATGGATGTCTGCTGTTGTGTTGCACACATCTCTAAAGAAAAAAAAAAGAATTGTAAAACCAATGGGAAACTGCTGCGGATGTCAGGCAGACACTGCTGCTGGTAATTAAAGACTAAAGTATGGCATACAAAATAATAGTCAACTTTACTCCCTCAGAGTCAAGTTGACTATTATTTAGTTTAGTGTGTCTGTGGTGCTGCGGTGCTGAGAGGAACTGAATATGAACACAAATATGAAAATATTGTAAGAGCCAAGATTATTGAAGATATTGCACAAGCAGTAAGAAATGGATTTCAATCTTACAAGACAATTACACTATTTACAGTGTGCACAACACTGTATGACTATGTACTGTTATGCGCTCCCCGCCCTGCTCTCTTTTTCTTCTCTGTTCATTTCAGGTGTTCCTGATTCCTGATTGTCAGTGTGGCCCCGCCCCTGTATATAAGGAAGGCTGGGAGACAGGGATCGGGTCTCTGATCACCGTTGTCTTCTGTTGTCTTCTTTTGTCTTCTTTTATGTTTTATTACTTTGAGGATGGAGGACTGCTAGTCTAGTTTTTGCAGCTTTGTTTCTGTTAGTTAATCACTACTCTTTAGTTTAGGGGGGGAAGTTCTGGCTCCGACGGCCCTTGATTGGTTGGCTCAGGCTTCTTCCCTTCTTTTGTTCTTTTTGGCCAGACCTCCAGACTCCCATAGTTTTGGTTTAATTAATAATAGTTAAGTTGTGAATAAACTTTAATTTACTTTAACTAATCCTCGGGTTTGGTGTTATTCGATATGTTGGCGGTCACATTTCAGTTGTGTTTGTTTGCTGTGGCCGTTAACATATTTGGGGGCTCGTCAAACAGTCAGGTGTGTAGATCGCTAGAGTGTGGTTTTGATTTGGTGAATACCTTGGTTGTGGCGTGGTTTGATAACTACAGTAAGTTGTGACAGTTGTTTATTCAAGAGCTTTTATTTTTACTTAATTTTTATAAATGTCAGTTTTTATAAATTGGACGATGAAAGTCTGCGTTTGTCCACCATTGTACAAACAGCATTTTTTTTTATAGTTTTTTGAGCAGTTAGGTGACAAAGAGTTTAAAGGACACAAGTCCAGATGACCCAGCGGGGAATGTGCGGTTGTGCGTGTGTGTGCGTGTGTGTGCGTGACCTTGACACTGACAGAGCTTTAGCCTTAGGCCTGTCCTTTGGCTGCAGGGAAAACACACACACACACACACACACACACACACACACACACACACACACACACACACACACACACACACACACACACACACACACACACACACACACACACACACCCCAGTGTAGCCGGCAGGGCTGTGGCTCATTAATATTGCATTGATAGGACAGAGAGGAGCAGTGCACTGGAAGAACTTTTTGTGTGTGTGTGTGTGTGTGTGTGTGTGTGTGTGTGTGTGTGTCTGTCCGTCGGGTTAGAGGAGACAGGAAGAAGAGAGGAGGAGTATGAGACAAGGATTGACAAAAAAGTCTTTGTACTAACTAAAAGGTGTGATAAATACATTCCATGCGGTTAAAGCTGTACCTGATCTCATATCAGAGAGAAAAACTACATTTGACCACAATCATACATTAAATACAATATCTTAAATTACACTACACTGCAGCTTTTAGTAAGATTTAAGACTTAAAGACTTTTTAATGCCACACAATTAAATTAAAGACCAGTTTCCAATAACAAATTAGCAAAAAGCAAACATGTTAAAACAATTTTGGCATTATATTGTTTGACAATATTCAACAATATTTTTTAAAACATTTTCCAATTTATTTAGTTAAAATGCACATCACATCAATTTAAACAACAGTATTATGCATGATAACAATATGTTATCACTGTGTGATTTCATGGAATATCGCAAAATTAGATATATTTTTTCACCATTTCTTACAGTAATCAAATAGGAGACAGTAGCCCACAGGAAATGAGGGATGGCATGCAACAAAGGTTCCAGGCCAGACTCAAACCTGGATCTTAAACCTAGAGACCTCTTAAACCTAGAGACCACCAAGAAGCCTCATAGCACTTTTCAATAAAACGTTCAAGCTCTCTATCAGAGTAAAATAATTACAACTGGCTAGGCAAATCATTGGCTAGTACTCACTAGCTACTTTATGAATTTTGCATCCTGAGCTCTCCAATGCCTCATGAGCTTTAGCTCCACATATCTGTAGCACACATGATCTTCTTTCTGATAGCTGACATGCAGGTCCATTTGCTTGGTTTTGGTCATTTCATTGAGACTTTCACTAAACATCAAAACAAACATCTTTATGACATCTGCAACAAGGAGTTTAATGACATAAGTGGTTAATCCAAATCTTGCAGTATATGATGCTTGTCTTTCCCAGATGCAATGGTTTGAGCGATTTGATTTCAGAGTCAGGAAACATAGCTTGGAACATGTCTCTGACTCCTTTGTTGGCGTCGTAGGACTGGTGCTACATTAGTTTAAATTTTCTTAAATTTTAACTTTACAGGCAGCAGGCTTGAAGTACTGTATATATTATACTATGAAGTACTGTATATATTATACCAAGCCCAGTGTTTCTGCTATATACATGTACTGTAGTAGTAGCGGTCCACTGCTTTTAAACTATTGCCCCTGCTCCTTCAGTATTTTATGAAATGTCATTATTACACGACTACGTCATCCACTCTCTCTTCTCTTTGAGGTTGAGCAATTGGAACAGTGACATGACGTCATCACGTGCAAAGTCATGACATCCAAATAAACAACAGCGTGAGTATAGCCATTTCCTCCTCAGGCAGAGTGACAAACAGGGACAAAAGCCTTGACGGCAGATTTACCACGAAAACTGAGTTTGCGCTGGTCCCGTGAAACATGACAGCTGGAAAAAAGCGTTTTATGAATTTTATGAATTTACTGTTAATTAGACCCCAGGTGAGACAAGAAGCTATCATTAGTGGATCCTGTGGTCCCTCTACCTTTGACTCTCTATTTAGTAATAGTAGCTTACTTCTTTCTTTTTATTGTTTATATTTATTATGCACTGGCCAAAGAAGCACTGCAATTTCATTGTATACCTGATGTGCAATGACAATAAAGATTCTTATCTTATCTTATCTAACGACAAAGTAGTGGAAATGTGATCTGAGATACACTTTACAAAATGTATCTGGAATTTTTCATTACCTATGTGTGTTGTGTGTAAAGCTGAATGGACTCAGATTTTATTCTGATCCAAAGACTCTTTCTGTGAGATAAAGGACACCAACATTATATCCTGGAAGGTAATTGTAAGACATATGATACTTTTGAGAAATTATTGCAAATAAAGCAAAAGTTGCTTAAAAGGAACTACACACTGTATTCACTTAGGTAACGTTACTTTTTTCAGCTGTTCCAGCATAATCTGTTCATAAGGGACCACGCTCAGAACTCACTGCTGCCGACCTAACACCAAAGAAACGTTGGAAGGAAAGATGTGGGGTGAGAAAAGAAAAGTAGATTTTATAGGGTAAGTGGGTTGGAATTAGGAAGGGATGGAGGAAAGAGATGAAAGATTAAGAAAAGAAGGGATGGGTGGAGAAAGTGAAGCGGATATAAAGGAAGAAAGACTGGAATGATGAAGGATAGAAAGGGGAGACTGAGGAAGGCAAGCGGAGGCTGACAAAGGAAAGGATGGATGGAGGTGGAAAGTAGGGAAAGGTGAGGGAGAAGAGGAAGGAGGAAAGAAGAAATGTAGGGAAAAAAAGACTGACAGAGGTGAGAAAGGCAGGTTGGAGTAAGGACAGAAGGAGTGGAGGGAGAAAGAGATGTAAGGTATGAGAGATGAGTGTGAGGAAGGAAAGAAGAGAAGTAGAAGGAACGAGGGAGGGAGGAAAGGAATGATGAAAGGAGAGAGAGCAAAGAAGAGAGAGACAGAGAAGGAAAAAAGGGATGGATGGATGGATGGATGGATGGATGGAGGGATTAAGGAGGGAAGGGAGGTGAGAAGACAATTAAAACAGTCAACAGGCACTTTGGATTCCCCTAACTGCATCTCATCATTACATCACATACACACACATGCACGCATGATGCATGCACACAGGCACACACACACACACACACACACACACACACACACACACACACACACACACACACACACACACACACACACACACACACACACACACACACACAAAGTTTACAGGCGAAGTGAGACAAGCGGGCCAGACACGAAGCTCTTTGGTTGCCGCGGGAAACACTTCCTTGTTTGCCCTAACGCCCTCACTTCCTATCCACTGAGATGTTTAGAGAGCTGTGTGTGTGCGCGCGTGTAGTTTTTATGTTGCATGGCTAATTTTGACAGCATGGGAATGAGAGTGTAAGTAATGGTCCCTGCAGACAGTGTGTGTGTGTGTGTGTGTGTGTGTGTGTGTGTGTGTGTGTGTGTGTGTGTGTGTGTGTGTGTGTGTCCAGAGAGTTCCATCCATTAGTGATAATGGGGAAACAGAGCTGCTATTAGCTGTTAATGGACAAACACACAACCACACTACAGGCTTCTTTTCTCTCTCATGGGCGCACACACACACACACACACACACACACACACACACACACACACACACACACACACACACACACACGGTTGCTTCCACATTAAAGGGAGAGCTCATTCAAGTCAGTAGAAAATCAGTTTTAGCAAGATGAAAATATGTTCCATCTTCATGTTTTACTTACTGAATATTTGACCCACTAGACCCACAGAGCCATTGTGCCTAAGAATGGCCAGTGGTTCTCAACCTTTATTGGGTACCGGACCTTCCTTGATGAGAAGCCATGCCTTAAGGGCCCTGTCCGTAAGAAAAACTATTAGTTTCTCAAGCTGAAAGTTTATGACTCCACATGTACATGTAAAGTAGTATACTTGTTACAAAGCCACTGTTACATTTTGTAGTTGGACTCAAAGGGCGAATACAGATCACAACAGACAGATGATTAAAGGTAAGTGTTTTATTTACAAAGGTGAAGTGTGTCACTCAACCAGAAGCCCAGGACAAAGGTGCTGCCCACAAACAAAAAACAAGTACAGACACACAAGAGGGAGGGGAAAACAGAAAACTGCCCAGCTCAACTGCGCTGACTATTGCAGCCACATTCAAGTCACTGAGGGTGCGTACACTCAGCAGTTACTGGGATATGGTCTTACCCCCATTAAGTGAATAACCGGGCTACTTTAGCGGGGAAGAATAGGAAGAATGACTGGAGTAACTCTACCACCGGTAGAGTAGGTGGAACTCTGCCAACATACGACTGGTCATAATAAGGCTTTTTCTTTCGGTTGACCTTCAACAACTTGGAAAGGGGGAAGAACACTTGTCAGTGATGTACATTTCGTACATTGCTATGGCGAAGTCCTCAGTGGGTTTGAAGGTTTAAAGCCTGTGTTGTGCCGTTGTTTTTGGCGCCATTGACATGCCGTTTGAGAGACTGTGGTATTGCCTTAATACAAATATAATCGGCCAGAGCCTATCAGATAACAACAATCAACAATCAGAAGTTCATGTCACACTGTGCTAGATCTAATAAAATTGCTGCAATTTTAGTGTAAATTGAAACAACAAGACTTGAGGGGCCGATATAATCAAACATTAGTGCCTGTTTCAGGTCTAACAGCTTTGGAAACCCCCTCACCTTTCTGACTTCAGAATGTCAAAAAGGAACTACGGCCGACAGTTTCTTTGACTTTCCGAAACCGACAATCTGACATTCACATTCACTTCAAATAGTGACTGGCCAGGTGTGTGGAGGTGAGAAAGGAAGCAGGTTTGAACTTCTGATGGATGTACATTCCAATACATGCTTGACTGTCAGCATGTAAAATTGGGATAGGTCCAGAATGGGACGCATCCCGCCTGTCTTATTTGGTGTGAGAAAATAGCGGCAGTAGAAACCGTCATTCTCCTCCCCTGGAGCAACGTGGGAAATGGCCCTTTTGGCAGCAGCTCCTCTAGCTTGGATGTCAGAGCAGATGTCTCTGCCTGAGATGTCGGAATAAAAGAAAATATGGGTTTTGTGTGGTAATGCTGTGCCTAAATGACTGACATAAAATCCAAATACCTTGCAAGATACCTCAGAGTGTTAGCTTTCATTAGACAAAGGGGTTCTCAAGTTATAAGCCTTTGAAAGTCAGTATGCAGTCTTGGTAACTAAAGTCCCTTTTGGAGTCTCCAAATGGACCTAAGAAAAATGCAGACATACCTGTAGAAATGTTTTTATGCTCTTGTGTTGTCTGTATCTCACCTAGATGTGTTTACAGCAGTGTGTTTTAGTCAGTTTACAGATGTACAGTATGTAACTCTGTGTCAGTAAAGCCTAGAATCACCCCGAGAAAAACTTGAGAGTGTTACCTTTCATATCAAGCACACCCACAGTGTCAAAGTATATGGGAGCTGTACCACTTTTAATTTGGGTATGCCATTTAGACCAAAAAGCATGGAATTTCAGCCATTCCATAATTAACATGTGAGAGTTTCTGACGAAAAATACAGACATGGTGTCCAAAGGTCTTAAAGGAGAATTCCAGCCAATTGTTACGTTAATCTTGATCGCTATAAATATGCATGTACTTTCAATTGAAAAAAACCCGACCTGAATCGGTGCAGGTAACACGGAGTAGCTGCAGCTACCTCCACTAGCTTCTACCACTCAGCTACCTGTCACTTTTAAGTCGATTTCCACTTGTTTAGAAGGAGAGGAATAATCCCTTACTTTACTCGTTACTTGAAAAAAGTAATCAGATTACTGCAAGGTGTTACTTCTAACGCGTTACTGCCCATCAGTCCTCTTAACAGACACAAAATGCAATTAAAATGGCTGTGCAACACGAACAGGGCCCTTACGTGATAACAAGACACGTTTTCAACTCAGACATTGTTTAAATTCACCTACCCTGTCTCGATGCTGCTGGTGGGTAGCCCTGTTAGCTGCTAGCTAGCTGTTAGCTGCTAGGTGCTGTCCGTGAGAAGTGTGTTAAGCCGGGCTTCTGTGAAAATCATCACGCAGCAGTTCCTTGTGTATTTGTAGCTCATCCATTTTGTGTGTGATCGATCTGGTGTTGGTGAGTAGGAGGCTTGGCTTTGTCAATCTGTTTGGTAGTTCCCTTAGCCGTGCTAGCAGGCCCGACCGGGATCATTGCTTGTGATTTATCCCCCCTTTGTTGCCTCCCGCACCCGCAAACAATCCAGTGAGTGTCCGGTGGTCTGGCTATGTCCTCCAGAGGACAGGTCATGCCTTCGCGATGAAAACTTGAAGTTTATTCCCCCTCAACTGTAAGTGAGCACTGTAGTGGTTATCACCATATCAGTGACTATGTAACTACATGGAAACAGGCCAAATGATGTCTGTGGCTTGCACAGTGATAGCTTAGAGAAGGCTAGCTGTAGTCTCGCGCTGAATTCCCGGTGTAGCAGGAAAAGGTAAACAGTGTGCAGATCGCCGAGAAGCGGAGCGCGGCTAAGGGAACTACCACACAGATTGACAATACCAAGCCTCCTACTCACCAACACCAGATCGATCACACACAAAATGGATGAGCTACAAATACACACGGAACTGCTGCGTGATGTTGTGTCTTGTTAATACTGTTAATGCTGTTGGTGAACACTAGGGGGGCTAGAGTGCGCAGGAAGGTCAGACAATTCAATTCAATTCAATTCAATTTTATTTATAGTATCAAATCATAACAGGAGTTATCTCAAGACACTTTACAGATAGAGTAGGTCTAGACCACACTCTATAATTTACAAAAAACCCAACAAATCCCCCCAAGAGCAAGCACTAGTGCAACATTGGCGAGGAAAAACTCCCTTTTAGGAAGAAACCTCGGACAGACCCAGGCTCTTGGTAGGAGGTGTCTGACGTGCCGTTGGGGTGCATCACAGTATAGTAAATAAACAGTGGCTAGAAATAGTGGTTGTAATAGTGCAGGGAGCAGCACGGCATAGCAGGGTATTTCAGCAGAACCACGGCAACAGCTGGAACCATGATTTTGGTGCCATCCTAATCCCAGGATTTCATCCTGGGTGAAAAGAAACAGAAAGACTCCAGGGAGCAAGCTCCCAGAGATAGGTTAGTAACAAGCATTTCTGGGACAGAGAAGCAGGTGGGCCGGGCTAGGCAGATGCTGCAACTCCTCACTCCCTAACTATAAGCTTTATCAAAGAGGAGAGTCTTAAGTTTACTCTTAAATGTGGTGACAGTATCTGCCTCCCGGACTCAGACTGGGAGCTGGTTCCACAGGAGTGGAGCCTGATAGCTAAAGGCTCTGGCTCCCATTCTACTTTTAGAGACTCTAGGAACCACAAGTAACTCGGCATTCTGGGAGCGCAGTGCTCTAGTGAATGTTATGTATGTAGAAGAAGAAGGATACTGAAGTTGGAGAATAGCAGTTATACATGTCTCTCAGCTCGTACTTAAAATACCTTTACAAAACACCACATTTTGGCGACGAGGATGGCTATTAACGTGCCTTTACCTAAACCGTTCATGCCTTACCCAGGCGAACCTGCTATGCCCTTCCCTACATGGCTGAAAATGTTTGAGAATTACATGCTAGCAATCAATGCTAACAGAGAGAAGTGGCCCGACGTGAGCCCGTAGCAATTCTACTCCATGCACTTGACGCTGAGGGACAAAAACTGTTTTACGCACTGCCGGATACAGCTACTACATATGCTACTGCAGTGGATGGACGTAAAAACCACTTTGTTCCTAAAGTAAATGTGATTGTGGAATGTTACAAATTTCGCCAGAGAGCACAGCAACCAGATGAGTCGATAAACCAGTATCTAGCTTCATTACGTGTGAGTTTGGTGGAATGGAGGAACAGATGCTTCAAGATCAACTGATAGAGCGTACTGCCAACACACGTGTACGAGACTTTTGAAGTGGATCTGACCCTGGCTAAAGCTACTTCACTGGCCCTGCAGCTAGAGGCTGAGTTACGGAATGCTAACGTTATCTCCGACAGTACTACTGCAACTACTACTACTACTGCTGCATTGTCGGTGAGAGCCATTCATACACAGCAAAAGAAGGCCTGCCAAAAAGAACAAAGGATGTCTGCTTCGCCTACAACAACCCGCCACTCCTGCTACCGTTGTGGATCCATCACACACCTTGCAAATAAACCGTCATGCCCTGCTGCTAAGTGACGTGCAATTCATGTGGAAAAGTGGGACATTTTTCCAAAATGTGTCGATCTGGACAAAAGGAAGTGCGTGAAATAGTGATAAACGAACTGACTGTACTTTTAATGACTGGTAGCCTACTGTGCAAGATAAAATTATCTGTACTGTGCAAGTGAATGCAAATGGACACTGTCATGATAGTAGACACCAGTTCATCAGTTTCTATCATTCCAGAGAGCACTTACCAGGGCGGCTGTGGCTCAGTGGTAGAGTTGGTGGTTCGATCCCTGGCCCTGCAGTCCCATGTCGAAGTGTCCTTGGGCAAGACACTGAACCCCGATTGCCCCTGATGCTGCGCATCGGAGTGTAAATGTGTGTGAATGTTTATCTGATGAGTAGGTGGCACCTTGTACGGCAGCCTCGGCCACAGTGTATAAATGTGTGTGAATGGTGAATGGTTCCTGTCGTTAAGACTAGAAAAGCGCTATATAAATACAGTGTATCTATTTACAGTCTACATGTGAACTTTCTGAGCCTGCAGTGAACCTGTTTACATATTCAAGAGAGAAAATACCTGTTAAAGGGTGTATGCATGCCACAGTTATAGGGTTCAAAAGGCTCAAAAGTTGTTAAAGCTGACAGCTCTGATGATCCTACTGCACCGAGGGCAACTACTGCACCAAGCACAATACCACAGATTGCACCTGAGATCCAGGACTCCCCTGGGAAACTGAATGTGACTGCCGACTACCTGTCCAGGCTTCCACTGCCTAACACAGGTGAAGCTGAAGTGGAACCAGACATAGTAGCTACTGTTTTCATGGACTCTCTACATGCCATGTCCTTATCTGAGTTCACCGCTGCATGTGAAACTTGCCCTGAACTGACTCAATTGCAACAGCAAATACAGAAAGGCTGGCCAAAATGCAGAAAGAATGTACCAAATGAGTTAGCTTCATACTTCAATGTACGAGACAAAACACTTGTCATGAGAGATACTGACCGCTTGATTGTGCCTGCATCACTGCAATCCAAATTTGGTAGACTTGGCACATGAGGGGCACCAGGGAGTGGTACGCACTAAACAGAGACTGCAAGAACTGTATTGGTGGCCACAAATGGACAAAGATGTACAGAGTAAGAGCTTCATGTGTGTCATGCCAATACAATGACAAAACAGTGAAGACTGCACCTGCACCACTTACACCTGTTAAACTGCCATATGGACCATGGGAAAAGGTGGCCATTGACATAACCGGTTGTTATGTCAATGTACAGTCATTATGCCAGCACTCTCACAGACTACTACAGTAAATGGCCTGAAGTTGCATTCGCCTCTACAGTCACAACAGAGGTGATTACTCGCTTTTTAGCTACAGTGTTCAGTCGTGAAGGAAATCCAACCTGCCTGCCTCTCTAACAATGGATGTCAGTTTACTTCCCATGAGTTTGCAAAGTTTCTGAGAGAGAGAGAGAGATAAAGCATCTGCGCTCAAGCATCTACTACCCAAGAGCCAATGAAGCGATTGAGAGATTTAATAGGGCATTAAAAGAGTGTCTCCAGACTGCAGAAAGAACACAAGCCTTAGAAACAAGCAGTGACATTTGAGTTGCTGAGAAAGAGGAAGATGCGCATAAAACTGAACATCCTTCCTGTCTCACACAAAGTTACATCACACAAGCAAGTCAAAGAAACTGTGAGACAAAATCAACAAAACAGTAAGGAGTATACAGACAGAAATCGAGGAGCAAAAGTGCCCACCTTCCAAGTGAATGATGCTGTGCGAGTCCGTAGACCGGAACATGTCTACAAGGGGTCATCCAAATACACAGAACCTCTGACAGTCATAAAGAAGGTCGGACCAAGTACTTCTCAGTGATGGTCGGAAATGGAATGCCTCAAAGCTGGTGCGTTTCTCAAAGGAAGTGCTAGCTTGCATCAGTGAGAACAATGAGATGCTGGATGGACTCACTGTGACCGAGAATGTGCATGTTGGGCAAGAACCAGGCCTTAGACGCACCACCAGAGTCAGAAACCCACCTCAGTGGTTAACAGACTTTGTGAGATGAATATGATACAGGATCAACATGTGAACTGTGCAAATTGGAGAAAAAAATCATGCTGTTCTGCTATGTAAAAAAAAAAGTATATTCATACTATTCTGCTAAGTGAAAAAAAGAATACTATACTAACAGCTAGCTAGCAGCTAACAGGGCTACCCACCAGCAGCATTGAGACAGGGTAGGTGAATTTAAACAATGTCTGAGTTGAAAACACATCTTGTTGTCACATAAGGGCCCTGTTCATGTTGCACAGACATTTTAATTGCATTTTGTGTCTGTTAAGAGGCACAAAGGCACAATCTGCCCCGACAACTGCCGTTTTAGCTGAGTGGAAAAGCTAGTGGAGGTAGCTGCAGCTACTCCATGTTACCTGCACCGATTCAGGTCAGGGTTTTTTCAATTGAAAGTACACGCATATTTATAGCGATCAAGATTAACGTAACAATTAGGGTTTAGGGTTTAGGGAAATCTGATCAAGACTATTTCCCGATTCCCGGGAAAGGCTATGACGGGAAAAAAACGCAAGGAGTGCATGTCTATTGTTGTCATACGGTAACGTTGATGCAGGCGACGGTAGCTACGGTAATACAGGCTCACTAATTCCATTCACCTGCAACAGTTGTTTGAAGCTCTTATTATTATTCAGGCTACATCCGTGGAGGCGGAGAGAGCATTTTCTATCTGCGGCCAATTTGTCACGAAAATCCGCCTGAGCGCAGAGTCTATCAATGCTCTCTGCTTTTTGAAAGCACACTTCCAGAAGAAAAAGAAAGAAGGGCAGGGTGAGAATTCATTGTAAACTAAAATAAATATGTAGCCTAAGTTGTCACGAGTTCAATGCAATGCTGATATTGTGTTTAGGTATTTTCTTTTTCCAATTCAGTTTTACATATGGCCCTGTCTTTTTGCAGTGCACAGTTGTACATTTCTGTGGGTCGTTTTCTTTAATGTAGTTGAACTTGTATGTGTTTAAAGAGAAATATGCCTGTCCTGCCCTAATGAAGAAATATTTGGTTAACTTCAAGTGATTATTCCCGTTTGCAGCCACTTACACATCTCAACAGCTACAGAATCGTTTAACAGAATGGATTAGCTAAAAAAACAAGAAAAAAAAGAATGGATTAGGAATCATTCAATGGTTTACTTTAGCAGATTTCATTAGTTTTTATAATGGAAATCTGTAAAATATTGGTTTTATAAGGGTTGCCTAGATTCCCAGACATCTTCCACCTGGCATTTCATAATTAGCGCTGCAACAGATGTCACGCTGCAGCACGCAGTTCACTTGATCACGCAGCAGAATAGATCATTGCAAACTGTGTTGATGATGGACATAAACTGTGTTCTCTTGCCCTAATAATGATACAAATAATGTAGAAAATGTCAGTTTGGGATTTGGGAACACATATTTGAATGATATTGATACATTATTTGGGCTATAAAAAAAATTAAAATAAAATAACAGCCGGGAATTCCTGGGAATCCCGGGAAATGTGTTGTCTTTTCCCAGGACCTGATTCATGGCAAATTTGCCCCATGTGACGCGTTCGTCCAGTCAGCTGCAGCCATCGCGGTTGCAGGAGGGTGCAGATGGTTTTCTTTGCTTTTCAGTGGTCAGTGAGGAGAAACTGGTGGCAAGCTCACTAGCGTGCAATGCTGGGAAGCGGGGCAATCCCATCTGTGAAAACAACGCGTATATGGACATGTAACATTAGGCCAATCATAAGCCGACTGCATGTTATAAGGGCAGGGGGGTTGTCCTCTTGACACCCTCTTACTCTTCGATGCCAGAGGCACGTTTCCGCTACACCGTCAGCTGTACAATGCAGATAATGTAATTAAGCATTTCATGATTAGCTGTTTTGTTGCAATGTTAGGCTTCTACTGTAGCTGCACCTGCATCCCTTTGTCTGTGTGCTGATAAAGGCTTCCTGGCTGGTATGTACGCCGTAAGGCATCTTACCTTCTTTTATTTTGCCATTATTTGTTTGTTTAACCCTAATTTATGTGATTATTTTCACTGTACCTTGTCGTGGATCAGAGTTCTGCCTTTTAACCTGCCATTGCAGTCTTAACTGTAGAACTGTGTGTAGATGTGGGTTTATGTGTTTTGTTAATTTGTGCATTCTGGGATTTTCTTTCTTTCAATTGTTTTTGTTTCCATTGTTATTTTGATGACATTACATTTGATTTCCTGTGATTTAGGGCATACTTTGCTTAGGTCTGTCGAAAAATAAATGTTGCCAAAATATTTGACGAACAAAACTTTCACCAGGTTACTTGAATGACTGTCAACTCATCTGGAACAGCCCAAAATCACACAGGCCTTTAGCCTGGTCTGTACTATAAAGCTAAATAGACAGTTGGTTGTTCTTCGCTTTTGCTGTTAGGGTATAGTCACATTACTTTAATTTCACTAGTCTAGCTAGTTCACACAGCATTCCGGGATGGGAGAAAAACGTGCTCTGGGTTATTGCCATTTCTTTAAACCAATCACAATCGTCTTGGGCGGTGCTAAGCGCCAGACGGAGCCGCTGCAAAATAGTTGTGCGAGAGAAAACTGAGATTGGACAGATAGTCTAGCTAGCTGTCTGGATTTACCCATAGACAGTAAAAGAAATGGACACAGCGACTCCATAGACTTTGACGGAGACCAGTGAAGTCAATCAGAAGCACTTTTCCGGTGATGGCTGAGTGTTACTGCACAGCCTCAAACTGAGCTTGATGATGTAAATGTGGTGAGCAACCTGTCTGAAAGTTGTAAGTCTTCTGGTAGCTGTGCCAAGAGAAATCTCAATCATTCCCAATCTTGCAATAAATGTTACTTCATATGAATTCACTTGCCACATACCGAAGTATTTCCAATCCATCAAAACGTTGGTGAAATATTTTGTTACGATGCTTTCATGGACTCTCTATGGGCTTCTCCCTTGACTGTATGCCTCCACGTCCCCCCCCCGATTGCCTGCAAGCTTCTCCTGTACTGTACGGTAATTTCTCTATTGTGAAAAAAATAAACAATGGACAAATAAAGTCTTTAAACATTCAGATGTCAAGTTATTTGCTGTCAAAGTGACGCCAAAATGAATACGAGTCAATGGAATGATAGCGGAAGGTGATGGCTTGTTAGCCTCAGAATCTCCCCATAGGAGGTCCGGATGCTCGCCCCTTGGACTTAAACTGCAGAGATCTGAGGAGCAGTTCAATTCAATTCCATTCAATTTATATTATCAAATCATGACAAGACATTTTACAGATAGAGTAGGTCTAGACCACACTATAATTTACAAAGACCCAACAATTCCAGTAATTCCCACAAGAGCAAGCATTCAGTGTGACAGTGAAACTCCCTTTTAGGCAGAAACCTTGAGTGGTGAGGAAAATTTCCTTTTAGGAAGAAACCTTGGACAGACCCAGGCTCTTGGTGGGCGGTTGTCTGACGGTGCCGGTTGGGGGTGTGATGAACTGTGGCAATTATAGTCACAATAATTATAATGGAACTATGATAGAGGAGTTTAAAATTCCAACAAAAAAGACCGGAGCAATCCTGGAAGTGGAACATCAAGGATATACACTATGCGGAGCAACGGTGCCGCTGCAAAATAGTCTCAGGAAGGAACTTGTTTTGATGGAATATAATAATAATATGGAGATACAACCCCAAATCAGAAAAAGTTGGGACAGTATGAAAAACACAAATAAAAAAAGAAAGTAGTGATTTCTAAATGTACTTTGACTTGTATTTCATTGCAGACAATGTGAACACAAAATATTTCATGTTTTGTCTGGTCAACTTAATTTCATTTGTAAATATACATCCTTTCCTGTCATTCAGACCTGCAACACATTCCAAAAAATGTTGGGACAGGAGCAATTTAGGGATAGTAATCAGGTAAATTGGTTAAATAATGATGTGATTTGAAACAGGTGATGTCAACAGGTGATTGTAATTATGATTTGGTACAAAAGCAGCATCCAAGAAAGGTCTAGTCCTTTAGGAGCAAAGATGGGTCGAGGATCGCCAGTTTGCCAACAAATACGTGAGAAAATTATTGAAATGTTTAAAAACAATGTTCCTCAAAGAAAGATAGGAAGACATTTGCTTATTTCACCTTCAACAGTGCATAACATAATTAAAAGATTCAAGGAATGAGGAGGAATTTCAGTGCGTAAAGGACAAGGGCGCAAGCCTAAGCTGAACAACTGTGATCTCCGATCCCTCAGGCGGCACTGCATCAAGAATCGTCATTCATCTATAAGCGATATCACCACATGGGCTCAGGACTACTTTGGCAAACCTTTGTCAAGTACCACAATATGTAGTTACAGCCACAAATGCCAGTTAAAACTGTACTGTGCCAAAAGGAAGCCCTATGTTAACAGTGTCCAGAAGCGCCGTTGACTTCTCTGGGCTCGGAGGCATCTGGGATGGACCATCACACAGTAGAAACGTGTACTGTGGTCAGATGAATCAGTATTTCAGGTATTTTTTGGGAGAAATGGACGCCGTGTGCTCCGGACCAAAGAAGAAAAGGATCATCCAGACTGTTACCAGCAACACGTCCAAAAGCCAGGGTCTTTCATGGTATGGGGTTGTGTCAGTGCCCTTGGAAAAGGTAACTTGCACTTCTGTGATTGCACCATTAATGCTGAAAAGTACATAGAGATTTTGGAGCACAATATGCTGCCTTCAAGAAGACATCTTTTCCAGGGACGTCCATGCATATTTCAACAAGATAATGCCAAAACCAAATTCTGCACACATTACAAAGTCCTGGCTGCGGAGGAAGAGGATACGGGTACTTGACTGGCCTGCCTGCAATCCCGACCTGTCTCCAATAGAGAATGTGTGGCGCATTTTGAAGCGCAAAATGCGACAACGAAGGCCCCGTACTGTTGCCCACCTTAAGACTTGTTTACAGCAAGAATGGGACAAAATTACACCTGAAACACTTCATCACTTGGTGTCTTCAGTCCCTAAACGTCTTTTAAGTGTTGTGAAAAGGAATGGCAACATTACAAAGTGGTAAATGCTTTACTGTTACAACTTTTTTTTTAAATAGGAATTTTGTTTTTTTGAAACAAAAACAATACAAATCATGAGGAACACATTAAATGATGTGCTGTTGTATTGTCTGCAATGAAATACAAGTCAAAGTACATTTAGAAATCACTACTTTATTTTTTTATTTGTGTTTTCCATACTGTCCCAACTTTTTCTGATTTGGGGTTGTACGTTCAAAAGTTGTTTTAGTTGTGCAACAGAAGATGCAAAACAGAAAACTTCCCGTTTTAGTCCCTTCTTCTCCACTCTCTTCTCTCTTTCCTCTCTCCTTTCTCCTCCATCCTCTCTTTCTTCTATCTCCCTCTTCTTCCTCTTCCTCCTACCCCTTCTTCCTCCTCTGTTCTCTCATTTTTTATCTCTATATTTTTCAGTCCCTCCCTTCTACTTCTTATCTCTTCCTCCTTTTTCCTATTACATCTTTCTCCTTGTCCGTCCAGCTCTCTTCCGTTCAATATCCACTTTCCTCTTCCTTCTCCTCTTGTTCTTTTTGTCTTCCTCAACTTTCCTTCATCCTATTTTGCTCAATCCTTCTTCCTCTCCCCTTTTCTTGCTGTCTTCCTCCCCCTTTTCTACCCTCCTTCCCTAACTCCTTCACCCCCGATAGTTCTTCTCCGGTGTCCTTTACCCCCTTTCCTCTCCCTCCTCCTCATTCCCCCATCTAAACTCTTCCTTCCCCTTTTCTCCTCTTTTCTCTTCCTTTCTTTCTTCCTCATTCTCCCCCTTTTCTTTCCCTCTTTCTCCCTTTCTTCCTCCTCTTGCTTTCCTTTCCTCCCTTTCCATGCTCTCTATCTCTTTCTCCCCATTTACCTCTCTTTCCTCAATCCTTTCCATGAACCCCTCCCCCCAGCTCCCCCTCCCTCCCCCATTAAGGTCAGGATGGTGCTAAGTGTCTATCAGGGCTGATGAGGCTCCGGAGACTCCTTTGTTCTGAATGAGGGTGAAAATTTGAAACAGCCACAAGAGCTCAACTCCCCCTCTTCCTCACCCCCCACCTCCATCCCCTTTTCCCTCCATCCTTCATCCACGTCGTCGATCAATCGCTCCTTCTCCCTAACAACTCTATTGATCAGATGCACTAACAACATCTTTCATTTATTAATTATGAGAGAAAGTCTTCCTGGGATTTTTCTCTCTGTTTGTTCTGCCCATCCCTCATTTTTAAGGCTCTGAGATCTTACTTTTTCAAAGTAGGCAGGCCGACTGTAGTATTGCTGCTTGTAGCTTTCTCCAGAGCCCCTGTACGCTGAAATTACTTACAGAAGGACCTCAAAGCACTTAATATGCAGCTCAATTGTGTAGATTAGATTAGATCAGATTCAACTTTATTGTCATTGTGCAGAGTACAAGTACAAAGACAACGAAATGCAATTTGCGTCTAACCAGAAGTGCAAAAAAGCAGAAAAATGCAGGTGGTGCATAGTACTACTGACTATTACTACTTTGTACTTCTATTTCAGAGGAAAACATTGTACTACTACATTTACCCAACAGAGAAATGTTACTGGGTATATGTTGCAGATTCCTATTTTAATGACAAAATATCGCAATTAAAATATGATGCGTTGTTATTCATTAAACTCTCCAGATATTTGAAGGACACACAAACAAACATACGCACACGCACGCACGCACACACACACACACACACACAGGGTCCTTGATTTATAGTTAATGTCCTGCCCAATGTTGTCACCTTCTTGTTGTCCTCTACATATGGCTTGCATTTAAATAGTGACTACTCAAAGCACTTTTACATAGTGCAGGACCATTCACACACATTCATTAACTGGTGGCCGAGGCTGCCATACAAGGTGCCGCCTGCTCATCAGCTCATGGCGCAGCATCGGGACACTTCGAAAATCGAACCACCGACCTTCCGATTGGTGGACGACTGCCCTACCAGCTGAGCCACAGTGGCCCCTATACATGTTTTCTTGTCTCCTCTTTGTTGTCCTCTACATGTTTTCTCCTCATTTTTGTCCTCTAGATGTTGTCTCCTTCTTGTGGTCCTCTACATGTTGTCCTCTCTGTGTTGTGTCCTCCTACAGTTGCGTTTCCAGACTCGTGAGTCTTCATTGATTGGAGGAGCAAGTGCTGACAGACTGACAAATAGCCTTTTTATTAACGGCCTGTCTGTGCCTGGTAGCCAGGGATCGCAGAGAAGAACAATTCAATTCAGTTCAAAGGACTTTATGTCTCCCTGCAGGGCCATTTTCATTACAGGCATAAAAAGACTGATGAAAGACAAAAATAAGACATCACTCTCATAAACTCAAGACTATACCACACAGAGCAGTTTCTTCATGTGGTTTACCTGCCGGCTCTCAGGCCTCATGTGCTCATATTGTTTATAGTCTGTTTATCTAACAGGATGATATGGATTTAAATTGACAGCAGTCTTTTAGTATGAGGAGCTCATCAGCAGGTCAAGTGTTCAGTTTGATTGCAGGTAACGTCTGTTTTCCATCTTAAATATGTAGTTGCTAATATTAGCTTCACAAACAGTGTACTGAAGTCTTCTTAGGACAGCATTAGACATGTGGATCAAATGTGCTAGATGGGTAATCGCATGATCTGTTAAAATAGCTTTATCTGAGCATGTGTGTATGTAGTGGTCATGTGAGTGTGGGCCTGTATGTGTGTGTTTTGTGAAACCCACCAAATGTTTCACCAGATTTCTGTGCCAAATACTTTCTTTGGTATATAGTATATTGTTTTTTATGTGATGATACAATGGTTGTTTTGACTGATAAACTAAGACTAACTGACTGACTGACTGACTTAAAATTACATGATTGTGTGCATAGACTGTAAAAATTGTGGACGTAGCAGCTGTGAAGTCATCCATTGGTTTGTGGACCGCTCTTTTGTTTGGCAATTTGGCCGTCGCCATCATGGTTTTCTCTTGACGATTTTTGACGAGAGGGTGGAGCTGGGGAGGCTGATGCCTGTGTTGTTTATGGTATGCGCTAAATGCTAAAAGTTGCTGATTTTCAACCCTTCTGGAGCAAGTCATCCAGGGCTGGACTGGGGTAAAAAATCTTATCATTTTTCCTTCTTGAGGACACACATTTGTTCTCTCTCTTTCTCTCTCTCTCTCTCTCTCTCTCTCTCTCTCTCTGGTGTCCTCTGTCTCACCCGGCCCTCAGGGGTGCTGTCACACGATTGGTCAGTGACATGACAACCAATTAAGGACTAATTAATCAAGCTCCAGTTGACAGGTAATATCCTGTGCCACTTCGGGTGAAACTGTGTGTGTGTCTGTGTGTGTGTGTGTGTGTGTGTGTGTGTGTGTGTGTGTGTGTGTGTGAGAGAGAGAGAGAGAAAGAAAGCAAGAGTTAAATTGAGGGGGAGAGTAAAAGAGAAAAAGTGAAAGTGAGAAAGAGAGAGAAATGTTACCTTATGTTACAACAGATTTTAAACATTTAATGTAAGTGACTGGCAATGCTTACTACTCTACGGCACTAGTGTTCGTGCAGCAGCCAAATTTAAACCTTTTGAAAAGAGTTTGGTTAGTTTCACACATTTGGCAGCGTTAGACTTAAGAGCACTTATTTTGCTTTCTCAAAGTTTTTCTGCACTGCTTTTTCTCTTTTTACGGTCCATTATCTAGCTTTTACTGACAACCAGCTTTTAACTCGTGTTGCACTCTCTCTGATGACTTTTTTGAGTAACCTCTAATTGGGAATTGTTGCCGACTGGCCAAATGCTTAATATTTATTATTATTATTAATATAATTATTAACCATAGTGTAATCGTGCAAGCAATAAAAACCCGTCCTATGCGGATCGTAAAGATAATTCATTTGTATATTTAAAAAAAAGAAATCTGGCTGGCCCATATTAAAAAAAATGGTCCGGCCCCTCTGGCATTTGCCAGAATTGCCAGATGGTCAATCCGTCTCTGATGGAGAGTAGCTAAAGCCCGCTAAAAAAGTCGCTAGATTACCCTAATTTGCATATCAGCGAGATCCTAACTATATGATGTATACAAGAAGAAAGAAACAAAAAGTTAAGAAAATGAAGTCATATTAATTAGTGCTGTCAAACGATTAAAATATTTAATTGCAATTAATCGCATTGTCATATTGCAATTAATCGCACATTTTTATCTATTCTAAATGTCCCTTGATTTCTTTTTGTCCCATTATTTTTCTCATTTTAATGCTCTTATCAACTTGGAAAAGTGGATCGGCTTGCTTTGTGCAAATGTTTTTTTTTTATTGAAAACAACATTGGCATATACTTAGTGTTCAATTTCACATTAACATTCACACTTGGAGCTAATAATCTGTCACACAATGTAACACTGTTACCTCGATTTTCCATTGCAGATGTTGCTTGGTCAGACCCTAATAGAACAGAGGCTTAACAGGAAGTGATGCCATGGACTCTAGCTCTCTATAGTGCAAACCACACCATCCTTGCCCACACCAGGAGCCTATTTCCAGACCTCTGAATCACTGTTCAGTTCTTCAATTTGTTCAGTGATTCAAAAAGGTCTGGTGTTGTGCTCTTGGATGGCTGCTTCCGTCAGTTGGAGAAACAATGGAATACTGAGGTAACAGTGTAAAATGCAGATAGACATTCATCAGTCCCTACTGATTTGTTTGGGTAAATTAACACTGCCTTCCAAACAGAAAACAGCTAACATGAATACAGAATGAACAGAAATAAAGTTGACATGAAGCCTGATTATCAGGCTAAAACATGAGTTGTGTCACTTCTGTGTAAGATTGTGTAGGCTACTTTTACTTGTAATATATAGATGCAGTATAAATACATCTGTGACCCTTACATTGATTGTATACAGTAGTGCTGCAGTGCAAACACATAGAGCAGTAATCTACCCCACAGTGAAACTCTGTCGGCCCTCTAAAAATAAATGTGATCACTGTGGGGGGGCCTGGGGCCTTCGGGCCGACCGAATGGAAGTATTGATGAGAGCAAAGGAAAGAGAAACACACACACAAACACACACACACACACACACACACACACACAAACACACACACACACACACACACACACACACACACACACACACACACACACACACACACACACACACACACACTCACACACAAGCAGATTGTTAGAGCCGCTGGCTAGAGGCCACAGTAAACCTATTGATCCATTGTTTTCAGCCCATCTCTACACGCGCTAAAACACACACACACACACACACACACACACACACACACACACACACACACACACACACACACACACACACACACACACACACACACACAGGGGTGAGAGATGCTATTATGGTGGGTTTTTTTTTTTTCTCCATTCATGCCTCCATGTTAACCTTTCTAATACCTCCTTTCACATGGACAGAACACACTTTTAGACTTGTAAAACACTAACAAATAAAAAAAAAACGTGGCAAGCTGTTCGACTCCAAAAACATATACTCTACATCAACATTATCTGAGGTATTCTCCCATATTCTCATAACACCTGGGAGTGCATTACAGCTCTTAGATCAGGTGTGTTTCTGAGATCAGGTGTGATTTTCCGTCCCTTTAACCCATTGTTGGGTGAGTTTCACCAGTGGGAGTTCAGAGAACAGAATAAAGCCATTTTTTTGACATATTTGTGAAAACAGCATTTAAGCCTTGAGCCTCTGAGCCTATTCCCAACATTAATAATGAACTTTCATGCTAAAATGCTTGAGATGTCCCAATATACAATTTCCCAAACAATCAGAAAGCAGTATTATGTAACATCATGTGGCTGTGTAAACTAATTTGGATCCGATTGGACATTTAGGAGCTTGGTCAAATTGACTTGTTGGAGCGGCTTCAGCGTTAAAGTACATGTTGAAGTAGATGTGGATCAGCTTCTAAAAATCAATGTTGTTTTGTTTGTTGATAAATGAACGTCAGATACTGGTTGACGGAATATCAAACAACTAATGCTATAAAAAGGAAACACATTGACACAAACAATGTTTTAGAGCCTCTGCGCCTGAAATACAAACCACCACATTGAATGACTGTGTGTGTGTGTGTGTGTGTGTGTGTGTGTGTGTGTGTGTGTGTGTGTGTGTGTGTGTGTGTGTGTGTGTGTGTGTGTGTGTGTGTGAGTATTGCCCTCTCTCTCCTGTTGCGAAGTCAACCTGCTCTATTTGCAGAAATTCCATCGGCCAGTTCCCATGCCCTCTCTCTGATAGGGAATTAGCTGGTTCGCACACACACACACACACACACACACACACACACACACACACACACACACACACACACACACACACACACACACAAACACACACACACACAGTGTAGTATATAGAGCCTCATAAAGACATGGAGCGCGGAAAGTAGGCTATGTCCGAGGGTCCTGGACAGGTGAACTGGGACTCCGTTGCCTGTTTGTTGTTTGTTGTTAAAGGGGTACTTCACCGATTTAGCATTCAGCTTTGTATCAGTAGAAACCCGGTAGTATTTCTGAATGACCGTGCGTCCCTCCCTCATATCCCCCTGAGACAGGAGATATCTGCATTGGGGGGTCCGGAAAAAATCTTCCGATGACGTAAAATGACGATTTTTGCATCATCGGAAGATTTTTTGGCCAGAGCAAAAGACTACAGCCAATAGTAGGACCTACTTCCGCATGTTTTAAACCCGCCCATCACCCGAAACGAGCCGATCTCAGCCGGAAAAAAACGAAATGTCAGCCATCTTTAATCCTCGCTAAACAGGGCTCTCCTCATGGATGTATTAAGAGAACTTCTCAGCAGCAAACTTTTACAACAATTATGTGCATTCAAACTACCGCACGTGTACCACCGGGATACATCGGTACAGATCGGAGAATATGCAGGGAACGTTATTACAGACGGAATAATCGGCACACTACGAGAGATTCGCCTGCCACGGAGACCAGCGATCTCGCTCGTACCCCGAGCCGGGTAGGGGACATCCACGTCGGCTAGGTGGGAAGCTAACGCTAGCCGGGGAAAAGGCACACCCAGAGCGAGCTAATGCTAGCCGGGGAAAAGGCACACCCAGAGCGAGCTAACGCTAGCCGGCCACCTGTCCCATCAATCCTGCTTGCAAGTGTCCGTTCATTAAACAACAAACTGGACTACATCCAACTTCAACGATGCTCCCAACGCGAATTCAGAGACTGTGTTTTTTGCTTTCGTGGAAACATGGCTGAACAACAGTGAACCGGACTGTCCAGCTACCAGGCCTGCTAGCCCTCCGACGATCCGAGCTAGAGATGCTCTGTATGAAGGTGGGCTGTGTTAACACGGACTGGTGCAGAAATGGGGTGATTTGTATCCAACTAACTGCTAACCGCTGGAGTTTGTGACTGTTACATGGCGACCATTCGACATTCCACGCTAATTCTCGGCTGTGTTTATACTCGGTGTTTACAGCCCACCAAGCCTAATGCTAGTATGCTAGGCTGAACTTTACGGAGCCTATAATGTGTGTGTGCACTAAAGGTAGCCTGTTTCGTATGTCGTTATTATATAATGTAGTTTTTATATATTTTAAATGTGTAACACCACTTGAGCCACAATGAAACATTGTTTTGTGTATATGGTTGAAATAACAATAAAACACATTGAGTTGAGTTGAATGCCTCACTGTCTGTCTGTCTGTCAAGCGGTAGGCGTGACTTGGGAGTGGACTCAAAGCAGCGAAGCGAAGTGCATTCTGGGATTTGGTGTCTTTCATCCATATGAGCCAAAAACACATTTTCTGTCTTTTATCGGCCTAGAAGGCACCAATTTTTAAAGTTTTTTTCACATTTCTACTACATAAGTGACCCAATTTAAATATATATTCAGCTTTCCAACAGTGAAATATTCCTTTAAAAAGGCGAGGCCTGTTGAGGTGACCCCAGAAAAAGAGGTGATGATGTGTGTGGTAACTTAATTAGTAACAAGATGATCCTTAATAAAACGATGATCTCAGTTTGTTTGTGTTCCTTCTCCACAGCGCTGTGGAATAAGATCTGGCTACACCACACATACATTCTGGGATAGAAGAAAAAAAAAGGCTCTGGGTTGTTTTTTCGACGGTGGCTCTGCAAAATATTCTTGGGAAGGAACTTGTTTTGGTGGAACATTTGCACCCTGCAAAAAAAAAACATCACATAAAATATTAAATGAAGTTCACTGTTCACACAATACAGTAACGTCAGCTATTTAAATTAGCTGGATACATGGTTAAACGTAATTTGCTCTTACCAGTGTATCGCCGTTGTCCACGGTCCCAAAACGTCCCAGTTAATAGTAAATTCCATAAACATATTCATTGTAAATCTTTACAATCATTCCCAGAAAGAACCAATTTAAAGATATATTCAGCTTTCCAGCGGTGAAGTATCCCTTTAACGGTTAGTGATCGATTAACAGAGATGGGAAAAGTACTCACTTCTCATACTTAAGTAGAAGTACAGATACTTAAAAAAAATACTCTGGTAAAAGTAGAAGTACTGATTTAACTTATTTACTCAAGTAAAAGTAACAAAGTACAGGCTTGGAAATGTACTTAAAGTATAAAAGTAAAAGTAGCCTCGCGAATGACAACCATTTTTTATGCAAAGCTACCTGGACCACAAATGTTACTAGAGTGCAAGCTGAGAAACTTCAGTAGCCATGGAGAAAAGGCTCTTTATATATATATATATATATATGCCATTGTCTACATTTTAAATGGATGTCTGCCAAAAGGCCTAAAACATCACATATATGATTATTGTGACAGAGACTGGGACTCCAGGTTAATAAGATTCTGACTGAGTAGCAAGATATGAATTCAATTGTGATTCTGTAATAATTCACAGATCCAGTTCCATTTTTAATCAACATTTAAATGAATCTACATGTAAGTTCTGCATACTTTTAGAGTACAACTAACCAGTGGTGTAGTCTGTTTTTTTGTAGTGAGTATACTGTGATTACTGTCCCAGAGCGACACCCCAGACAGTCGGTACTGTGACGTTTCTGAATACGAACTGTACACGGGCAACAGACGTTTAAGTATTGATGGCGTTAATTTAAAGTCCTGGAAAAACAACACTAAGAGTTGAGAAAAGATAAGACAGATTTAACATTTTGAGAAACGCAACCGAACCTGAACGCAACAGGACATCACATCACACAAATAAGCCATTTAACCCCCGACACCCCCCCACTGCCACACAAAACCATGACTAATAATTAGCATCATCATACAACTTTTGTATCGATTAGCAGTAAAATCTGCTGATTATGGCCTACATTTACTCAAAAGTATTTAATAAACTGTTTACAATCTTCAACACCATGGCTAACAAATGCATAAAAAGCAGACGGAAGGAGAAAAAAGCTCCACTCTTTCTATTTTAGTTAATTATCTGACCATTGCTAACTAACATTACCATATAGTCATTTAATTGTGTAAAGCAATGCATATTTAAGATTTAAGAATTTACTCTAATGTTGCATAGTAATTGACCTTATGAAGGAGTTCTCACTGTCTCTCTCGTCATCTGAAACAAGGACACATAAACATTGTATTCTGTTTACTGCTGTACTCAGACACAGGTACACACACACATAGACACACACACACACACACACATAGACACACAGACAGGCGTGCGCACACACACACGCGCGTACGCACACACACGCGCGTACGCACACACACGCACACACACGCACACACACACACACACACACACACACACACACACACACACACACACACACACACACACACACACACACACACACACACACACACACACACACACGCACGCGGTAACATATAAGCTACTCTCACTTACCAGGTAACAGTAGGCTAACGTTGGTGGCAGCTGCAGTATCACCCGACGTGGCAGCAGCTTCAGGGACAGACTTCAGAAAACACTGACGTAGTGTTATTTAGGTCTGTTTAGTAACGTTTCATATCTCGTTACTTATAAAACTTAGTTCAAACTCTAGGTAACTAACTAGTTGCGAGAAAGGAAAGACCGCGCAAAGAATGCAACTTGTTGTTGCTTAGTAACGTTAAGTGACCTCACGTCAGATCCAGGGCCACGGAAGCCCCCAAGGTCCAAATGTCAGAGCTTCCCAACACAGACGGGGTGAATTTATGAATGAAAATGAGAACGTTCTGTCACAAACAATGTTGTTACGTATCATCGCGCTTTTGTAAGTGGGTAAGTAACGAGCCACTTTTGTAAAACGTAAGGAGTAGAAAGTACCGGTATTTGTGTTAAAAATGTAAGGAGTAAAAGTAAAAAGTCGGCACAAAAATAAATAGTAAAGTAAAGTAAAAATAATCTGAAAAATCTACTTAAGTACAGTAACGAAGTATTTGTACTTCGTTACTTCCCATCTCTGTCGATTAATAAGGGTCGGCTATCGGTCAGAAAAAAAATTATCTAAATTTGCATCCCTAAAGCTAACATTTGCAGCAAACTTTAGAGCAGATAAACACAGTGTTTACAGTTTTTGCCCGTTGCTTGAACACGTTTTGCAAAACTTGGCTCATTGTGTCAAAACTCTACACACAAGCAAATAAGACACAACACTGGGAAATAAACCATTCACATCTATGTCAAATTGAAACTCTGCTATCAAAACCTAACAATCCTTTGTCAAAATGTCACTCTGATGACAAAATGATACCCACTTGCATCATATGAATACACTTTCAGATCAGCAGCAACACACTAGTCTACTTTATATAAAAAACTGCAGTCTTTTGTTTTCAATGTTTTTATTCAGTTCCACTGAGGGCATGTTATCACAACAACCAAAAATTAGATACTGAATTCAAAATCATTACATTACAGTAGTATATTTTACAGTACAGTAAATTCAGTTAAATCAAAAATAAAACAAACAATACACTACTGTAAACACAGCAAAACATAATTGTGCGCAAGTGGGCTTATGGATCCTGCCGTCTGTTGGGGTCTGGCCACAGGATCTCATCAACATCACAAGCAATGTCTTCTCTCGCTAAGCATCAGGGATAATATCCCCTTGTGTGCCGAATCCATCCCTGGATTGACCTCACCTCAATGTCTGCGCAGGCCTGTTCCATTGCCTGCAGAAGAGGCATACGGGCATGTGGTTGGCGGTCATATACGCGCCATCTCCAATCGGAAAGAAATTCCTCTATAGGATTTAGAAATGGCGACTAAGGGGGCAAGTACACAACTTCAAATTGATCATGGTTGGTGAACCAGTTCTGGACCAGAGCCCGATGGAAATTAGCATTACCCCAGACAACAACAAACCTGGGCTGCTCTGGTCCGTCCTGTACAACTGCATCATGAAGTGCATCTAGAAATGTGATTATCTGTTGCGCATTATAGGGACCCAGTTTGGCATGATGGTGCAGTAGCCCTCGAAGACTTATGACAGCACACACTGTGATATTTCCCCCACGCTGCCCCGGGACGTGCACAATTGCCCTTTGGCCAATTATATTACGTCCCCGTCGTCTGTTTTTGCTAAGGTTGAATCCAGCCTCGTCAATGTAAATACATTGATGCGGCTGGGCAGCTCCATCCATGTCCAAGATTCTCTGTAACAAAAAATACATACTGTGGAAGCACACACCTACACTACTACACATACAGAACCAACCCACCCCACCACACAGGTACCTGTGTATCTTTCTGAATGTATCTATGTGGTACTAATCTAGTGGTACATATTCATCTGTTACTGGACTGCACCCATTCTTTATTGTAAATGTAAAGGGCTGAAACACTTACCTGTACATATTCATGTCGAATTTCTTTGACCCTGACACTGTTCCTCTCAAATGGGACCCTGTACAATTGCTTCATGGTCATGTTGTGCTTTACCAAGATGCGTCTGATAGTTGTAATGCTTACTCGATTTATGTTGTTGAGTACTTGCCTATCTGCAAGTATTTGTTGCTGTAGCTGGTGGAGACGGATTGCATTGTTTGCTCTGACTAGCTTCACTATGGCAAGTTCCTGCTGTTGGGTGAACAGGCGTTGGCGTACACCCCCAGTAGGTCTTCTAGCCATTCAGTTGAAAAATGCAACCACAAATTGTTCTCGTTTGCTTCTTTTTTACAGTACTGTGTATACTGAACTTTACTGTATTTACCATACACAGTACTGAAACATCTCAACACGTTAATATGGTATGTTTCACAAAACTACCACTTTTGTTGGAAAAGGAGCATTAGCCACCCTGGAATACAATACATGTGATACAGTAACGTGATATGGTACAGTACTGTGAATACTCTAGATACAGTCTGAGTAGAGTAGAGAGTTGAAGACATACCTGTTTTCCAGTCGGAATGTCCTTATTATGGATGAAACTGTGAAACGGCTTAGATTAGGATGGACTCTCTGCCCAGCTTCCCTTATACTCAGGCCATGGTTTATGACATGGTCCACCAAAGTTGCTCTTATGTCATCCGAAATAATGGTCCTTGCGTGGCCTCTTCGACCACGTCCTCCTCTCTCTCTCTGTCTTCCTCTTCCTCTTCCTCTAGCTCTCCCTGCCTCCATGCTTGCAAAGTTCTCAAAATGGCTTCACTGAGGCCTTTTTGTAGCTGGCTGATTGGTGTTCAGTTTTGTAAGTAAGTATTTTCAGGTGTGTGTCTACGTCTTTTCAATTAACCAATGTGTGTTGTATTTTGAATAGATGTATTTTCCCAACTATACCCTGAGATTTCATTTTTGAACTAAGTGTCTTATGTATGAAATAGTGTGTAGTGTCTAGGAGCAAGTGTGTTGCAGAAAGGAGCAAGTGTGTTACAGAATTGCAACTAAAGTGCAAAGACTCGCTTTTGTTTAAGGTATGGTTACACTTTGTTTAAGGTATAGTAACAACAACTTCAAGTTATGTTACTTTGGTTTAAACATGTGTCTATAGTGTTCAAGCAACGGGCAAAAACTGTAATGCATTTCTTACACTTTTGCAAACTTTACAATTTCATTGGAGTGAGAAAGTAAAATGAATTCACATTTTACATGGTCATAATCAGGGTCATCGTGAACAGGATTACATTGACAATTTGTACAATTTCTAAAGGAAAAGATTTTAAGCATCAGGACATTTTCTGTGTGACAATGTATTTTGAGGTAATTTTCACTTTAATTTTCTAAAAACAAAAACAACAATTGTACACTAAAATAACTTCATATATATATATTTATCATATTAGGACTTATTTGGTGACGTCACAAGACTTATTTACTATATGATGAGTAATCAATAATTTCCTTTAAAGTGTTTTTTCGGCCTTTTTGGCCCGTCCAAGTACCAGTTCCATGACAGCACAAATACATCACAATCTGGCTGGCTTGACCAGGTTTTAACAGGTGCTGCTGTTGGGCTGTGCTGCTCTGTCTTGTCTGTCCGTGCATTTTCCTCTTTTCACGTCGCAACATTATCAGTTATAAATGAACTTTTTACTGCATGAGAAAATGGATGTGAGAGCGTGTGAAAAGTGTCACGTGCATGACTCCCACGGTCAATGCTGAGAGTTGGCAGCCCTGTTTTAATGGTATGTTTTAACAGAAGTTGGGAAGAGCTATGTCATGAAGCTCACAGACTCATACTGTTGAACTTGACTGTTTTTGTAGCCAGTGTTGGGAAGGCAAATTTCACGTAAGGTAACTACTGTGGCAAGAATTCCTTTCTGATTCTGTTACTTTGGAAATGTAATAGGTTACCAATTACAAGTTACCCTATTTAAAATGTAATAGAGTAACTATTTCAACTACTTTATCAAAGTAATGTAAATTATTATATTTAATTACTTTTTGATTACTTTTCTAAATTTCTAATGCATGCTTTCAATTATAGATCATTATTCTGCAATAAAAACAAGATTCCTTTCTTCTATACACAAATATTGATATCCAACTGATTACAAAATAGGACAAAATATTTAAAAAGAAATTGTAAAAATCTGCACGCTGCATTGTTGTGTTTACAGTAAGTATATATAGGCCTAATAATGATTTCACACTAATAGAACCAAAAGTACTGTAGATTTTAGCTTCATACTCAATGGCAACCCAGACTCCCACAGTGTAGTAGTCATAACATGAATCGTAAGTCACGAGTGCTTATATCAGAAGTGTTTTTATCCGTAGCTATAGTGGCAACTATCAGACTGAGAGGCTATTTAACTGTCACTGCAAATTCAAATGGGAGAACCGAAAGCATTAGAATAGCATCAAACTTTACTAAACAGCTATGGCTGGAAATGACAAAAGAAGACATGATGTTCAGATGTAACCACCAATGTAATCATGAACATATTCATAGTTAAGTGTAATTTAATTACACATTTTTTCCCAGTAACTGTAATGGATTACAGTTACCTTTATTTTGTAATTCAATTACGTAACGCTACATGTAACTAGTTACTCGCTAACACAGTTTATAACACTTATCAGTCATTCACAAACAGACTAGCATTGATGGCTATGACTTAGCTTAGCTCATAACCTACCGCCTACCAAGAGCCTGGGTCTGTGCGAGGTTTCTTCCTAAGGGGGAGTTTTTCTTCGCCACTGTTGCACTGAATGCTTGCTCTTGGGGGAATTACTAGAATTGTTGGGTCTTTGTAAATTATAGAGTGTGGTCTAGACCTACTGTATCTGTAAAGTGTCCTGAGATAACTCCTGTTATGATTTGATACTATAAATAAAATGTAATTGAATTGAATTGAATAACATACACCGATCTTGAACCCAGTAGTACGGTGGCCAACAGGGGCAAACGCCCTGCAACTTAAGAAAGCACATGCAAGTAGACAAAACACAAGCAAATTAAGAAAACATCTTCATTTGACAACACATTCAGCAAACGCGCTGCAAATACACGGACTACTCTCTAACACCACCATATACATGTCTATGCTCCCGTCTCATGCCCTCCCGGCTCGTGCCGTCCCAGAGCTTCGACTTTTCAAAATAAAAGCTTGTGTCTGGTCCGTTATTTCTTCGTACTTTGGTGTTTTGGATGTTTTTTTTTTTGTGTATTTATTTGTATTGTTTTCGTAACAAAGAAGTAGAAACATATTAACAATAGTTGGTGGTGCTACACAAAACAGTACAGGTTACTTGACAGGGGTTTTTGACATGCGACAAACAGGGCATAGGACAAAGATAATGGCACAGCGACAGGGTAACAAGTTCAGTTTTTTTACATTAAATCGAGAAACGGTTGCCAGATTAAAAAAAAAAAAATCCTCTTTAGCAGACATAATGTACCTGATTTCCTCCAAGTGTAATACATTTCCCAGCTCTCTTAACTAGGCCTGTCACAATAACAAATTTTGCTGGACGATAAATTGTCCCAGAAATTATTGCGATAAACGATAATATTGTCGTTCTGAGACCATTTTCATCTAATATAATGAAAATGGGATAATAATGCAGGTACATCTTTTCAAAGATCAATAAACTTTTATTTCTAAAGAATATTTAACACTGGAAGACATTTTAAATATCCACAATATGTCTTTGATCTCCTTTAGTATGTCGTCTTTCACGCTGTTGTACAGTTGTTGAATCGCCGTTTGTGACACGTATGTTCTCCCAGGTAATTCATACTGACTGTCAAATGTTTGCAGCATTCTTTGAGTGTTTGTGCGATAGACTACAGACTCTGTACTACATTTAACAATTATTTATTAGACACTAAATATTGAATTTAAAAAATATATAATTAATACATTATATCTATCTTACAACCCCAAATCAGAAAAAGTTGGGACAGTATGAAAAAAACTAATAAAAAAAGAAAGTAGTGATTTCTAAATGTACTTTGACTTGTATTTCATTGCAGACAATGTGAACACAAAATATTTCATGTTTTGTCTGGTCAACTTAATTTCATTTGTAAATATACATCCTTTCCTGTCATTCAGACCTGCAACACATTCCAAAAAAGGTTGGGACAGGAGCAATTTAGGGCTAGTAATCAAGTAAATTGGTTAAATAATGATGTGATTTGAAACAGGTGATGTCAACAGGTGATTGTAATTATGATTTGGTACAAAAGCAGCATCCAAGAAAGGTCTAGTCCTTTAGGAGCAAAGATGGGCTGAGGATCGGCAGTTTGCCAACAAATACGTGAGAAAATTATTGAAATGTTTAAAAACAATGTTCCTCAAAGAAAGATAGGAAGACATTTGCTTATTTCACCTTCAACAGTGCATAACATAATTAAAAGATTCAAGGAATGAGGAGGAATTTCAGTGCGTAAAGGACAAGGGCGGAAGCCTAAGCTGAACAACCGTGATCTCCGATCCCTCAGGCCGCACTGCATCAAGAATCGTCATTCATCTATAAGCGATATCACCACATGGGCTCAGGACTACTTTGGCAAACCTTTGTCAAGTACCACAATACGTAGTTACAGCCACAAATGCCAGTTAAAACTGTACTGTGCCAAAAGGAAGCCCTATGTTACAGTATTTCTGAATTGCTAAAACACATTTCTTGAATGTTTCTCTCGCTTTCTCAAAACCTTAAACACAAATCACCAAACTTAAGCTACACTGTCAAAACCTTTGACTTGTCTTGCTAAATCAAACAATTGCTTCAGAACTATGTTATCTTTACCCAAAACCAAACACTGTTTTCAGATAACACACACATCCAGCTAATGCATAAACACTACAGAGCAGTCATTACACACTACAGAGATAAATGCAAAACACTACAGTCAGGGCAGAGCAGGGGGAAAATTATATTTATTATGAAGTACTTGCACAATCCTGCACACATAAATGTAGTCACAAACATTTGTAAATCAGAGAATGATTGTTTGTGATATTTAGAAAGGTACAAATAAAGTGTTTTTAAAAAATGTAGTCACAAACAAAATATACAGCAGATCGATAGCAAGCAATGTCTTGGAATCATTCTGCCTCAGCATCATGCCTCTGGGCATGGTCAGGCCACAGGACCTCATCAACGTCACAGGCAATCCTGTCCCTTGCTAAACAACGGGGAAAGAATCCTTTAGCATGCCGAATCCAACTTTGAATCGCTTCCACTCCAATGTCGTCACATGCTGCATCCATTGACTGAATGAGATTTTCCTGTGCATAAGGAATTCTGTCATAGACCTTCCACCTCCATGCAGAAAAAAATTCTTCAATGGGATTAAGGAAGAGCGAGTATGGTGGGAGACACACATTTATAAAACGTGGGTTATTTTCAAACCACTCACGAATTCTGGGACCACGGTGAAAGTTCACATTGTCCCAGATTACCACATACATGGGATGCTCTGCCTGCTCATCACCTCTCTGTTCACGTCTCAGTAGTGCTTCCTGTAGAGCATACAGAAACGTCATAAGATGGGCAGTGTACTAAGGCCCTACAGTCACATGGCGGTGAATAACCCCGCAGCTGCTGATGGCAGCACATATGGTCACGTTGCCACCACGCTGCCCTGGCAACTCTACAATGGCACGTTGACCAATAATGTTGCGGCATCTCCTTCTCCTCTTGGTGAGATTGAAGCCAGCTTCATCCAAGAAGATGCACTCATGAGGCCTCTCCATGGAATCCAGTTGAAACATTCTCTATAGAAATTAACAGAAATTTATTTTTGAAGTAACGTAAATGACATAGCATTCCAGGCTTCATGCCTCTGTATACATGTGCTGCATTACATTCAACACAGTAAAGATGTACAGTACTTCAATTGTGCTGTATAATCTCTGGACATTATTACTTACTTGTACATATTGATATCGTAGCTCTTTTACCCTTTCAGAATTTCTCTCAGATGGTACTCTGTAGGCTTGTTTGAGACTTATCAGGTTGCGTTTCAGGACACGGTCAATTGCGGAGAGACTCACACTGTTGATTCCTTCAAAATTCATCGTTCTTCGTTGTCTTCCTCAGCTCGCTGTTGTATTTCGCGCAGACTAATGAGCTTATTTTGAAGGACCATATTGACAATAATGGTCTCCTGCTGTTGTGAGAACATACCTCTCCTTTCACCGGCATGTGGCAGTCTTTCAATTCTAGCAAATAAAACCTTGTTAGAATTGTATAGACAGACCTAATGCATTGAAATGTCACCAAATATGTACAATACATAAAATACTATTATACAAGTATATCACTGCAAGAAAAGGCCCCATTTTTTTGAGATATATTACAGTTATTTACTGAGACGTTCCACGACTGTACATACTGTACTGTAAGTTTGAGGGACCACACATGATAGTACACTTATCTGTTATAGAACCTGCTTATATTTGGTTGAACACGTAGTCCTGCTTCCCTCATACTCATTCCATGAACCAGAACATGGTGTATGATTGTTGCTCTAATTTCATTGGAAATTATGGCTCTTGTTCTTCTTCTTCTTCTTCTTCCTCCTCCTCCTCCTTGTCCTTGTCCTCTTCCTCCTTCTCTCCTGCCTTCCATTGTGAAAATCACACATGCCATTTGGATATGGCTTTATGGCTATATATCCTGATTACTGATTAGGTGCAACACATTACTGATTTGAAACAGGTGTGTTCAATTTTGAGTGCTTGTGTGTTACCAATGACAACAGTGTGTTACTTGTGTTTGACTTTTGAGGGCTGTGTTTGCCATTTTGAGTTGAAGTGCACCACAATGCTACGTGTGCTTTGTGAATGACAACGTGTTTACAGTTTTGCACAAAGAGTGATTCCAATTTGCTAGTTGTGTCTAACCACATGAGAAGTGTTTAAAGTTATGCAAACTGTGTGATTCAATCAATAAAGTGGTTTGTACACTTGCAACTTTGGTTTTGCAAATGGATTTTAGTGTTTTAGCAATTCAGAAATACTGTAACAGTGTCCAGAAGCACCGTCGACTTCTCTGGGCTCAGAGGCATCTGGGATGGACCATCACACAGTGGAAACGTGTACTGTGGTCAGATGAATCAGTATTTCAGGTATTTTTTGGGAGAAATGGACGCCGTGTGCTCCGGACCAAAGAAGAAAAGGATCATCCAGACTGTTACCAGCAACAAGTCCAAAAGCCAGGGTCTGTCATGGTATGGGGTTGTGTCAGTGCCCTTGGCAAAGGTAACTTGCACTTCTGTGATGGCACCATTAATGCTGAAAAGTACATAGAGATTTTGGAGCACAATATGCTGCCTTCAAGAAGACATCTTTTCCAGGGATGTCCATGCATATTTCAACAAGATAATGCAAAACCACATTCTGCACACATTACAAAGTCCTGGCTGCGGAGGAAGAGGATACGGGTACTTGACTGGCCTGCCTGCAGTCCCGACCTGTCTCCAATAGAGAATGTGTGGCGCATTTTGAAGCGCATAATGCGACAACGAAGGCCCCGTACTGTTGCCCACCTTAAGACTTTTTGCAGCAAGAATGGGACATAATTACACCTGAAACACTTCATCACTTGGTGTCTTCAGTCCCTAAAAGTATTTTAAGTGTTGTGAAAAGGAATGGCAACATTACAAAGTGGTAAATGCTTTACTGTTCCAACTTTTTTTGGTTGCAAGAACCAAAATAGGAAATTCAGACTCCATGTCTTTCAAAGCTGCATCCTGCTTTTTACTCTTCCATGATGTATATGAAATAATATGTCCTCTCATGACTGCTTTTAAACTTTCCCATAACGCCGAATCATCGACATCCCCCTTATCATTTGATCTAAGAAAAATGTTTATGTGCTCCTCCATACGTTTGTGAAAGACATCATCTTTCAATAGGGCAGCATCAAAGCGCCAATTTTTGCAGCCTCTTGTGCTCAAGTTTGCCACTTTCAGGTTTAAAGAAACAGGACTATGATCTGAAACTAATATGGGGTGGTAGGTGACATCAACCACCGCTGAAATAAGTTTAGAGTAGAGAAAAAAATAATCAATGCGAGAATAAGATTTATGCACTGGAGAGAAGTAAGAAAACTCTGCTAGTAGGAAACAACAGCCTCCATATATCCACGATGTTTACGTTTTTGAGGAATGTATTTAAACACTGTCCTGATTTTGATTGTTGCAAAGATTTTAAATTTTTTTTATCCAATCTCATATTGAGAACATAATTCATATCCCCCCCAACAATGACATTTGTTTGGTCTATATTTGAGATAAACTTTAATACATGTCTAAAGAACTCTAGGCAATAAAAATTCAGACCAAATATATTCACAAAAGTCACTGGAGTGGAATACAGGCAGCCAGACACTAAATCGGCCATTGGGGTCTGCTATTGTCTTATTCTGAATAAAAGGTATGTTCTTCCTAAACAACTCCGCCACTCCTCTGGCCTTAGCTCCAAAATTAGCCTGATACACCTGGCCCAGCCAGTTGGCGCGTAGCACCATCTGGACTGAGCGTTTGGCATGAGTCTCTTGTAATAAAACAACATCAGGGTTCAATGATTTAAGATGAGTAAGAACCTTAGCCCTCTTCACTGGATTACCCAGGCCTTTTACATTCCAGCTTAATATTGTAATTGTGCCGCTGTGTGACTTGCTGCTGATATTATGTGATATTCATAACCTCTTCAACATGCTTTCTCTTTGTCAACATCCTAACATGACGTCCGTTATACCACCAACATAAAACATGAACAGTTTGAACGCCCTGCACGCCTTGCGGACTTCATCAAACACTCTACGTTGGTTAAGAACCTCCGCTGTCCACGGAGAGATGAAAAGCTTTGACCCATTGTACTGTAGCGGAGATGAGCTCCCGGGTCTGGCAGTAGTGGAGTCTGACGATGAACGGCTGTTGGCGAGCTCCGTCCGCCGACCTCGGGCCCAGGGAGTGGTGTGCTCGGTCCATGACCACCGTCGGATTTGTGAAGTATTCAGCCCCGAGCGGAGCTGGAATCAGCTTGGTGATGAACTCCACTGGTTTACCCTGCTCTGCTCCTTCAGGGATAGCGATAATTCTGATGTTCTGGCATCTTGACCGGGAGGTCCGCTAGTTTCTTACGTTGTTCATTCAAATCGTCTTGCAGGTTTTTGCACAAAGTCTCCAGTGAAGTTAGCTTGCCATCATGTTCATTGCTCGGCTTCCTCCTTGTCATGTACCTTGCCTGTCACAATAGCCAGAGTAGTTTGCATAGCGCCCATTGTGTCTGAGATGGCCGTGAGTTTGGTCATCACGTTTTTGTTCAAAGAGGTGATGGCACTCATGAGGTCTGCTGCAGATGGATTCGACTCTGTGCACGAGGAAGCTGCGCCTAAGCTAGCTTTGTTTAGCTTGGTAGCTAATTCTCCGACTGTCTCACCCGAGTTCATCGGATGTTTTGCCATTCTTTTCCCCTCCTTTGTTGTTCCTCATCTTTGTTATCCTTTTATGCTGAACTTTAGCAAGATTTACAGTGTTATCTCAGTGGGAAATTTATGATTAAATAAAAATTGAGCAGAGCCTCCTCGGAACACAGCTACTCTATACTGCCATGCTAAGCTAAAAGACCGTAACTCAATTTTGGTCGAAAATGAGTTATTGTCATTTTTGGAACATTAAAGATCTGCTTTATCATGAGTATATCTTGAGTCAATTTTATTGTTTTGGGGAGAAAATTGTGTGTTGTTTTTGTCATAAATTCAAAAGCCGTAGAGAAGCCAAGCCATCAGTTATGGTTCTTTGTCTTTCATAGCGCTTCAGAATGCTCAAATTGAGTTACGGCACTCTGTAAATGTATGTGATGGCCGCGCTGCGCACACACACACACACACACACACACACACACACACACACACACACACACACACACACACACACACACACACACACACACACACACACAGAGGACAACGCTGACACGCAGCGCACCAGACTGGGAAAGATACTACGCTCGTTACTGTAGGCTACAATAAAACCTTAACGTAAATACGTATCAAAACCCACTCACCTGTCTACAGGCATAGCTACATGTAACCCACTCGAAAATAGCCTACAAACAGGATTAGGTTATTTCTAGTTTAATACTATATTATATTAATGTATTCTTGATTACTTGTAATTATATTTTCTTTGCACACCATATTTGTCCAGTAGGTGGCAGTGGTGGCGCTGCATAAGGAAAAAAAACTGCTACACTGATTTGTAGAGAGAAGAAGAAACAAAACAAAAAAAACAATGGAACGATAGTGAGCTGAAGCCATGTTTGGATTTTCCACACTGAGTGAAAAAAAGTTACAGAAATAACAGCTAGTAAAAAAAGCGTTTTTTCCACCAAACCTACTTCTAAGGAAGGAAAAGCAGAGAAAATGGGTCGAATTTACGACAAGGATATTATTTTCTTGTATTCCTTTTCTCCGGTGAGTGTTTTGCACGTGTTCGTCCGTTGTGTTACTAGCAGACATAGCATGATAGATGTGTTTACTGAGTCAAGCACGCAAAGAAAATAAAATCTCTTCGGATGTACACGATTCACGTGGATGACATTTTCCCATTCAAAACGGCAATGTTTGCCAAAAAGCGACTAGTTTGCAGGTATGAATATTACACTTGAGGAGACCTATACTTCAGTGATGCGCCTTTCGGACCTCGAAATTAAACCCTCTCATGTGACATGGCTTAAACAAACGTCAACGTTAAAGGTATAGTGGAGGATTTTCTTTTTCCGGGTGGATCATCAAGACTATTGGTCCCCCTAGTTGTCAATCATTCTGCTGATATGTTTACGTAAGGCCGTCGTACGTGCTTGTCCCTAGGTAGTTTTCGCTTTCTGCCGCCTCTAGCCCGACCGCCTTCTCCCCGCTCTCGGCTGGTGCTGGCACCTGCGCCCCCGCCCTGACCTCATCTCCCTCGGCCTCTAGGTGCAACCCCCCCCTCCTGCACGGGCTCGTAGTCAATATCAGATTCCACAAGACTCTCTTCTTGAAAGCTCTAAACGCATCAGCAATAATAAAAAAAAAACAACAACTTATATGCTAGACGATAGCTTGTTTGTTGGCCTGTAGCATGCTAAAGTTAGCTATAGAGATGCTTGTCGTAAATAGATTTTCACTTACCGGTGGCGAGTGTGACATAGTGGAAAAAATGCAAATCTTTTGGAAGAGAGAGAACTAGGCGTGTGCATGCTCTCTCGTGCACATGTTTAATAGGCGTTCCCTCTCGGGAGCAGGTAGAGTGATGTGCATGTGCATTTTTTCAAAAAGTGGAGAGGGCGGTTCTTTTCTAAAATTTGGGAAAATCCTTCATTATACCTTTAAACGCTGATGCAGTTTTAAAGGTTTTATTACCACGAGTTTAAAGACACGTCTCTGCTGATTGGGTATCACCTGTGACCTGAGCTGAGACATACCCACCAAATGAAAGAAAACATATCTCAAACCTATACTTAATATTTACAGTCTATGATCTCAAAGCAGTTGCACACTGTTTCACAACGGTGCACCGTTCTGAGATTGAACGTGTCCCGGCTCTCTATCTCTCTCTCTCTCTCTCTCTGGTTTAATGGCATTTCTTTAAACCAATCAGAACTCCGCACATAGCCGCTGCAAAAAAAGTTGTGCGATAGAAAACTCAGATTGGACAGATTGTCTGACTTGACTGTCTCAATTTACCATGCAGAGATCTGAGGAGCAGTCAACAATAGTCCTCATAAATCCACCGAATTTAAAATGCACACACACACACACACACACACACACACACACACACACACACACACACACACACACACACACACACACACACACACACACTCAGTTAGCCATGCAGCCATGCAATTAGGCCTTGGATCCATAGTAGTACTGCCTGTATAGAGCTCAACATGTTGTCTATTGATTGGCCTGTGAGTAGGAAACAGACCAGAGGCCATGTTAAAGGTGTGTGTGTGTGTGTGTGTGTGTGTGTGTGTGTACGTGCTTGCATACCTGTCAGCATTCATTTTGGCACCTGACTTAGATTTAGTTTTAGTTGTTCTTCTATCTTGAGGTGAGTGGAATAGGTACTGTTTACTTGTTCACACACCGGACCGACTCTCCCCTTAGTGAATCCAGTTCCATTTCCAAACTCTGCTAAGAAGAATCGCTAACTGTCCGTTGTTTCTGCTCACCTGCATTACCACAGCGACTTGTTCTCTACACTGCAGAGCAGCGAATCATTCAGTAGCTGGTACTAAAACCAGGATAAACAGTTACTGCTGCATAGAGACCGCTTTTGTTTTGGCTTATTTGTAACGATTCGTTATTTGCAGAGTAGGGACTGATGAGAGACTGCATGCAGACAGAGCAGATTGAAATATCGTTTTTCTACATGTTTATGCCTGTTGAACAGATTGATTAAGCATTGGCTTTTCACTCACAAAGGTTTTATTGTACTTACAGTAATAAGCGTAATGTTAGTTGTCATCTGCACCAGGAGCCGTTGCTAATCTTCTATGTATCATTCCCAGTTTGGTACACAGAGCTGTATACACACTATGGGCCCTATTTTAACGATTAGAAACGCAAGTATCAAACTCAAAACGCAAGTAGCTTTGTGGGCGGAGCTCGGATGCTGTTGCTATTTTACCAGTCCCTCCAGAAAAACGCGATTATGCGATCGCAGAATTCAATGCATAATCAGCCAAAGTCCGCATATTAATGCGGGGGCCGCATTTTTTCAAATACGCCGCACTTTCGCCGCATAAATTGCCGATTTCCGCGCAAAATATGCGGGGCTTGCATGATTTCATAATCCCCGTATTTTCGTTGCAAAAAAGTCACATATATCTCAGCAGAAAGATGAAAAATGTTGCGTTTACTTCACACAAGAGCAGCCATTTTCCCCTGTTGCCATGGGAACGTTATGAAGTGACGTAATTTCACCTACTGAGAACACGGTGTTGGGGGAATCACTTCTTTTCTCTTTTTCATCAAACCGCAGTTTTCGCAAGTTCCCGCATTTTTTGCAAGTTCCCGCATTTTCATCGCATAAAATGGCATAAATATCCCGCATATTCCATCGCATTTTTTAAGAAAACGTGCCGCATAATCAAGGATTTTTGCCCACAACAATCACAAAAAAACTCCGCGTTTTTCTGGAGGGACTGTTTTACCGGCGGGATAAATGACTCTTGCGCCTGACGCAAATCTAAAATGGGTTGGTCTGAAGGAGCTAGGTGTGGTTTGGGCGTAACGTGCAATAAACCAATCAGAGCGTCATCTCACATTACCTTTAAGAGCAGGTCCGCTTGTTCCAAGGCAGATTGCTATTATGACGGCAGATTTGCCTGGCGCACGCCAGGAGCGGTTCACAGCCGAGGAGACCGACGTTCTCGTCAGGGCTGGAGCGGGAGTCCATAGGGATGCGGCAAAGTAATAAATTCCCGTCTTGATCGGGTGGCGATGTTGCTGCGGCCTCTCGGGCGCATCTCCTCAAGTCTGGAGAGGATTGCTGCAGCCATGGAGCGTGGGCCTCCAAACGCACCACCTGCTCCTGTTGTGCCCCTTCCTCCGCCCCCCCACTCCATCTCTGTCCACCCCTTCCACCAGGAGCACATCGCGCATTGCCACTCCCGGACCCTCAAGTGTCCAATCCCGCCGTAGTTCAACATCACGTCTCCTTAAGTCCTCTAATATTTCCTCATTTATGTCATCAACACATCCATGACTCATGGAAATGTGTAAAACACAACAAGCCACAAAGAATGCTGCGACTTTTTGAGGACTGTACTGTAAAGTGCCTCCTGACCTATCCAAACACCTGAAGCGCATTTTCAGTAATATCTTTCCTTGTAATTATGTATGGTTAGCAAAAATGGGAACTGCTGCGTCCGTGTAGATGAGAGGAGCAAAGTGTATGCGCGTTGTGTACACGCTACATTATGGCCAAGCATGCGCCCCTAAAATAGTATCTGAATAACGCGCCACTGACTTTAGACTAGGTTTTTCCTGGTCAGTGGCGGAAAACGTTTTTTTTGTGATTGTTGCTTTTTTGTGATTGTTGCGGGCAAAAATTCTTGATTATGCGGCACATTGTCTGAACAAATGTGATGGAATATGTGGGATATTTATGAAACCTTATGCGATGAAATTGTGGGAACTTGCAAAAACTGCGGTTTGATGAAAAAGAGAAAAATAAGTGATTCCCCCAACACCCTGTTCTCACTAGGCGAAATTACGTCACTTCATAACGTTCCCAGGGCAACAGGGGAAAATGGCTCCTCCTGTGTGAAGTAAACACAACATTTTTCAACTTTCTGCTGAGATATATGTGACTTTTTTGCAACGAAAATGTGGGGATTATGAAATCATGCAAGCCCCGCATATTTTGCGTGGAAATCTGCAATTTATGCGGCGAAAGTGCGGCGTATTTGAAAAAATGCGGCCCTCGCATAAATATGCAGACTTTGGCTGATTATGCATTGAATTATGCTATGGTACTTTACGATACATGGCTCACAATACTAATGATATCACAATACAGCAATTCTCAATTCAACAATATATTGCTAGATAATCCTATAGTGATACATCACAATATTGGTCTAACTATGAACACAAAAGGCCCGTGAAAAGGTTAAGTGCAGGTTTTCTCTCTGTATTCAATGCAAGTCCAAACTCTTAGAAAACAGCACAATTATACAGCACGTTTTTCAGTCTGTAAATTAACTTAAGAACTACTACAGAACTATAGTTGTATACTACTAACCCTAACTTAAACTTGTTGTAAGTTAAGATTAAATTGAGTTTTAAGTTCACTTTTGGTTTAAATTAAAGTGTAACTACTGATTTTTTTCAACCTGGACCCTATTTTCTTATGTTTTTGTGTGTAAGTGACTGATAGGAACAACAATATTTGAAATTGGTCCAATATTAAGTGTGAACGCTGTAACCGGCAGCCACAGACCGGGCTGCAATGTAACCCTATGGGGCAAATGTGCATTGTCAATTTGGTAGAAGTGCATTGTTTGCCACTGAAAGGCTCAGATTATTATTCTAAGTGTCTGACAACATTATGGAAAGGATTCTTACAATGATAGGTCTTTATAAAACCTCTTTAAGACCTTTCTGTTTAAACTGAAACAGCTCTGAGGTCGCTAGCGCTAAACCTACCAGACTCCATTTAAAAAAAAATACTTTTAGCGTGTATTGAGATAACATATTTTCACATGTAAATCGGTAAACTATGTGTTTATTTCAACCAAAACTAGAGTTGTGATGGTTGGAAAACTGGAAAGACAACACAAAATGGCTTTTCGTTGTTTTATTTTGTTTCTGTTGAATTTAAATGAAGGGTATTATATGATGATAAAGTTACTGTTTATTTACATGGAGTCTGGTGGCTTTAGCAAACGCAATTTCGCAGAGGTTTTATGTTTAAAAAAGAATCTTACTCTTTAACAGAAAGGTCAATCTCCTTAGAAATCCTTTCCATAATGTTGTCAGACACTTAAAATAATAATCAGTGCCTGTCAGTGGCAAAACGAGCACTTTTAAATACAAGCTGCACAGTTGCCCTATTAACTTACATTGTAGCTTGTTTCGCCACTGCTGAACAGGAGCAATCTTGCTTAATACTGGACCAATGTCAAAGGTGGTTGTTCCCGTCAGTCACTTAGACACAAAAACATAAACAAATAGGTCAGTGCTTGAAGTGGGAAAAAAAAAGGTGCCGGTACTCTCTTGCATTGGCAGATCATCATGACATTTGAGATTTCTATAGTGAAAACCAAAACTTGGAGATATTGCTGGTACAACAATTTATTGTCATTTATTAACTATATAAATGTATGGATTTATTTAAACAAGTTTACATAACTTTAGTGCGTAAGCTATTCAAAAAATCATGTTTTGATTTTAAACATACATGTGGCATACATGAATCCTTATTAACTATCTATGGATGGCCTAAGCGACTAATTTACATATAGGCTAGTATCAATATTGTTTATTTTTTCCACATATAAGCTGATTTATATTTGCTAATATGTTGGAGCCATGTTAAGAAAAAAAAATTCATTCATTCATCAAAACTATACATGTTAACAATAATTTGGTGCTCAAACAGATGCAAAACAGTCAGTCACTCTCAGTGAGTGTGTGTGTGTGTGTGACAGAGACAGGGGGAACAGCTTCAGTCCCCTCTCTGTCTGGGCATCAAGTGACGGGATGCTGCTACATCATGTTTTGCAGCCCAGTTTGTTATCATTAAAAACAAGCCAGCTGTTCGTGGAGCAAAAATACATAATTTGGTCCTTTGACCAACAGTCAGGCCATCCGTGTGTTTCGTTACTCACATTACTGTTGACGTCGGTGTAACGTTAAGGTTGGTAGCGGCCTTTTATATACTGTCTATGGTAGCGGCAGACTCCTCAACGCCAGCTGTTGCGCTCACATCAACGCTAGCTTGAAGCTCATGAATCGTACTAGCTACCTCCTGATGTTTCTGGTTGGACTTGGACCTCTGTTGATGTGTCTGGCTCTGGCACACGCGTTCTTTTAGTACCTTTCTGAAGCCAGGTGGCTAACATAACGACTTACAAACTAGACACTTTAGTTTCTAGGTTTTCAGCAGTGAAAAATGTGTTATGGTCAGGCTCACGCTGACAGCTATTTCAAACTAGCGTCCGTGGAGAAGCGAACTTCTGATTGGGTGAGCGGACTGCTTGCCTTTACGTGATTCGTCAAGATCTAACATGTAAACACGTAGTGCCCTCTGGGTAGTGTAGTTTATGTAACGTTAGGGTCATCTGAAATAGGTTGAAAAAAACAGTTGTTACCCTTTAACTTCTAAATTTAGGTATAAGTTAAGTTTGATGTAGAATTAGGTGATGTTTTAAGTTAAGTGATAAATTTGGTATAGTTTTAGTAAAAGATCTTAGTTAAGTCTCATGGTACAAAGAGTTAGATATTTCAGTTATGTAGAGTTTGAAGTAAAGTCCATTTAGGTTAGGTTAAATTAGTAACTTACATTCAGTTAATAGCTTAATCATCACAAGTTTACTTTATTTACTCTGATGGGACCAAAAAGCACCAAACAATAGTAATCAAAATTATCAAATATATATATATATATATATATATATATATATATATATATATATATATATATATATATATATATAGAGGCCTATATATACACTTGCATGTGTGATTTTTCTACCTCCTATGTAATGCCAGTTCTGCAGTAGGCCTATGACTAATAAATGTGAATTCTTACTTACATGTTAAAGTTAATGTTAAATATTACAGATGATGGCATAGGTTAACGTCAGAGATGAACCCCAGTAATGAGTTTCTGTCTGCCCAAAGTGTTGCAGCAGAAATGGACTGTTTGTCTAAAGCAAGGTGACCTTCAGCACCAGACACGGTGGGACACATGATGATGATGATGTCACGGTGATGTCATCTGTCATGAAGGTAATCGTGTGGTGATGTTTTTAATAACTGCAGCTCATCTTGGATATCTTTTGTTCTGGCCTGGCTCACTCTTTTTTTTTAGGGAGAGAGACAGGGAAATAGGAGAGAAATAGTTAGTTAGATAAAGACAGAAATAAAGAGCAATAGGGACACAGATGCAAAAACTAAAGGACGGACATAGGAAGAGGAAAAGAAGTAGAGGGAATGGTAAGAGCCCGGAACGATCCGGAATTGTGTTTCGGCACATCAGTGTTTTAATACATTACTGTTCAAAGAAACATAAATTTTAGAACTGAATTAGGTGTAAAGGTAAACTCAACCCGATCTGCCGGCGATTTGATTTCTCCCTGCAGCTCAGGCTGGAAACCTGTACATTTTTCTATCCTTCTTCTGTTACAAATCTGCGGGAACCAATCACAAACTGACTTATACACCTGGCGCGCTAATGGCGGGTTTAACACGATGACGATAGAGAAGCGACCAAGTAGCTTTTTGTTTACATTCAACAAGCCGGCCCTCGAAGCGCAGCAACCCGTTGATGCTGCTGTCGCTGCTACGGCACCTGGATCGTTGGTCTGATTGGTTGAAGGACTATCCAATTGCGTAAATGCGTGCGAGTCATTTGAACTATGCCCGTTGATCACGCCTCTTGTGCAGTAGAAAATACAGAGCAGACTCCCCAGACTAATGTAGGTTGGTCTGGTGATAGCCAGACTAGTGCAATGGTAGAATAAGTAAAGTAAAACTGACAAGTTGAGAAGATAACTGCAGACTGAAGTAGAAAGAGAAATAGACAAAGAAGGGAGACAGGTACAGAGAAAGACAGACAGACAATTTAAGACATATACAGGTACAGGGACATGGAAACAATAAGATAAACAGATATAGAGATTGCATAAGAACAACCAGTACAGAGTGACATAAAAAATAGGTACCACTCTTAAAATGCTGAAAGCTAAACGGTCTGTGTGGCTGTATTTCATTGGAAAGGATTCCAGCACTGGGACGTACAACAGTCTGCAGCTAAAGAGAGAGAGTATACTAGCTACTGACTCTGCCTACACATATACACATAGTTTTTAGAGCCAGGAGAGGAAAGAAGCCAGAGATGGAGCGTTCAGTTTGAATGACAAATTCACAAAGAAGTAGGGGACTGCAGGGCTCTCAAGTGTCACGCATTGAGCGTGACAGTCACTCATTTCGGTCTTTTGTCACGCACTCCCGCCACACATTGTATTTCTCACGCAGAAAAACTATTTATAATATATCTAATATGCCGCAGCGCCCAACATTTCTCTGGCCGCGCCGCTCTCACTATGGAACCGGCAGGAATCAAGAGTCTCCCCTGGAGTTCTTAGTCGAGCCTGCCACTTATCAGCCAATCAAAAAAAAGAAGAAAGGGGCTACACCAGACGCTGCGTCAGCTGATTTTGCCGAGGCTTCGGCTCGAATGTTTTGAGTGTAGCCCTGAATGTATTTTGAAAAGTTGTCTGACAAATATGAAACGTCGCTTAGTGTCCACTCTCGCTGTAAAAAGCTGTGCAGCTTCAGGTTTATGGACGCGGTCTGCTGTGGACCAGCTGCGGCAGATGTGACGCGTTTGAGCTCCGTTCATTCTGTTTTCCACCTCCGACGTAGAGCAGCGTTCAGCCACTTCACTAAACTTTGACTCATTCAGAGACCAGAGACCCAGACGGGGATCTGCTGTCAGAAGGTCTGAGGTCTACCGTATCAGCAGAGCAATCACGTAACGCACAGCAGACTATGGTGCAGGTGGATTTTCTGAAATATTGTGACTATATTCTTGTAATATCCTATTATCACTTTATTTTACACAAAATATCACGACTCCTCCAAATCTCAGAGAGCATGGGATGAGTTATATTTTGAATGTGCAAAAGTTTTGGACATGAGCAGAAATCTTGCTCAAACACATCTGAAATATTAAAGTCCAGGGGTTTATTAATCCATTGAAATTAATAATGTATAATTGAGGTGAATAATTGTCAAATGCACATTTAAGGAGGTTACTTCCCCAACAAAAGATGCAAAAGAGGAGGGAGGAGTAAATGATGCCTAAGCTACATGTGTGCTGACTCAGATATAATTAGGAAAGTTGATCCAAAGGAGAATAAATAGTTGAAAGCAATACAGAATACCTGAGAGCCTTACTGCAATATATTCCATTATGTTTTTATATTTGAATTGTAATTTGTGTCCCTTTACATAAAGATATTTCCAGCATATTGATTCAGAAAAAGGTACTAATAGGTGCATAGAAATTCACCACAATGCAGGAAATGAAGTGTTTAATGCTCAACATTTTCTGGGGGTGGACCCCCAGAACCCCCCCATCATAAGTCACCAAACAAATCTGGAACCAGAACCCTGTCCTTTGTCCAGCTATGATTATTGGTGCCATCTAACTAACATCTACAAACTGGAAGCTATAATGAACATACACTGGCTATTAGCAAGCTTGGCGGGGGGGGGGGGGGGGGATGTCACTCTTGCCTGTCTTCAAAACTTGAGAGCCCTGGGACTGTGTTCTTGTACATCTTTATTTGTTTCTGCTGAAAACAAGTATCAAATTTGATGCCAGCTCATAAATACTGTAGCGACCCAGCAGGACTAATATAGGAGACTCTTGGGGTGTTCATTGGGGAAAGATGTTGCCCTAGTTCAGCTGATTGGTCAGGTTCAGAAAGGGGAAGGGAGAGGGGAGAAGAGGCGGGAAGAAAATGAGATGTTTATGTTAGGAGAGGAAGCTAACCAGCTAGTTACGGCCACCAGCCTTTTTGTTGTTTTGGGCACTCTTCCAACCCTGTTATTAGCCTGTGTTCTAGGGCAATAAAACCTGGTCTATCCGGTTAAACTTCAGCCATCGTGTCCTCGTCATTCAGCTAGCTAGCTAGCCAGCCGTGCGGCGGAGCCGCGATTGCTACAATACTATGTTGACCAGCTGCCATTACCAAGCTGCTGAGGTGCAAATAAAATAATTACCAAACAAAATCCCAGGTTAGTGACAGCAGCTTTGCTGTGAGATCTACAATAACACACATTGAAAATGAGTGATTAGAGGTTAGAATCAAGAAAAGGTTATTATATTCGAGTACAATGCAGATACATAATATAGGATACTATACAAAATATACTAAAAGGAAAGCTTGTGCTGATTGTGTTGATAAAAACAAACAAAAGAATGTAATGTAATGCAAAACGGATAAATATCTTCCTACCATACCTGTATATCACATGGAAGTGAGGGTGCTGTAGCTACGCCTGACAGCTATGCCAAAATAAGAGGTACATAGACAGAAACAGCTAATGTGATACAAATAGACAAAGTGAGACAGGTATCATTCAATTAAATTAAATTGTATTTATACTGTCGCATCATAACAGAAGTTATCTCAGGACAGTGTACCACATAATCTATACTTTAGAACCAGTAAGACAGACAGATGAGCGACATACAGTGAGACAGTGGCCCTCATTTATCAACCTATCGTAGAAACCAGTGCGGATATGAGCGCAGATATCATCTTACGACAGGCTTCACGTGTGATTCATGAAACGTTTGTATCACACCACATTGATAAATGCAGCGACTGGAAACGATCGTAATTTAAATATCACGCCCCAATATATTCTCCATTTTGAGGCCTTGCCCCTACAATTTACGACATGGCGAGACGTAATCCGGCTAAAAAGCAGCACTTTTCAGAGGTGGAGTTTGAAACCCTGATATCTCAGGTTCATTTGCACTAACGTGTGTACTATTTGGCAGCCTGAAAACTGGTATTAAAGGCTGTAGGAAGAATGCGGAATGAAAAGAGATGCGGTCAACAGTTGCCGTAGTAAATCAGACTTGAGCTGAAGTTCATTTAATATATATATCCTTGACACATGTATGCTATAGTCCTAATAGTAATATACAGGCTTATGTTGCAATCTCTTAGGCCTACATGGTGTACCTATGTTTAAATAAACACACAGTAGCGGAGTTTATGCAGTGTCTTTTATTTTACTCTGTTTTTTTCATGAGTCAGAGCCAGGCAACCGTGAGAGCGTGTCCTCCCCCCCCCGTGCTGGACCACCACCCCGAGCCTGTCTCCTGACAGCACAGGGGCTGGATAAACAAGCCAAAATAACTCGGTCACTTGTGATCATTAACCTTTAAAAGAGAAACGAAAACCTGAAGAATAAATAAAAATGTTGTGCATCATCATGTTTCCTGTATTGAATATCATTGCCAAACATAACACTATACCTTTTAAAAGAGTTGAATAACATCCTGTTAATCACTCCGATGGAGCGCTCCACCGTGGCCCGTGCGTGTACATGTGCACTGTTGTACCGGCACATATAGAGGTCTTCTTCTTCTAAAAGAGCCAGATCTGCCATTGCTGATAAGTGATCAACTGATGACTTTTCCTTCTCCTGTTAAACTGATTATATGCTGCACCGCAAGGCCACACTGACTCGAAAACGTGCGTACACGAGTTCAGACCAGACGTGAGATTTTATCGCAGCCTACGCTCACGTTCAAATTGATAAATGCCGAGCTTTGCGTAGGAATCGGCGTAAGCCCGTCCTACGCCTGTTTTAGGTCGTACGCACGTTTCATAAATGAGGGCCAGTATCAGTAAGACAACTGGTACAGCGAACTGAAAGACAGAGAGATACAGATACAGGGACAATATTAGACAGATAAATACAGAGAGACAGGAAATAAAGACAGGTAAGACAGTAAGAGAAAAGGACAGACAGGTAGAGACAGACACAGTATCAGACAGACAGGTAGAGAGTCTATTTATGTATCTGTCCTCCTAAGTCTCCCTCAGCAGGACGAGACAAACTTATGATTTGCCCTCTCCATCGAGGCTACATAACTCACCCCTATGCCGGCTGCTCGCTGTCACCACATGAAGACACGCCGGTTTCGGGGTGAAATACGGCCGCCTAGGCTGTCCCTGCGGCCCTCTCGAAAACAACGTTAGGTTGGAAAAATGGCAGGAGGAGGCGAGGGGTTAATAGAGCGAACCTCCTCTTTTAATTGAAAAAGTAAAACGAGGCGAAGGGGCGAGGAAGTTATTACAGGGAATGAGACGGGGTCAGAGAGATGAATGGCGGCCTCCGAGGTTGGGTTAATGAGGACACAGGGGAGCATTTAGGATACTGGACATGAGGGTCAAATGTGTGTATGTGTGTTGAAAATCAGGGTTCACAAGGATAAAAGCTAAGTATTTATTATTTGGTGAACAATTTTCATCTCTTCACAGGAGCTGATTAGAGTTAAAAAAATATTTTCATTGTTTACTGTTATATACTGCAGTTAGTGTACAAGAAATCTATAAATACTGTTCTGTACTATTGCCCATCCTGCATCAGCAAATGTCAACTAAGGGCCCTTTCATACTGACCTCGTTTGGTCTGGCTTTTGGACTTTTCAATTTGATCTGAACCAAAATTACAGGTAGGAAACCTCCCCTAGACCATGGTCTGGACCAAACAGCCAAACCTTGGTCAGACGAAATGACGTGGTCTCGGTCTGGATCAAATTGAACCATGGTCCGGTTTGTTTCTAGTGTGAATAAATTATTTTTTGTGGATGGTTTGAACTTTCTGACTAACAATAGTAAGTTCTCACAGGCTATGGTCAGAACCGGAAAAAGGAAAAACAATGCAACAAAACAAAATGAGCCGCATTAGAGCATGGGGAGAGGAGGAGACCAAATGTTTAATTGACATTTGGTCCAACTCACAAAAACTTCATGACCAAACTTTCAGGTGTGAAAAGGCCCTAAATCATTACTTTGGAATAACACACTTCACAAAGAGAAAGCAACATTGAGTGTCATTCTCATTATCTTGGAAATAGTAGTTTGGTTAAACAAGATCCAGCTACTAGTTTTTTCAGGTGTGCATGAAGGTAGATGGAGCTTGTTCAGTGGTCATGGTGACAACCTACTGACAGCTGAACAAACATGAGACCGTGAGATGTGGTTGAAACTCCATTCATTCAAGAGTTGTGTTTTCCTGGTGTGAAGTGTCAAAGATTATTCTTGACTTTGGTTGGTGAGATGAGATGAGATGTGGTTTTAAGTGAACTGGTGAACAATCTAGAATTTTTTTGAAATTCCCCACTGTGCTGTTTGTTAGTGTTCACATCAGTCCACACTTGAGAAAAGACATCATCATTTTTTGACTCTGACAGATCACTCTGAACATGCTGAGGACACTTTTTTCCTTCCATTGTGAGAATTACTTAGGGCATACACTTAACACTCAATTAAAATGGCAGACAGGAATACAGTGCACTATATAGTAAATAGTGAAACCATTTCAGACACAGTCTAAAATCCATAGTGTCATTTTCTTTAAATTTCGGTCTTGTTCTCAAAAGAATTTTGCGATCAATGTTCGTTGCAGTATTCTCCAAAATGCCAGGGGGCGTACAAACAAAACAATCTGAGAATAAGCAAGAAGTAGTAGAGAAGAAGTAAAGGGCAGAAGTAAAGGAAAGCAGACTGCCTTGTAACAGTAGTGAACACATCCATGGTAAACACTGCTGTACTGCCAATTATTGTATTTGTGTACTCTAATTATTAACGTTACTCTTATCTCCGTTGCTTATCTCCAAGTTGAAATTTTCTGCCTCTCAATGTTCCGAACACTTTTTCCATGAGAACGTTTTTTTTTAGCTTTTTTTTTCCATCTCTCATGTTTTAGTAACACCCTCCAGCAAAATGTCTCTTTTTTCCCAGTCTGTTGGCTTACCACGAATTTAAGACCGTTTAACTGTCCCTGTGGTCTGTACATGAAGAATTATACCGATGTTTGTACAGGCAAATCTGCTCGGCCAGTCTTCCCTGCCGACCGTGTTGAAACGGAAAGCGTAGCACGTGCCGAGTTACAAAAATTCAGAGGTGCACGACTACGTGTCACGACAACTTGCGGAGCCTTCGCGCTGGACACAAAAGACAGGATAACGTCACCTTTAAGCTTTCCAAATAAACTTAAACAATTTTCAACGCTTGTTTCTGATCCCAAACAAATGTAAAGACAGACTTCAGTCTCCTGGATTTGCTACACCACATCACCAGTTTATCAAGTTAAGTTGCAGGAAGGTTGACATTGACCTAACTCCATTGGCTTCCTGTAAAATCCAGGATTGAATTTAAAATCCTCCTCCTGACCTACAAAGCTCTTTATGGTCAGGTACCATCATATCTTAAAGAGCTCATAGTACCTTACTGTCCCACTAGAGCATTGCGTTCCCAGAATGCCGACTTAATTGTGGTTCCTAGAATCTCTAAAAGGAGAATGGGAGCCAGAGCCTTTAGCTATCACGCTCCTCTCCTGTGGAACCAGCTCCCAGTCTGGGTCCGGGGGGCAGATACTGTCACCACATTTAAGAGTAAACTTAAAACCCTCCTCTTTGATAAAGCTTATAGTTAGGGAGTGAGGAGTTGCAGCGTTCGTCTAGACCGGCGGGGGAGGGTGTGTAGCTAAAGACACGGCACACCTTCTCTGCTTCTCTTCATAGTCCTCAAATTCATCTACCAAGCCTTATAGAGCTGGCTCAGGTTTGCCTTGCACCAGCTCTTAATTATGCTGTTATAGTTTTAGACTGCCGGAGGACTTCCTTCCTTTGACACACTCCTCTGTCCTCTCTCTTTCCATCTGTGTGCATCCATGTCCCAGAAATGCTTGTTACTGACTAAGTTTTCCTTAGATTAGGGTGGCACCCTAATCTTGCAGCTGTCGCCGTGGTCCTGCTCTGCGCCCTGATATGCCCTGCTACACCCTTTAACGCCCTCGGCCTTGCTACGCCCTGCTATGCTCTGCTACGCCCTGCTACTTCCTGCTACGTCCTGCTATGGCCTGCTACACCCTTTGACGCCCTGCAGTGCCATGCTACGCCATGAACTATTACAGCTACTATTTGTAGTCATAGTTCCATTATCTTCAGGGTGACTATAATTGCCACTGTTCATCCGGCACCGTCAGACCAAGAGCCTGGGTCTGTCCGAGTTTCTCCCTGAAAGGAAGTTTTCCTCACCACCCGAGGTTTCTCGGCACTGTTGCACTAAATGCTTGCTTTTGGGGGAATTACTGGAATTGTTGGGTCATTGTAAATTATAGATTGTGAAATAAAATTGAATTGAAAATTGAATTGAATTAATAGTACTGTGCTAGTAATGTCCACTGTCAAGCGTCATTTACCCGCTTCCCATTCATTGTCTATGTGAGCAGCCGTGCAATGCATTTTGGTAACATTGCAGAGAGAAGCGGGGTGTTGAGTCGCCTGCTCCTCGTTTGCATAAAGTTGAATCCAGGCTACTTTATGCAAATGAATTGCTTGTCAGTGGTCAGTGAAGAGAAACTGAGTGGGAAGCCAACTAGCATGCAATGCTGGGAAGCGGGGCGATCCCTGCCGTGAAAAATTGCGTAAATGGACACATAACGTTACTTAAGGAATTATTAAGTACTTTGAGTTTGATTTAGTTAAATTAGGAAATGTGAACTAATTTGAGGATACCTAATTAAGGGAACAATTTGAGTTTCTTATCTTGTACAACTTTGTTTCAATAAATCAGAGGTGCTGGTATTAAATGTGTTCCTGAAAGATTTAAAAAAAGAACAAAAGGGGGCCTGGGTAGCTCACTTGGTAGAGCATGCGCCCATATATAGAGGTTTAATAATAATAATAATAACTTAACAAATGTGGGGGGGAGGGGGGTTGGGGGTCAAAGGACTTAGTGAAAAGAAATGTTTTGAGGTGCTTTTTGAACATGGGCAGGGATGGGGCAGAGCGGACATGGAGTGGTAGACTGTTCCAGAGTGTGGGAGCATTGGCAGAGAGGAAGCCCTGTCCCCAAAAGTCCGGAACCTGGTGCGGGGGGTGTCCAGCAGGTCCTTGTCAGAGGACCGCAGGGAACGTGACTGAGTGTAGGGGTGGAGGAGATCTGTGAGGTATTGTGGTGAGAGTCCATGGAGAGATTTGTAGGTGAGCAGGAGGATCTTGTGATGGGTGACGTGACTGGCAACCAGTGGAGCTGTTGCAGGATGGGGAGGGCTTAGTGTGGGTTAGAACCCTGGCAGCAGAGTTCTGGACATACTGGAGTCTGCTAAGGGCCTTGGTGGGCAGTCCAGACAGGACACCATTGCAGTAGTCCAGACAGGAAGTGATGAAGGCATGGATGAGTGTCTCAGTTACTGAATGTGTGAGTGAAGGCTGGAGTCTTGAGATGTTTCTGAGGTGGTAGAAGGAGGACTTAGTGATGTTTTTGATGTGGGACCGGAAGGAGAGAGTGGAGTCCAGGATGACGCCCAGGTTGCTCACCTCAGGAGATGATGAAATGGAGCAGCCATCCACAACCAAGGGCCAGGTCTCCAATTTTCCTGAGCAGTGGTGCAGGGGCCACCACCATGAGTTCTGTCTTATTACTGTTGAGTCTGAGTAGGTTTGTGGTCACCCATGATTTGAGTTCCTGCAGGCAGTTGAGGTTGACTCCTCAACGCAACGGCCCAGGGTTCTAATAATAAAGGCCTAAAATGCCCAAAAAATAATCTTTAAAAAATGAATAAATTCTTGAGCACTCACAGATAGTAAAAACAGATTAATCACCTCATTGCCACAACACGAGACAAATGAAGCGCTCCTTTTTCTGTTTAATATCTGAAACCGATCCAACTCTTTCCCTTTAGGCCCCGTCAGCTCTCACAGCACCCCTCCCCTTTACATGCCATCATTTATTAATGGTAAGAGGTCTGCATAAAGCATTAGCCGTGTTTGTGATAAACCATTAGTGATGTATTTCATTTCTCAGTAGGAAACAGAGGAGCGTTGGGGGCCGTTAATATCCGTTAATGTTAAGAGGCGGCGGAAGGGGAAGAGGTTCCTCCCTCTGAGGTGATTAGACCCGTCCATTTAGTTAGAGGACACACACACACACACACACACACACACACACACACACACACACACACACACACACACACACACACACAGTCCTATGTACATTTGCACATACTGAAACACATTTTAAAATACAAACACACCTATACTCGTGCATGTGTGTATGATTTACACACGCACACTCACTCACTCACTCACACACACACACACACACACACACACACACACACACACAAACACACACATACACTCTTTTTCCAGTTGGTGAAATGTTTTTTGGTACTTAACAACTGCCACAAAACTGTTATATATTACACACAGTGTTTTTTGTTTTTTTTTACCAAGCAATAACTACATAACAGAATGTACGGGACTGTATCACTGACTAATCTTTCCACTATCAATATAAAACTAAACATAAGATTTTAAGAATTTAATGACAATGACCAAGACAGACTGACAGTAGATTTTTTACAGGTGAAGAGATAGGATCTTTTAAAGTGGGGTTGTATGAGATATAGTCAGTGTATTTCCTACAGTAGATGGTGGTCAACATACCCCAAAACAGCAAAACTTCTCCAGCTACCTAAAAAAAGGACCACCTAAAAAAAAAAATCTGTTTAAAGATATAATATGTAGGCGGTATCCCCTCCTTCCCAGTTCAACAAATGAGAGAGAGAGAGAGAGAGAGAGAGAGAGAGACGCAGTGAATTAAGAAAGAAAGCAGTGAATCTGAGGAATAAGATGTTAATTTTTTTCATTGTTTCACTGTGGTTACTTTTTAAAGCACAAATAAACAGACCCACAACTCTGAGGGAAAGTGCCACATTGCCAGATTTTGTGTGAATGCAAATCAGCATCTTGTCTGTGTGTGTGCCGCTTAAACTTGTGCGTCGGTGCGACACGGATGGCTGTGATAAGGCAGCATTACCTGGGAATGAGGACTGCACAACCTGCATACTGTTATTGGCTCTTTGCTGACGCCTATAAGTCCCGCACACAGAAAGATAATGTTTTGCATGTGTGTGTTGACAGTGACATTTCTTGTGTTTTAGGGGCCTTTGTGTGGTTCGTGTGGGCAGCTGTGAATGCTGCAATCGCACTCTAGTGTGCACCAAAAGTGGACCAAACAAGAATACAGAGACGTCCTTGACGATTTCAATTGAATTCTGGTGCGGTTCGTTTGAGGTTAGAATGCATCAACTACAGTATGTGTACTCCACAAGTCTGAGCTAAACGGCTCTTGTAGTCAGTTGTGCTTTGCAATATATAATGTGGCAGATCATGCAAACTGTAGCAGCTTGGAATGTTTCTCTCAGAAATAGACTGCAGTCAAGCTCGCCATCACTCGCATCTCCGTGGTCAAACCAGCCGCTGCTAAAGTTGGAGACTGGTGAGCAGAGCAGACAAAGTAAGGTCACTCGCAAAACAATGTCTGATTATTTAAATGAAATGAGCTGGTTGGACATGGAGATGCAAGAAATATGCATTAGCCAAAAAACACAGGACCTTCTTCCTGTATTTACTTTCTTGTTCCCGCCCCAGCCACATCTGACCAATAAGCGGAGTTAACGTTCTTGTGTGGTTTGTAATGACGCATTTTGGCACACTTGGATTTTTCCAGGTGTGAAACGAAACCAAAACAAGGGGAAATCGATCCATGGTTACAATCTCATCAACTGATTCGGACTAGAGCAAACAAACTATAGGTGTGAAAACGCATTTAGTGTCTAGAGCTGTCCTCTAATCACAGATTGTATCTCCTCAACAATCAACTCTGATTGTTCAGCAAAACACATAAATTATCTTTGTAACACAGCAGAATTACCCTTTAATCTCAGTCCGGTGTGTGTGTGTGTGTGTGTGTGTGTGTGTGTGTGTGTGTGTGTGTGTGTGTGTGTGTGTGTGTGTGTGTGTGTGTGTGTTAGTCTCTGATTAAGGCAAAGCAAGGCAGCTTTATTTGTATAGCACTTTTCAGCAACAGGGCAATTCAAAGTGCTTTACATGAAGACAATTAAAATACAAGAATAAAAGTTACAGTGCAGTATAAGAAATTAAACATTGAAGAGCAGTTAAAACAGTTAAAATATAAAAGCAGATAAATTAAACATTAAAAACAGTTAAAAAATAAAAAAGCAGATAAAATAAGTAACGGAAGTATAAGAAATGGACAATTATTTAATGAAAGGCAACATCCAAAAGAAAGGTCTTCAGCCTTGATTTAAAAGAACTGAGAGTTGCAGCGGACCTGCAATTTTCTGGAAGTTGGTTCCAAATATGTGGAGCATAGAAACTAAATGCTGCTTCTCCCTGTTTAGTTCTGACCCTGGGGACAGAAAGCAGACCTGTCTCAGACGACCTGAGAGGTCTGGGTGGTTCGTAGTTTACTAGCAGGTCAGAAATGTATTTTGGACCTAAACCGTTTAATGATTTATAAACTAGCAAAAGTATTTTGAAATCAACTCTATGAGGCACAGGAAGCCAGTGTAAAGACTTCAGAACTGGAGTGATGTGATCCACTTTCTTGGTCTTAGTGAGGACTCGAGCAGCAGCGTTCTGAATCAGCTGCAGCTGTCTGATTGATTTTTTAGGGAGACCTGTAAAGACACCGTTACAGTAGTCCAGTCTACTGAAGATAAAAGCATGGACAAGTCCTGCTGAGACATAAGTCCCTTAACCCTTGATATATTCTTAAGGTGGTAATAGGATGACTTTGTAATTGTCCTAATGTGGCTGTTGAAATTCAGGTCTGAGTCCATAATTACACCAAGATTTCTGGCTTTGTTGTTTTTAACATTGTCGTTTGAAGCTGAGCGCTGACTTTTAATCGTTCCTCTTTTGCTCCAAAAACAACCACCTCAGTTTTTTCTTCATTTAATTTAAGAAAGTTCTGGCACATCCAATCGTTAATTTGTTCAATGCACTTAGTCAGTGTTTGTATTGGACTATAGTCTCCTGGCGATAAGGTTATGTAAATTTGTGTGTCGTCCGCATAACTGTGGTAACTTATTTTGTTGTTTTCCATAATCTGAGCCAGTGGAAGCATGTAGGTGTTAAACAGAAGAGATCCCAGAACGGAGCCTTGGGGAACTCCGCACGTCGTATTTGAATGCTCAGATGTATAATTACCTATAGATACAAAGTAGTCCCTATTCTTTAAATAGGATTCAAACCAGTTTAGGACTGAGCCAGAAAGGCCAACCCAGTTTTACAATCGGTGTAGTAATATGTCATGGTCGACCGTGTCAAATGCAGCACTGAGATCAAGTAATACTAAGACTGCAGTTTTGCCACTATCTGTGTTTGTGGATGTCATTAAATACTTTAACAAGAGCTGTCTCAGTGCTGTGGTGTGGTCGAAAACCCGACTGGAAGGCATCAAAACCATTGTTTAGTGACAAGAAAATGTTGAGATGTTGAAAAAACGCTTTTTCAATGATTTTACTTAAGAATGGAAGGTTAGATATCGGCCTATAGTTGCTCAGTAGTGCCGTGTCTAGATTGTTCTTTTTTAGAAGTGGCTTGATGACTGCAGTTTTCAGGGCCTTTGGGAAGATACCTGAGAGTAGAGACGTGTTTACAATCTATAAAAGATCAGAAGACATACAATTTTAAACATTTTTGAAAAGGCCTGTTGGTAGAATATCAAGGCAACAGGAGGAGGTTTTCAGATGTTGTATAATGTCCTCCAGGTTTTTATGGTTGATCATATGAAATTGTGTGATATTGGAATTTGTTTTGCCTGGACAGTGTGACAACACATATCCCGTACTTGATATGGAGGCACCGACAGTTAGTCTAATTTTCTGAATTTTGTCTTCGAAAAAGGAGGCAAAATCATTGCAGGCCTTGGTAGATAAAAGTTCAGATGCTACTGGTACTGGAGGGTTTGTTAACCTATCGACAGTAGCAAACAGAGCACGTGAATTATTATTGTTTCTGGCGATAATGTCAGAGAAGAAGGACCGCCTAGCATTCCTCAGTTCCAAATTATAAATGCGAAGTCTGTCTTTATAGGTGTTATAGTGGACCTGGAGATTAGTTTTTCGCCACCTGCGTTCAGCTTTTCGACACTGTTTTTTTCTGTTCTTACCCGTATGACATTTCTCCATGGAGATCTTTTCTTACTAGAGACAGCTTTGACCTTAGTGGGAGCAATGGCATCAATAACATTTGTAATTTTAAAATTGAAATTATCTACAAGCTCATTGACTGAGACCCCAGAGAGGGCGGGTGTGGAGGAGAAAAGCTGAATGAATGTTTCACTGGTGTTTTCAGTGATATACCGTTTTCTGATTACCTTAGTTTGGACACTTTTGGGCACCAAGATAGTGCCGTTAAAGAAAACACATGAATGATCAGAGAGAGCAACGTCAGTCACCACAACCTTGGAAATGTTCAAACCCTTGGAGATAATCAAGTCCAGAGTGTGCCCCTTATTGTGTGTGGGTTCCGTCACATGCTGAGTCAGTCCATAGTTCTCAAAAACACAACACAGTTCTTTGGTCCCTCTATCCTGCGGGTTGTCCACATGAATGTTAAAATCACCAGCAATAATTACACAGTCAAAGTTAATACAGATTATAGACAGCAGTTCAGTAAAGTCGTCGAAGAAAGCTGCACAGTATTTCGGTGGTCTGTAGATATTTAGAAATATAGCTCGAGGGGAGGACCTTAGATGAAGAGTCACATATTCAAAAGAAGCAAAATTTCCATAAGATATTTGAGTACAATGGAATGAGTCATTGTACAAAATGGCTACTCCACCTCCTTTCTTATTCCAGTCCCTCCAGAAAAACGTGATTATGCGATCGCAGAATTCAATGCATAATCAGCCAATGTCCGCATATTCATGCGGGGGCCGCATTTTTTTAAAAACGCCGCACTTTCGCCGCATAAATTGCCGATTTCCGCGCAAAATATGCGGGGCTTGCATGATTTCATAATCCCCGCATTTTCGTTGCAATAAAGTCACATATATCTAGGGTTGGGTACCGAAACTTGGTGCCAATGGGCCCCCAGATCCGACGTAAACGGTAGTAATTAACGAGACCGAATAAGAACGAAGATTTCGGTGCCTTATTTCGGTGCCTTATTTCGGTGCCTTATTTCGGTGCCTGACTTTACACTACACTGGACAGCAGGTAACGTTAGCCTACCGTTAGCTAGCAGCGTGATTAAACACGGTTAAAATGCTGACAGGTGACGTTAAACAGTGTAAAGTGTGACTGTATATCAACAGTCTGCTCTGCAGCGCAGCAGCTGCCGACGTCGGAAACGCACAGATGGTGCATTCACGGACACTGATAATTGTTTGGTTTTGGTTGGTTATTGTAAAATACCCTTTTCCCATCTGGTTGCTGTTTTTGTCGTCCAACAGCAATTTACTGGTGAAATAAGTTATTGTTTATTATAAGTTATAGTTATTACATTACTATTAAATCATTTAATTTTGACCATATGGCCTTAGTAATAAACAACGTGTCCTTAATGTCACGACTGTTGTTGAGTAGGCCTATCCTTCTTGTTTCTTCTTTTTAAAAAACTTTCTTAAAAAGTATCGGTTCAGGCACCGTTTTAAAAGTACCGATTTAGCGCCAGTATCAAAAAAAAAAAAAACAATACCCAACCCTACATATATCTCAGCAGAAAGTTCAAAAATGTTGCGTTTACTTCACACAAGAGCAGCCATTTTCCCCTGTTGCCATGGGAACGTTATGAAGTGACGTAATTTCACCTACTGAGAACACGGTGTTGGGGGAATCACTTTTTTTCTCTTTTTCATCAAACCGCAGTTTTTCCAAGTTCCCGCAAGTTCCCGCAGTTTTTGCAAGTTCCCGCAATTTTTGCAAGTTCCCTCAATTTTTGCAAGTTCCCACAATTTCATCGCATAAAATGGCATAAATATCCCGCATATTCCATCGCATTTTTTAAGAAAACGTGCCGCATAATCAAGGATTTTTGCCCGCAACAATCACGAAAAAACTCCGCGTTTTTCTGGAGGGACTGTTATTCACTCTATGCTCACTCATAAAACTGAAGTTAGGGGGAGCTGACTCAATGAGAACAGCACCACTGTTATTATGGAAAATGGAAAATCAAGATTGTGCTTAATAATAAAATCATTGATTAAAAATGATTTTCCTGCCAAAGACCTGACGTTTAGTAAGGCTAGTGTTAGTGTGTTAAAATAATTATCTGTCTCATTTTTTGGCGTAGGCGTTGGCTGACGAGGAATGAATGCTAAATTTGCGAGGTTTGCTGTTAAGTGCTTCTTACTTAGCAGATTCATCATTCTTTTTCTATTACCTATCACAACATAAATTGAGGAAGGATTTAATACACAGGGCTGAAAAGAGTCATGAGTGCCACTAGGCGTGCAGCCTAGTGGCATTTAGCGTTAAGGATCAGATATAAATAGATATAAACTTACTACCATGTTCATCCAGAGCTCTTCAGAGCTCAGTCACATTTTGAATCCCTTCAAAACAACAGAGAACGATCTCCACTCAGCAGCTGTGTGTCCATAAATGTTTTGTGCATTTTAAAGTATGTCATTAGAAAAGTTATATGGAAAAGTTATATGCAAATTTTGATAAAACTTATAAAAATTATCTTGTCAGCCTTTCATAAATCCCATACAGCATTTGCTACACTGATCTACACTGAAAAGGTAATCGGAACTGACTCCAGTGATATGGTTTGATGCAGTCAATCATTTATCAGTATATGTAATATAATAAGGGATAAATAGGGATATATTTATCCCTAATAACTTTGGTCAACACCTGACTTTTCCTTTAGCATCACCATGAAGTCGGCATTTATGGTTTTGAGCAAAATGTCTAGACAACTACTATTATGCATAAGAATGTAACATTGCCATTGTGAGCATGTTAGCATGCTGACGTATACGCTTTTAGCATTTTAAAGATGTAGCTTTTTCTATGCGTTCACATGCAAATTGCTCTTGCCAGAGTGAAGATTTTCAGAAACTCCATTTTCAGTGTTGTCATGTAAACAGGGAAAACCGAGTTTTAGGCTTGTAACAGCAGAGTGTGTTATCTCCTTTGTGTGGCGTCGCAAATGAAACAACATTTCACGCAATGGCAGACATGGCCGAAATAGTGCTGCTTCTAACACTACTCTTCCACTACACTGAGGTGTTCGAGGGATGGTCTGGCCAGTGCCTTCCCGTAATGGCTTTTTTTCAGGCTTCCGATTGGCCAACATTTTCTTCTTTAGGGTTAGGGTTATATTGCTGCCTGTTGGTTTGGCATGCTCTTGACTGGACTTCAATGTGTTTTTGTGTTGTTGAGATTTTTTTTTAAACAGTGCTTGTGCAGACGGAATTTTTTTTTTTTAAATGTAGGAGGGAAAAAACATGTTCATGCAGAATGTATCTGCAAAACATTAATTGACAACATATTTATTTTTTTTTCCTACAATATTTATTCTTAGCAACTAACGCATGATAACCTTTGTAATGGGTTTTTAAGTAGCTCATAGCGATCATGGTCTTACAGTAGATAAATATCGAAATGCTTGAAGTGTGAAACAGCACTACTTATTACTTAGTACTTATTCTCTTGATAAAATAAAAAAAAAAACATTTGAGAATGTACGCACGTCGATGGTTGGATGGATATGTTGTAGTCAAGCAATCTTTGTCAGGCCACTTTCATCAGGTGATGATCACCTAACCGAAATGTAGGTATTTAATAAATTAACTTATCCCGACATTGTGCGGGAGCTAATTTTTAGAACCTGGACCCCTATTCTCCCATGCACCTGTCTGAATACAGGCATGTGCGTCAGTTTTTCCTCTTGTATGTTTGTGTAGCCTGTCCTCTTTCCAGGTTTCCATAGTGGCGAGGAAGTTATGTGGCTCAGTGTTTGGAGACACCTGGAAGCTGGTTGACATTTTCCCAGATCCACTCTTCATATATGTTTACTATATATATATATATATATATATATATATATATATATATATATATATATATATATATATATGTATGTGTGTGTCAGGCTGATGCTTTTTTCCCCTTTAAAGGTGGTTTTTTTTGGGAGGGGGACTTTTTTCTTATCTGAAGCAAGGGTCTAAGGATAGAGTGTGTTGTATACAGAGTCAAATTTGTTATTTGTGATATTGGGCGATATAAATAAAATTGACTTGATTTTACTTGTAGGCAAAAATCTCTTTTCCTGTAGAATAAAATACATTAATATATGATAGTAAATAAAGCAACATTTAAAAAAAATGAGAACAATGGAATAACATCTCAAATGTTAAAACTTTCCCAAAATAAAATAAAAGTATCAGTGCTGCCTGGAGCCCTGCAGTGTCACAGCCTCAGTCTCAATGTAATAAGTCAACTGCTAATTACTGAACAAGTGAGATTACAACCTGAGTGTGTTCCAGCAGCCAGCTGCTTGTCAAACATCCCTCCAGCAGAAATCAATAGGTCATCATCTCTACATATTACTACATCTCAGGGGGAGAGGGGAGGAGAAATTAAAGCAAGGAAGAGGAGAGAAGAAAAGGGAAGAGAGGAGAGGAAATGCCATGTCTCTGTTACCATTGCTGGGTTTGAGAACAAAATCATGACTTTATGTTAATGTTAAAAAAACTCTGACTGTTGTTTGTGCATATGCACCAAACAAGAGTTCAGAGTATTCGGCCTTCTTGGAGACCTTGAATGGAGTCCTGTATGGGGCTCCGGTGGGGGACTCCATAGTTCTGCTGGGGGACTTCAACGCACATGTGGGCAATGATGGAGACACATGGAGAGGCGTGATTGGGAGGAACGGCCTCCCTGATCTACACCAAAGTGGTTGTCTGTTATTGGACTTCTGTGCTAGTCATGGATTGTCTATAACAAACACCATGTTCGAACATAGGGATGCTCATAAGTGTACTTGGTACCAGAGCACCCTAGGCCGAAGGTCAATGATTGATTTTATAATCGTTTCATCTGATCTGAGGCCGTATGTTTTGGACACTCGGGTAAAGAGAGGGGCAGAGCTGTCAACCGATCTCCATCTGGTGAGTTGGGTCAGGGGGTGGGGGAAGACTCTGGACAGAACTGGTAAGCCCAAACGGGTGGTGCGGGTATATTGGGAACGTCTGGAGGAAGCCCCTGTCCGACAGACCTTCAACTCACACCTCCGGCAGAGCTTTTCGTGCATCCCTGTGGAGGCTGGGGGCATTGAACCTGAGTAGACAATGTTCAAAGTTTCCATTGCTGAAGCTGCGGCAGGGAGCTGTGGTCTTAGGGTCTTAGGTGCCTCAAGGGGCGGTAACCCACGAACACCGTGGTGGACACCGGTGGTCAGGGAAGCCGTCCGACTGAAGAAGGAGTCTTTCTGGGATATGTTATCCCAGAGGACTCCGGAGGCAGTTGCAAGGTACCGAGGGGCCCGAAGGGCTGCAGCCTCAGCCGTGAAAGAGGCAAAGCAGCGGGTGTGGGAGAAGTTCAGAGAAGACATGGAGAACGACTTTTGGTCGGCACCAAGGCACTTCTGGAAAACCGTTCACCACCTCAGGAGGGGGAAGCAGGGAACCATCCAAGCTGTGTACAGTAAGGATGGGACGTTGTTGACCTCAACTGAGGAGGTAATAGGGCGGTGGAAGGAGCACTTTGAGGAACTCCTAAATCCAGCCGATGCGCCCTCTTTGTTAGAGGCAGAGCTGGAGGATGACGGGGGATTGTTGTTCATTTCCCTGGTGGAGGTCACTGGGGTAGTCAAACAACTCCACAGTGGCAAAGCCCCAGGGATTGATGAGATCCATCCGGAAATGCTGAAAGCTCTGGGTGTGGAGGGGCTGTCTTGGTTGACACGCCTCTTCAACATTACGTGGAAGTCTGGGACAGTGCCAAAGGAGTGGCAGACCGGGGTGGTGGTTCCCCTGTTCAAAAAGGGGGACCAGAGGGTGTGTACCAATTACAGGGGTATCACACTTCTCAGCCTCCCTGGTAAAGTGTACTCCAAGGTGCTGTTCAGTATTCGCAGTATTTATGGACAAGATATTGAGGCGTAGTTGTAGTGGGGAGGGGTTGCAGTTCGGTGGGCTGGGGATCTCATCGCTGCTCTTTGCAGATGATGTGGTCCTGATGGCATCATCAGCCTGTGACCTTCAGCACTGACTGGATCAGTTTGCAGTCGAGTGTGAAGCGGCTGGGATGAGGATCAACACCTCTAAATCTGAGGCCATGGTTCTCAGCAGGAAACCGATGGAGTGCCTTCTCCAGGTAGGGAATGAGTCCTTACCCCAAGTGAAGGAGTTTATGTACATTGGGGTCTTGTTTGCGAGTGAGGGGACAATGGAGCGGGAGATTGGTCGGAGAATCGGCGCAGCGGGGGCGGTATTACATTCAGTTTATGGCACCGTTGTGACGAAAAGAGAGCTGAGCCAGAAGGCAAAGCTCTCGATCTACTGGTCAGTTTTCGTTCCTACCCTTACCTATGGTCATGAAGGCTGGGTCATGACCGAAAGAACGAGACCCAGGGTACAAGCGGCCGAGATGTGCTTCCTCAGGAGGGTGGCTGGCGTCTCCCTTAGAGATAGGGTGAGAAGCTCAGTCATCCGTGAGGAGCTCGGAGTACAGCCGCTGCTCCTTCACGTTGAAAGGAGCCAGTTGAGGTGGTTTGGGCATCTGGTAAGGACACCTAGGGAGGTGTTCCAGGCACATCCAGCTGGGAGGAGGCCTCTGGGAAGACCCAGGACTAGGTGGAGGGATTACATCTCCAACCTGGCCTGGGAACGCCTCAGGATCCCCCAGTCAGAGCTGGTTAATGTGGCTCGGGAAAGGGAAGTTTGGGGTCCCCTGCTGGAGCTGCTCCCCCCGCGACCGATACCGGATAAGCGGACAACGATGGATGGATGGATGGATGGATGGATGGATGCCGATATAACAAACTGCGCTAAAATGCGCCTGATACAGACTGGATGAATGAATGAGGAAATTAAAGCGCGCTGTGTCAGAGGGAGGAGCATTAATTCTCTTCATACATCCATGGAGAGGAGACTGAGGAAACTCAAGGTTTCTTGAAGAAAACCTGCTCCCAACCAGGTTAGGTTCACAGGCTCAGTTACCAGAGTAACTAAGTTACCTCTCTTTCTGAATCAGAAAACCCAGAGTTTCCCTCATCTCAGGGTTAACAAACTCAGAGTTTTCACTAAACCTGCTTTCTGAAACGCCATACTATTCAGTGGCCCACTTTCATGGTATGGACTCAACCATTCTCACCTGACTTCATTCATTCCCAATCATGGTCCAAACTCACCTGACTTCACTCACTACTAATCATGGCCTACTCTATAAGTACCACCCATTTCCTTTGTCCTTGCTGGCAGCAACATGAGGCAGCATGTGAGGGCCCCTCTGTTCTCACAATTTAGATGCAAATCCTATGGCTGTGCGTGAAAAAGTGAGTTTACTGCCTTCCTCCTATGTTGTGTAGGCATTAAATCACATCCACTTCCAAATAGCCATGGTTATTTGGTAATGGATGTGATTTAATGCTTGGCCAGTATATATTGGTAAATGTTGAATTGTCATCTTGCCTGTTTGCCTTGAGACTACAGGAATAATATTGTGTGTAAGTGCGCAGTGCACATGATTTGTTAATCGTAGCCTTTAGGAAATACAAGTATCCTTAACCTGATTTATTTCAATGTCTTATGTAATTGTCCAATTAATATTTATCTGTTATATAGTACTCTATAATTTAAGTAGTGGTAGGCCTACCCCTCACCCCCTCGGGTAAGAGTACTTATACATATTGTTTAGGTATCTTAATTGCTAATTTTGTTGATGCATGTTTAACTGTATTGTAATTTGTGTCTTTTCTGTTTATCATTTATAGAAAAAAAAACACATAACCGTCAAGCCTCATCGTCTGCCTTTGCCCTGAATGTGTGCAGAGTAAATAAACGGCTTAAACGGAATCACCTGTTGTCCTTCATACATTCTTGCCGATGTACCATGGCGATGCTCAACTCCTAAAACCCAATCCAGAGAGATTCTACACCTGGCCCCCAGGAAGTGCACCTGGCTTTGAAGCCAATTTGGCATAGCGGCCAAACAGTGGAATTACAACTTCTGTGATGCCATTGGGTCCAAAAATGATTTCCCCCAATTGTAAATGAGTGGATCATTCTTTTTTGCGGGGCACAGCCCCTGCGAAATGACTCCTGCTCTATGGGCCTCATAGTGAGGAAGCAGCGTCAGTCATCCTGATAATTTCATATGCAGAAGTTTAACTTTTTTGGCTTCATGCGCGACTGAGCAGCTCCGCAGGGCTCCGCTTTGAACGCTGTATCCAGGTTACTTTATACATCCATGGCTTATACCTTAAACTGATTGTTTAAAAATAATTCATGTAACCCCAAACCTTATTTAGCATGTGAGCCTTTAATTGTGGCGACTCCAGTCTAGTCACATGACGAATGAAAGGTTATGGCTGTTTTCATATGATTTCATAAAATTTCTTGTGATAGTTGGCTCAGCAGATGGTTGAATAGCTAACTACAGTAGCTACCAAGCGACCCTGTTGATTACTTTCATTAGATGGACAAAACTAAATTTCTTATTACAAAATATTACAGCACCAAGGATCTTTAAATATTGCCGCCAGAGGGAGTGTTACACCCTCAGTGTAGAGCTGACAACGGAACTCAGAATACATCAACCATTGGCCATTGTTCTAAAAGAGTGATATCAACAATCAGTCAGTAAACAGTCACAACATCAATGGTTAAACTTGTTAAACTGGGAAACTACAAAGTGTGTGTGTGTGTGTGTGTGTGTGTGTGTGTCTCAACAGACACACTCTTAACTGATATCCACTTAAAATGTGCTGCTAAGTTGCAGTCAATGATTAAACAATTTTGTCTTGAGTCAGATCTGTGATGGGGTTTGTGAGCTAATATTTGGATAGATATTGATTGTCATTTTTACAGGTCATTTCCTCCGAAAATGATTGTCTGTTTCTCATTCATCCTACGGTCCACAGTCTCTGTTGTTCAAACCCCAGGTTGTATCTACCTCAGATGACACAGAGGAAGACTGGTGAGAAAAAGGTTGCTAGTTTGAATCCACTAGAGGACTGAGTTTATTAGTATAAATGTTAGTACTTTAACACTTGGAAGAGTGTAGTCTTGTCTCCTAAAAAGTATATTTATATTATAAAGATTTGCAACAGATTATTTTGAAAGACATCGCACACCCAGCTTTAAGTTGTGAAATGTGCATACTAAACGTGTCTGCACTAAACGTAATGCTCTCTGACAACTTAATTTATTAGTTTTCTCAATGGCTGTATAATTAGTCTACGTATCAATGACGTCACTCATCTTGGTTTTTTGCAACCTGATTTTTGAAGGTGAGGGTGGAACTGGGGAGGATGATGCCAGTGTTTATTGTTGCAATGGCACTGAGCTAAGCTAAATGCTATAAAGAGAAAATTGCAGATTTTCAACTCTTCTAAAGCGAGTTATGCAGTGGACATTTACCGGCGGGTAAACGTGGCCTCTGGGCACTGCTGCCACTCATCTGGATTAGGGATGGGCATTCGATTAAATTTTATTCGTCGATCGTCGGGAGAATTAATGATCAATTATCGATTAATCATTAATATTTTTATATTAAAATTAATTATTTATTTAACTTTTTATAAATTAAAAACGCAATGAAAATACAAAAATACAGCATGTTTTTACCTCTGAGATCTTAATTACAAGAAGTACAACGTGTGACAGTTAAACTGGAGGTTTGGCTAAACTTAAAGATATATGCGCTGCGGTGTTTAATTTAGCAGCGGAACCGTTGCTGCGAGCCGGCGTTGTTAAACAGAGACCCTCGTTTGTTCCAAAATAATAAATAAAAATAATCATGTTCAATAATAACTTAACCACAATTTAACCAAAAACATAATACTACTTAGATCTGACAGGTTTTGTCAAAATGTAACTCAAAACTATCCAAGGCACGGACAAAGCCTAATATAAAATAACCAGTAACTCACATTCAACTTCTGCACCAGTCTACTGGTTTTTGTTGAGAAAAATAAGCAGGTTGACATGATCTTGGGTCTGAGGTTCCCTTAATACATCCATGGGTCAGACGCGACCGCTACCTGGTGATAATCCTGGCGGGGGTAAGTACATTGGCACGACACCGGCCCGGGATGCAGGTAGCTACCTCCGCGCTAACTTGGCCAGCCCGGCCCAGGGAACCTCATTCCGTTCTTCGTTTCGTAGTGAGTTTCTACCAGTCTGGTGATGGTACGTCGTGATGGAATGTGAAATCCTGGTTCCAATATCCATCTCAATGAACGTGCAGATCCCTCCGGTAATTTCCCTCTGCTCGTTGTGCATCGCAGCTCCTCCGTGCTAACACCGAGTTGATGCTAGGTTGAGACTGAGAGCACGACGCACCGCCACCGACATTAACCAGTGGATGCACTTTGTTTAAGTAGTACATAATTTGAGTCGTGGCCGTGTTGTACTTCTACACGGCGTCGCAGTGTTTGCAGTGAACTAAGTTGTTTTTTAAATCAGAATGGTCCCACGCTACACTCATAGACTTCGCCGTGACCTCTTCACGTTTACTTTGAATCAAAACGTAACTCGCAGCTAACTGAGCAGCCTATGGCGCCCCCGGGTGATAAAATGTTTAATTGCTGCTGACACACTGGAAATCATTTCATTGCTGCAATCACACTACACAACGCAACCTGCATTAGTTTAATCGATGACAAATTAACGTGATCGACGAAATTCTTATTGATCAATCGTTGATCGTCGATTAATCATGCCCATTCCTAATCTGGATGTACGCAGCACAGAAAATCGACATACATTTCCTCAAGTTACCTAATGCTAGCAATAGCTAGCTAGCTAGCGTGGTTGGCATAATGCTGAACAAGACATTTTTGGTGACCAACAGTTCCAATTAACTTTGAAGTGAAAACACTGAGGGGCTAGATTTATCAAGCCGTTTGCGCCTGTTTCCAGGTGCTAATTGGTTGCAAAGATGGACATAACTGATGCGGGCTATTTACAAACAGGGCGCACTTGGGTAAAATCGCAGATTGCCTGCCACATGAGCGAGAAGAGACAAGTTGCGCTTTCAATATGCGTTCGTGGGAGGGTCATGGGGGATTTCCATCCAAAAAGGTGGGAGGATACGCGTAAAGTACGCCTAATTATATATTCCGTGGTATTTACAAAGACTGCCAGTAAGAGCATGCCTCTATTCTGCGGGGGGAAATTCTCCGCCTCTTAAAAGCAAGGCGGAGGTTTAGACCTGATTGCGGCTGGTCTAAACCAGCCGCAATCAGGTTTCCTCGTAGACCTATATGGCGCTGGTGAAATGGTAGCAGTAATCAGAGCAAGATGAAGACATAGGCCAGGCTGAAAATATTTAACACAAATAAAATAACATACAACACAAGGATCACACTTTGTCAGTGGAGTGAACACGAAATCATTAAGCGTTACAGATTAAGCAGCCATGCAATATTAGAGTTACTGGAAGAAATCAAAGATGACATTGCATCTCCGACTCAGCGTTCACATACCATCCCAGCAGTTGTTAAACTCCTCGCTACATTACAAATATTGGCATCAGGATCATTTCAAACAGTCATAGCATCAGCAGTGGGAATATGGCCGTCTGCACTCAGCCGTATCATAGCACCAGTACTGCTTTGCTACAGCACAATTTACGTTCTAGTGGGCGGAGAAGAAAGACGCTGATTGCCTGATGGGTGTCAGGTTTGATAAATACTACGCAAAATGTGGAAGCTATATATATGTAGTATTTAGTAGTGTGCAAAACAGTAGTAGTGCGCTGTTACCGAACTCGCATAAACAGACGCAGAATAAACTGCGCTAGTGTTAGTAAATGAGGCCCACAGTGAAGAGGGTCAAAGTTTAAGATGGACAACACACAAAAATCACGGCTATTGTAATGTACACAGTGTCATGGATAAGCATTGCTAAGCCTCTGTCATGATTGACAGGTCGCAGCGGTGACCATAGTGCTAGTTTGTGCTTTTAGCTCATAGCAGACTGTTGTATGTCCCTGTGGAATCCATCCATCCATCCATCCATCGTCGTCCGCTTATCCGTGGTCGGGTCGCGGGGGGAGCAGCTCCAGCAGGGGACCCCAAACTTCCCTTTCCCGAGCCACATTAACCAGCTCTGACTGGGGGATCCCGAGGCGTTCCCAGGCCAGGTTGGAGATGTAATCCCTCCACCTAGTCCTGGGTCTTCCCAGAGGCCTCCTCCCAGCTGGACGTGCCTGGAACACCTCCCTAGGGAGGCGCCCAGGGGGCATCCTTACCAGATGCCCGAACCACCTCAACTGGCTCCTTTCGACGTGAAGGAGCAGCGGCTCTACTCCAAGCTCCTCACGGATGACTGAGCTTCTCACCCTATCTCTAAGGGAGACGCCAGCCACCCTCCTGAGGAAACCCATTTCGGCCGCTTGTACCCTGGATCTCGTTCTTTCGGTCATGACCCAACCTTCATGACCATAGGTGAGGGTAGGAACAAAAACTGACCGGTAGATCGAGAGCTTTGCCTTCCGGCTCAGCTCTCTTTTCGTCACAACGGTGCGATAAACTGAATGTAATACCGCCCACGCTGCGCCGATTCTCCGACCAATCTCCCGCTCCATTGTCCCCTCACTCGCGAACAAGACCCCAAGGTACTTAAACTCCTTCACTTGGGGTAAGGACTCATTCCTTACCTGGAGAAGGCACTCCATCGGTTTCCTGCTGAGAACCATGGCCTCAGATTTAGAGGTGCTGATCCTCATCCCAGCCGCTTCACACTCGGCTGCAAACCGATCCAGTGAGTGCTGAAGGTCACAGGCCGATGATGCCATCAGGACCACATCATCTGCAAAGAGCATCGATGAGATCCCGAGCCCACCGAACTGCAACCCCTCCCTACCACGACTACGCCTCGATATCCTGTCCATAAATACTACGAACAGGATTGGTGACAAAGCGCAGCCCTGGCGGAGGCCAACCCTCACCTGGAACGTGTCCGACTTACTGCCGAGAACCCGGACACAGCTCTCGCTTTGGTCATACAGAGATTGGATGGCCCTGAGAAGGGACCCCCTCACCCCATACTCCCGCAGCACCTCCCACAAAGTCTCCCGGGGGACCCGGTCATATGCCTTCTCCAGATCCACAAAACACATGTAGACTGGATGGGCATACTCCCAGGCTCCCTCCAGGATCCTTGCTAGAGTAAAGAGCTGATCCGTTGTTCCACGACCAGGACGGAATCCGCATTGTTCCTCTTCAACCTGAGGTTCGACTATCGGCCGAACCCTCCTTTCCAGCACCTTGGAGTAGACTTTACCAGGGAGGCTGAGAAGTGTGATACCCCTGTAATTGGTACACACCCTCTGGTCCCCCTTTTTGAAGAGGGGAACCACCACCCCGGTCTGCCACTCCTTTGGCACTGTCCCAGACTTCCACGCAATGTTGAGTAGGCGTGTCAACCAAGACAGCCCCTCCACACCCAGAGCTTTCAACATTTCTGGACGGATCTCATCAATCCCTGGGGCTTTGCCACTGTGGAGTTGTTTGACTACCTCAGTGACCTCCACCAGGGAAATTGACGACAATCCCCCGTCATCCTCCAGCTCTGCCTCTAACAAAGAGCGCGCATCAGCTGGATTTAGGAGTTCCTCAAAGTGCTCCTTCCACCGCCCTATTACCTCCTCAGTTGAGGTCAACAACGTCCCATCCTTACTGTACACAGCTTGGATGGTTCCCCGCTTCCCCCTTCTGAGGTGGCGGACGGTTTTCCAGAAGCGCCTTGGTGCCGACCGAAAGTCCTTCTCCATGTCTTCTCCGAACTTCTCCCACACCCGCTGCTTTGCCTCTTTCACGGCAGAGGCTGCAGTCCTTCGGGCCCCTCGGTACCTTGCAACTGCCTCCGGAGTCCTCTGGGATAACATATCCCGGAAAGACTCCTTCTTCAGTCGGACGGCTTCCCTGACCACCGGTGTCCGGTGTTCAATGCCCCCAGCCTCCACAGGGATGCACGAAAAGCTCCGCCGGAGGTGTGAGTTGAAGGTCTGTCGGACAGGAGCTTCCTCCAGACGTAGAACTATGGAGTCCCCCTCCGGAGCCCCATACAGGACTCCATTCAAGGTCTCCAAGAAGGCCGAATACTCTGAACTCTTGTTTGGTGCATATGCACAAACAACAGTCAGAGTTTTCCCCCCAACAACCCGCAGGCGTAGGGAGGCGACCCTCTCGTCCACCGGGGTAAACTCCAACGTTGCGGCGCTCAGCCGGGGACTTGTGAGTATCCCCACACCCGCCTGGCGCCTCACACCCTGGGCAACTCCGGAGAAGAAAAGAGTCCAACCCCTCTCCAGGAGTACGGTTCCAGAACCGAGACTATGCATAGAGGTAAGCCCCACCAGATCCAACTGGTAGCGCTCCACCTCACGCACAAGTTCCGGCTCCTTCCCCCACAGCGAGGTGACATTCCATGTCCCCATAGCCAGCCTCTGCTGCCCGGGTCTGGTCCGTCGAGGCCCCTGACCTTCACCGCAACCCGTGTGGCAGCGCACCCGACCCCAGCGGTTCCTCCCACAGGTGGTGGGCCCATGGGCTGGAGAGATAGGTGCCACGTAGCTTTTTCGGGCTGTGCCCGGCCGGGCTCCGTGGCAAACCCGGCCACCAGACGCTCGCTGACGAGCCCTCCCTCTGGGCCTGGCTCCAGACGGGGGCCCCGGGCTTCCTCCGGGCAGGGTCTCTCTATCCCTTCCTCGTTTTTTCATAGGGTCTTTTGAACCATTCTTCGTCTGGCCCCTCACCTGAGACCACTTTGCCATGGGAGACCCTACCAGGAGCACAAAGCTCCAGACAACACAGCCCTCAGGTTCATAGGGACACCCAAACCTCTCCACCACGATAAGGTGATGGTTCCCGGAGAGGCCTGTGGAATCCTCTACAGTGAAATACAGTCAAACTACACCATTTAACTGTCAGAATTGTAACAGTGTTTAATCCAGCTACTTGCTAACGGTAGCGTTAGGCTAACGTCAACGTTACCTGCTGCCAAGCGTACAGCAAGTGTTAACTTGTGTCCCATGCAGTGGTGCTTCTGTTGCCTCTAACGTCTGTTTTGGAGCATCAGAGGACAACACAGACATGTAAGTGGCAAGAAATCCACGTAGCTATTACATCCGTTAGATAGGTCTACCGATCGTTTAGGCATCTGTGCCATATTAGCACCGGATTTTAACATGCACTAGTCACGTGAATAGAATATTACGTTGCCTGTATCTTTTCACTGCAACCCTCCTTAGAGATTTATCAGCCTACTTTAAGTAACAGCGACAGTAAAAAAGTATTTCACACTATTATTCTCTCTTGCAATCAATCTCCCACATACACTAAGGTGTAACCTGCAATTTACAATACTTGTCATCAAAACTTTAGCCATAGTTTACATCACAACATCCCTCCAGAGTACACTGTTATATTGACAACATGACTAAGCAATTTGACGGTCTTATCTGTACACAATGACACAAGGACTTGTCATTCTGATGGCAATGACATGTTCATTGACACAGATATTTACTTTTAAGAGATGAACTAAGAATGTTGAGCAAGAGACTGGCTTCTGCAGGTAATCCATGGTGTTTTGCTATTTGTACAAATTGTTTTTAGAAATGCACTTACTGTTTTGCAAATGTCGAGGATGATTCGAGAAATGTACCAAAGCGACTGAGAAAAACTGTATGAAAATTTGTTCAACCATTTTGCATGTAAAGACTTATACTATGAACTAATGCCTAAATGTTGTGGGGGGTGACACTATTTAACAGAGACCCATTATAATATATTTTGATCAACATGACATAAGCAATTGATAATGTAGGAAACAGCAGAGAATTGTACCTAATTATTTGCATGGATGTACCAAAGCATTTGCAACTTGTTCAAAGAAATGAGAAACTGCTTGTTTATGTGCACAACTGACACAATGGTGTGAAGATTGAACAGGTAGTTTTGAGAATTTCAATTCTGATCTGAGAAATGTACCAACGCGACTGAGAAAAACTGTAAGAAGATGTGAAAATGTGAATTACTGAATTACGTAATCTCCTCTGTTTCTCTGCTTATATCTGTTCCTCTTTCCCTCAATCACATTTACTTTCATTTTCACTTTCGTCATCTTATAATCAAACATCCCAGATTACATTTTCTGAACTGAGTCAGTGTCACTCTGCCTCATGTGTTGGACTGTCCCTATTTATTCCACCTGATGAGCTGGGAGGTCGGTACACTGTAAAAATTGTTTGCTACACAGAGTCAGTGGTCAGATGGCAATGTGAGGTATCATAGATGTTGACTTTGGTTCAATAAAGAGACAGTACTCAAATGCTACTCATTTGATTTGGTATTAATAAGGTAATTATTGGTGACAGAAAGTGTTTTTAATTTTCAACAAAATAGGTTTTATCTCTATTAGAATGACCGGGTTATTTTCTTCTATTCAGTAAGATACAGTATTAGATATTCATGTGTCTAATATGTACGGTGGCCGACGGGCAAACGCACTGCAACTAAAAAAAAACACATGCAAATAGACAAAACACAAGCAAATTAAGAAAACATCTTCCTTAATTTGACAGCACATGCACAGCATTTAGCAAACACACTGCAAATACACACAACAGAACCAAATACATAAACGCGCTGCAAATATGGAAAGATGCAAAAAGAAAATCATTCAAACCCCAAAAACAAATGCAACAGAAAGACACTGCATTCAGTTTACCCTAACCTTGACCATACCATAATCATAATGCTGATGATATTCTAAATTTGTTATTGTGTAAAAATACAGTTAAAGGACCATAACCAAAAATGTGTCTCTAAACACTTTCTGACTTATCTACTCCATCTAAACTTTCAATTATTAGCCATTTCCATAATTTCCTAAAAGAGCTGGTCACTATAGTAAACGTTACTGAAACAGGAGCAAGTAGTGCATTTGATAGGACTTTTACTAGATTACTGTAATACACATGTGGTGGTCTAGTGAGTATTTCCAGCAGCATTTTTAAAGAGCTCCAACTGTCAGTCACATAACAGTGTGGCCTATCTGAGAAAATAACTTTTTACTTTGACGGCTGAAATAACTTTGTTTTATATGTTAGCATGGTGAAGAGCACCTTTAGGGGCTGAAGCACTGTAAAGACAGCTGCTTCTGAGGACAGATGTAACAGGGATTGGAAGCTTCTGCCACTGCTTACACTTCACTGACAGTCACTTCTCCTCTGACTACAGGATTAGATGGAGTGAAATGATGTGTGGAGCTTGTCATATTTTACAGTGTTCATCTCATGGGGTAAAATCATCCTAACAGATCAGATCAATGGTAGCTCGTATAAGGACGGATCAATACTGTTTAGAGACAGACTGATCAGTAAAACTGGCGAGTTCTGATGTCTGGGAGCCTCAAGTTTAATGGAGACAGACAGAGAAAAACAGAGGGAGGTAGAGGAGGGGGACAAAGGAAGGGAGGAGTTTTATCTACCACTCTGCTACTGCTACTCCTAATACTGGAACTTGGTCTTTTTATTCCATGAATTTTATTTTATTTAATTGTCAAGAGACTAGAATGTTAAACACCTGCCAAATTTTAATTCAATGTAGCCTTCTATTTTAGCCATTTTAGCTCCAAACTAATTTGGCAGTTCACACCTACACACACATAACATGTAATATGTTCAAATTGGACTAATAGCAGTATACTTACACCATTACACAAGTTAAATTAGCCTAAACCATACCTGCCAACACTCCCGTTTTTCCAACCCAGTCTCACGTCAGTTCGTGATGGCATCACAAAAAGAAATCTATTAGATCGTGATACCATCACGATATTGTGACGATTTACGTGATGGGATCACGTTTTTAAACTAATGTATTTTAATGGGAAGCATCTTTTGTGATCACAGCACAAATCTTTCTGCCAGAGAAGCTGTATACAGCTTTGCTATTACTGGTATTTTATTTTTTCAACATTTATTTACCAGATCTTATCATGGTTTTTATGTATTTCTTTTAATGTTATTATTTCGACCTATTTCAGCCAGGGAAGCTGGATGGCTTTATGCTTATTGATATTTTTTGAACTATAACGCTACATCTATCGACATTTATTTAGATGTTATCATGGTATTCATTTCTTTATTTTAATAATATTATTTTGGTCTTATTACCGGTGAAATTTTACAGTAAATAAGACAGAGCAGTAGGCTACAATATGAGCCGAGCTGGGCGCATTCAAAGTAGATATCCTACAATGCAATGCCGGCATTCATATCAGAGAATCGGACAGCGATCAGCGGGTCAAAAAATATCAATCCGCACTATCTAGCTATCAAGATAATTTATCAGCTGTGGCAAAAAGTGGGGAAACGTGGATCAACTTCTGTCCTCTAATTCAAGCAATGACAGCAGATCTGGTGAGCGCCATCGTACACATCTTTATATACGGTCTATGATCGCTACGAAGTAACAGCCGTAGGGACAACAACGCTAATTAGGTAGCTTGCATTGCAACATGTTTAACGTTACAGGTGTGCCAACTGCAGCGTCTGTGCAAAAAGGAAACAAGATGAATGAGGACATAAAAGTCAACTTAAATATTCCCAAAGGCTGATTCAAGACCGCTGCGCTTCGCGTCGGGGTCCTGATAACCCTGTCGGGTTGTATTTGCTATAACAACCGCCTCGCTCTACATTATCTCTTACTTGTTTGATTGGTGTATCATTGCGCCAGCATAACGTCCTGCGACGTTAGATCAGAAGCAGAAGTAGGCCTATCTGCCTTCTTGTCTGCAAGCGTTCATTTTTCACAAAAGAGAGTAACATAACAAACTCATTTAAATTTCAGTAATTGTAATTGCTGAAATACTTTTTTCACAATTGCAGTTTGCCTGGGATGGTACATGTAAAGCAAGTCAGGATCTGTTGATTTAGGCCATGTGAACCAGTCAACATCTCTCCTGCGTGCCCTGCCTCTCCTGTGGGCTCTGCCACTCCTGCTTCTCCTGTGTGCTCTGCTTCATGTGCTTGCTTTTTCCTCAACTTGATGATGGGCCTGAGTGTCATCATTATGTGGATCACTGCATGTGCTAGGCATTGCCTCATTCTGGTTTTCTATGTATGTTTGCATGACTGCACTGTATTTATCAGTTGTATTTCCTATTACTGAGATCTGAACTTTCAAGATTACCATTTTAGATGTTTTTTTTATTGATATGCTTAAATATTAGAAGAAATGCTACACAGCAATGCAACTTTAAATACTCAGGCGCTTATATATATATATATATATATATATATATATATATATATATATATATATATATATATATATATATATATATATTAGGGCTGTCAAATGATTAAAATTTTTAATCAAATTAATCAGAATTTTCAGTGGATTAAACTATTTGCAATTACACCTGAATCCTAACCATTTTTTTTCTGAAATGCATACCAAAAGATACTAGTGCTGTCAAGCGATTAAAATATTTAATCGCATTAATGTCATAGTTAACTCGCTATTAATCGCACATTTTTATCTATTCTAAATGTCCCTTGATTTCTTTTTGTCCCATTATATTTTCTCATTTTAATTCTCTTATCAGCATGGAAAAGTAGATTGGCTTGCTTTGTGACAATGTTTTTTTATTGAAAACAACATTGTCATATACGTTATGTTCAATTTCACACTAACATTCACACTTGGAACTAATAATCTGTCACATAATGTAACGCTGTTACCTCGATGTTCCATTGCAGGTAGTACTGCCTCATGCCTGAGGCGAGCGTGGCTGGTCCTACTGTCTATGGGCTCATAGCGTCGTCAGCGGCATAGCCGTCGTCATAGCAACTGGTTTCCCGTGACTCATTTCCTGGTTCTCGTTCTCTTTCATAACCAACGTAAAATCAAGGAGAGGGTTTTCCTGCTCCAGGTTTCCCACCGTGGTCAGAAAGAACAGAGGAGACACTTTGTTTCTCTCACTGACTGTAGAGTCACTACTCGCTCGCTCCGAAGCTAATCGCCGTGACGACCCTACTAGCTACGCGGCTAGCAAGCTCAAACCATACTGTCTTTGGCTCAAACCATAGATGTATTAAGAGCTCAAACCGGCCGCGGCTTGTGTCTGTTTTGTTTCCGGTCTGTGAAATTACAAGACCCGCCCTTGGCGTCCAAGGTAACGTAACTCCATTTGTTCAGGTCCTATGAAATGCCTAAACCAAACCAATCAGCTGCTTCGTAGGGCGGGACATGGCGTGGCCATAGACAGTTAAAGAAGTGGACTAACAGATCCCGTTGCTCTCTCTATGCGTTAATCGTGCGTTAAAAAAATTATCGGCATTAAAATGGGTTTGCGTTAACGCCGTTAATAACGCGTTAAACTGACAGCCCTAATATATATATATATATATATATATATATATATATATATATATATATATATATATATATATATATAAGGCATTTATGGTAAACATTACACCCGTGTAACATCAGCAACTTCTGGTGATACAGTAAGTATAGCCCCACAGTTTGCACCTTCATTTTCCTGTGTAGGCTACTACTCATACTACTTATAATGCTTCTGATACTAATCTGCCCATTAATGTTTAAAATAAAGTTGAAAACAATTCTACTACTACATCCAAACTATTTAAAATGTATGTGACCTTTTACTACTGCAGTTACTTGTTCTTTCTATTACTGTTTGTCCTCTTGCAGATTATTAATGCATATTATTGTTATGACCGTGATTGATTAAACATAAACTGAATCAGTTTGTGGTGTTCAGCTCGATGACAGCAGTAAAATTTTATAGACAGACAGATTGATCTGAGGCCAAACTCTCCTCCTTTATATCTCCTTCTTTGCTCTTCTGTTGCATTCTTATTCTCTCTGTTACACCGGCGCTATTTCTGTTTCTCTTCTTGTTACTTTCCCAAATTCCTCTGTAATAAATGAGTCTTGTGTGTGTGTGTGTGTGTGTGTGTGTGTGTGTGTGTGTGTGTGTGTGTGTGTGTGTGTGTGTGTGTGTGTGTGTGTGTGTGTGTGTCTGTCTGTCTGTCTGTCTGTCTGTCTGTGTGTGTGTGTGTGTGTGTGTGTGTGTGTGTGTGTGTGTGTGTGTGTGTGTGTGTGTGTGTGTGTGTGTGTGTGTATGTGTGTGTGTGATTGATGTCGGACAGTTCTGGTCATGCACCTGCTAAAATTGATTGGCCGGAGCGAGTCCTGCAATCAGTGAACAGTGACCACTACCTTGACCACCACCTTATCCCTCCCCCCTTCTCTTCTTTCTTCTCCCTTCCTCCTCCTCCCTTGTCTTTTCTACCTTCTCATCTCACTAGCTTCATCCCCTCTTCTCCTTCCTACCTTCTCTCCCTCCTACCCAGTCCTTCATTTCCTCCCCCCACAATCCTTCTCTTCTTTACCCCTTCATTTCTCTCCTCGTTGGTCAGCCAGGTTGCCTGGCAACAGCTGCTCTCTTTCCCTCGCTCTCCTACCTGGGTATTGGTGGATCTGTGAAAGGGGAAAGAAGAGAAAAAAAGATGGATGATAGAGGCCCAGAAGGGAGAGATGATTGGAGGAGAAAAGTGGGGAAAGAGAGGGAGGGGATGGAAGACTGGATGTGAGAAAGATAGTGAGGGGTAGGGGGTGAAGAGAGAAACCAGAAGAACTGGATAGAGTGAGGGAGGATAAGGACAAAAGAGAGACAGAAAATGTGGGAAGGCAAGCTGGGAGGGAGTGGAAGCATGGAGCAATGGAGGGATGAGTGAAGGAGGGAGGAGGTGTATGTTCTGCAGCTATCTCCTCTCACATAATTCTCCCAGTTATCTTTTCTCTGGTCTTTTTTCGCTGGACATGTAGAGCTGCAGGTCTCAGACCAGAGCCTTGCAGAGTCAGAGTTCAGCCAATGGACTCAGACCAGAGCCTTACATAGTCAGAGTTGATCAGCTGGAGTCTGGCTCTGTATAGTAGCCAGGGTGTGCCCATCGAGGGAGTGATTGTAAGTTGCTGCTTTCCTGGAGAGCAGACTGTTGGGATTTTACTTTCAAAGTTCAGTCAGTTTCAACTGTGTCAACTTTAACCTTATTTGTTGGTGCTGTTGAGATCACAGCTATGCATGTCATACATTGAAAGCATTTCCTAATGGCTGCCACTCTACATTTTACTCAAGGTCCACTTCTTGCTTTTCCTGGATCTTGGCCTATATCAGTCAAACATGAAAATATATAAACACATGTTTTCCTGTGATCTGTGTTACTTTTACTGATAAGTGTAACTGATACAGTGTAACAGCCCACTGTATGGTATTTAACCGTGATGTTCACTCTTTAGCTAAAACAGAGAGCTCAACACACAGGGTGAAAAGAGGAGCTGCAGCAATGTGCAGTACAACATAAATATGGTGTTTTTTGAAAATTAAACCATGTAAACCTATCCTGGTACAACCTCTAAATACAATTATGGACCTGAAAATGAGCAGAATGTGAGCACTTTAACAACTTCAATTTAGTTTCTACTATTTAAAATTTATTTTCAAAGTTTCATTTAAAGTTCAGAGGAAACCACACAACTCAAAACATTTTTTACCATCACACAAACTTTCAACTTTGGTTTGCAAGAAGCAACAGACAAAGACTTAATTACCTGCCTGGTTTCATGTGACTTTGTAACACATACATTTGGACTTGGTGTGGAAATAATTTTCCACACCAAGATCACTTGTTCTCCATTTTGGCCCTCTATTGAATTGACATTTTTGCTGAAGTGTGTTTATTGCCTAAACCAAGTAGTTCAAACATACTTATTTTGACCCAAACCATGATCTTTTTCTTAACCAAACTAAATAGTTTTGTTGCCTAAACCGAATCTGCACTGCAGAGGCTTGCACAAGTGCACTAACCGCTCATGCTGCTGGACATGTGGACTTTGACTCAAAACAGATTTTTTTTTAAATTGGGGGTATCTGTAAAGATACTTAATAAATAAAGAACAAAGAATTGTGCTTAACCTTTTGTAAGACATCATAGTACCGTAGTATGAGGGTATGTTGGATTTTTTTTGTGTGCATACTAATAGGAGGAAGTCCGAATGGAATTCAAAATGTTTGGAATTGTCAATAAAAAATGACAAAGCTATTAACAAATATCTGAAAATTTCTCGTGGTCATTTTGGATGCATTTTTGAGACGACCCCTAACTTGAGCTCAATGTTTTCCCATCTACTGTCAAATTTTACCCAGCGCTAGGCTTTGGTATTGCAGGCGGTACTTTCATTATTTTGTCAAGAAGACAGACAGGCGCGAAAAGGAAGTGGAACACTAGGAGATTTTTGTCATACCTGGTATACTGTACATTGTTCCTGAGCAAAATTTCTTTGTACACATTTTTTGCATTTTCATGATGGAATTTTAGTTCGGCCCTGGTGTGGAACCATATGGATGTACTTTCAGAGCCCGGTAGAACCAGAATTGGACCACGGAACTAATGTCTAACTAAGTCGATGATCGAGCTGACCTGCTGGCTTTTTGTCGCAACTCCGTCTGTGTAGGGCTCTGGCCAGTTTAGCCTATTATGGCTTTGTAGCGTAGTTCTTCACTGCTGTCTAAACACACACACACACACACACACACACACACACACACAAACACACACATACACACACACACACACACACAGGCCTCTGTCCATTGCTGGTCACTGTCTGTACTATGAGTGATGTACAGTCCGTTTGCTGTCCTCCATCGATACAGTGGATATAACGAAGCACTGCAGCCTACTCCATTCTCACACACACACACACACACACACATACACACAGCTCATCTTCAGAGAGGAACAGTTTCAATCTTGAGGTTAGGATGATGAATTATGAAATGTGGAAACTTGATTCCTCAATGTGACCTTGGATATTGAGCGGAGGCTTCATACTCCCGCTGTCTGTTCTTTACCTGCTGAGCTCCACCTGACCTGACAGCCACAAACCCAAACACAAACTAAATAATCTAACTACTGAAAAATCGCACGCAAAATAGATGTTTTTTTTTACTTTTAGGGCCATTACCGTTTCATATTATAATAATATTATATTATATTTAGGGCTGGGCAAGTTAAAAAAATGATTAACGCTGACAATTATTTTATCGCGCAGTTTTTATTATTTCTTTTATTTTGAAAAAGTCTGTTGCTCACAGGATTTCATTTTTTTTGTTCAAGGTTTTTTTTTAATTATAACATGAAGTCAGGACAATAGAATCAAACATTGTACAATAGTAATATAGCATAAATGACTAAAATAAAGACTTGTTTTCCCAAGACCCCAACATCCCCATAATCCCCGCCCCCCCCTAGCAAGACCTTACATGGCACACAAACATAGACGTACAAACAAGCATTTACTGGGAAACAAAATTAAGTGATCATACATATGATACAAATAATAAAATAAAATTAGGAGAAAAAAAGGGTGGTTGTGGGTGAAAGCACAGTTTAGTCAAGGATGTGATTGTAGCTCATTGAAATAAGTAATAAAAGAGTTCCAGCATTTGAAAAAATTCTCAGTATTCCCTCTGAGGGTGAATTTCACCTCTAATTTTATAAAGAAATTAAGGTCCTTCAGCCACAGGGACACAGAAGGAGACTGTGAGGATTTCCAGGAGAATAGGATCCTGCGCCTTGCCAGCAGAGTAGCAGGCAGTACAGGGTACAGGGTCCATAACACAATTTAAATCACCACCGAATACCAACAAATGAGATTTAAGGCTGGGATCTGCATCAATAGGTTATTCGCAAATTCTACATTATCAAAATTAGGAGCATAAACATTTACCAAAAATAACAGGCGTGTAGTCAAGCAGGCCCACAACAATCTGATATCTTCCAGCCCTATCAGAGAGAACCTTATCCAAGGAAAAGTGTATATTTATATGAATTAAGATAGCTACTCCTCTAGCTCTGGAATCAAAATTAGAGTGGAAAAACTGACCAGCCCATCGGGGTTTAAGTCTAAATTGATCCTTAATGCGCAGATGAGTCTCCTGAAGAAAAGCCACATCAACCCTCAGCTGTTTCAGGTGAGAAAGCACTCTGGATCTCTTCACCGGGCTATTCCCTCCCTTTACATTCCAGCTCAGAAATCTCAAGGAGGAACCATTTCTGTACCTATCAGCCATGGCTTAGATTAGGATGCATGGAAACTTGAGAAAAGATACTTAATAACATTACAGCCATTAGGACAGTGCACAAACCAGATTGACTGACTGCAGGGGCAGACCAACCACCACATGTAAATACATAAGGTGTAGAAGAGTAAAAGGAGGAGAAAAAACAAAACAAAACAAAAAACACACATTTACACACTATTACCGTAGTTGACAGCTTTTTTCCACAATAAGCTACAGGCATATTTGCGCTTGACTGTAAATGATGCAGTAGTACAGTTATTTACTGCTGAATGCGTTGCACGAGGCGGTTAGCTTTACACAAGACCATGTGATGTCGGATTGCAGAGGAGCAGCCACGTTGCCACTCCACCCATCCATAATATGTAAGTATACTATTATAAATAGCCTACATAATTAAATTGTGGTTTAACTTGTTAATGTTGGTTGAAATAACCTAAGTTAATCGTGTATCAGTCTAGTGCAGGCCCCAAAATAAAGTCAAAGGAGAATTTTTACGTTAATCTTGCTAAATATAACTATGCGAGACCTGTCTATAGCAAAAACAATTAGCGCAATAGCAGCTACCTACACGGAGCTGCTGCAGCTAATGCCCACCGCTCCCACTTTGCTAAACGGCAGTTATGGGGGCATAAATGAAATAGTGCCTTTGTGTATCTTAACAGACACACAATGCAATTAAAATGTCTGTGTAACATGAACAGGGCCCTTACATGACAACAAGATGCATTTTCAAGACATTTTGAACAAGCAATGCCAGGTGAAGCAGTTTAGTGGTAAAACTAAAGTAACTAAAACTAGTATAGTGGGTATAATGTTAACGTTAACCCTTTTCATATTTATATTTAATTTTGAACTAAGCGTAGTAGTGGACAACCTCTGTGTTGTAACGTCACTCAGGCATGCAGCAGAAGTACAAAACGGTCAGGCGCCACAGAGTCAGGTCTTTTAGTAACGTTAGCCTAACATTACAATGTTTTATTTAGCTATGTGTGACTGACTGTAATACATTTTTTAGCCGTTCTAGCTAACAATAGCAAACTAAAGTCAACTTTAGTGAAGCAAAAGCCAGCTAACTTAACCATATGCATTAGCCGCATCGCCTGCAGATCAGGGGGGCTGCAGACACCCATTAACATTAATCCAAAGTCCTACTAGTTCGAAAAATGTCTTATTGAACCGAAAGCTCATAACGTAAATCCGCCCATCGTGTTTTGTCCAAAGGTCACTGCTCTGAAAATATACACTCTTTAGTGATATGGCCGTTCCTTCATTCCAGACTGCATTGATATATTGTTCGATTTAATTCAATTTCAATTCAATTCATTTTATTTATAGTATCAAATCATAACAGGAGTTATCTCAAGACACTTTACAGATAGAGTAGGTCTAGACCACAGTCTATAATTTACAAAAAAAAAAAAGAAATCCCCCAAGAGCAAGCACTCAGTGCAACAGTGGCGAGGAAAAACTCCCTTTTAGGAAGAAACCTGGGACAGACCCAGGCTCTTGGTAGGTGGTGTCTGACATGCCGGTTTGGGGTGTGATGAACAGTGGCAATAACAATCACAGTATAGATAATGAAACGGTGACTAGAAATAGTGGTTGTAGGAGCGTAGCAGGGAGCAGCACAGCATAGCAGGGAATTTCAGCAGAACCACGGCAACAGCTGGAACCATGATTTTGGTGCCATCCTAATCCCGGGATTTCATCCTGGGTGAAAAGAAACTAGGGCTGTCAGTTCAACGCGCTATTAACGGCGTTAACGCAAACCCATTTTAACGCCGACAATTGTTTTAACGCATAGAGAGAGCAATGGGATCTGTTGGATCTGTTAGTCCATTTCTTTAACTGTCTATGGCCACGCCATGTCCCGCCCTACGAAGCAGCTCGATTGGTTGGGGTTAGGCATTTCACCTCGAGTGGTTAGTATAGTGGATTGGTCAGGGGATAGGACCTGAACAAATGGGGTTACGTTACCTTGGACGCCTGGCCAATAGTAGTGATTGAAGGGCGGGTCGCAGACCGGAAACAAAACAGACACAAGCCGCGGACGGTTTGGGCTTGCGAGCCGCATAGCTTGTAGGCTCGTGACAGCGATTAACTTCGGAGCGAGCGAGTAGTGACTCTACAGTCAGTGAGAGAAACAAAGTGTCTCCCCTGTTCTTTCTGACCACGGTGGGAAACCTGGAGCAGGAGAAGTTAACCCTCTCCTTGATTTTACGTTGTTTATGGAGGACAACCAGGAAATGAGTCGGGGGAAACCATAGTCGCCATGACAACGAGCCATGCTTGCCTCAGGCATGAGGCAGTACTATCTGCAATGGAAAATCGAGGTAACAGTGTTACATTATGTGACAGATTATTAGTTCCAAGTGTGAATGTTAGTGTGAAATTGAACAACAAAAAACATTTGCACAAAGCAGCTGATCCACTTTTCCATGTTGATAAGAGAATTAAACTGAAAAAATATGACACAAAAAGAAATCAAGGGACATTTAGAATAGATAAAAATGCTTAACTATGACATTAATGCGATTAATTGCGATTAAATATTTTAATCGTTTGACAGCACTAAAAGAAACAAAGACTCCAGGGAGCAAGCTTCCCAGGGCTAGGTTAGTAACAAGCATTTCTGGGACAGAGAAGCAGGTGGGCCGGGCTAGGCAGATGCTGCAACTCCTCACTCCATAACTATAAGCTTTATCAAAGAGGAGCGTTTTAAGTTTACTCTTAAATGTGGTGACAGTATCTGCCTCCCGGAACCAGACTGGGAGCTGGTTCCACAGGAGAGGAGACTGATAGCTAAAGGCTCTGGCTCCCATTCTACTTTTAGAGACTCTAGGAACCACAAGTAACTTGGCATTCTGGGAGCGCAGTGCTCTAGTGGGACAGTAAGGTACTATGAGCTCTTCAAGATATGATGGTGGTTGACCATTTAGAGATTTGTAGGTCAGGAGGAGGATTTTAAATTCAATCCTGGATTTTACAGGGAGCCAATGCAGAGAAGCTAATACAGTTATTTCTTGTCAGAACACGCGCTGCAGCGTTCTGGATCAGCTGGAGAGTCTTAAGGTACTTATTTGAGCATCCTGAAATTCTGAGACAGGATGTTCCTAATTTTGGCAATGTTACGAAGATGAAAAAAGGCTGTTCTTGAGGTTTGTTTTAAGTGGGCGTTGAAGGATATATCCTGATCAAAAATAACTCCTAGATTTGTGACAGTAGTGCTGGAGCCAGGGCAATGCCATCCAAGGTAGCTATATCTTTAGATAGTAAGTTTTGAAGTTGTTTAGATCCCAGCACAATAACTTCAGTTTTGCTTGAGTTTAGCATCAGAAAATTGATTTTATATCTTTGATGCATGCTTGAAGTTTAGCTAACTGACTGATTTCATCTGGCTTGATTGATAAGTATAATTGGGTGCCATCCGCATAACAGTGAAAGTTAATTGAGTGTTTCCTAGTAATATTGCCTAGAGGAAGCATATATAAGGAGAATAGAATTGGTCCAAGCACTGAGCCTTGTGGAACGCCATGGTTAACTTTAGCGTACTTGGAGGATTTATCATTAACATTAACAAATTGAGATCGATCAGAGAAATAGGACTTAAACCAGCTTAGTGTGATTCCTCTAATGCCAACTAAGTGTTCCAGTCTTTGTAACAGGATGGTATGGTCAATAGTGTCGAAAGCAGCACTAAGACAAGTATGGAGACGAGTCCTTTGTCTGAAGCAGTTAGAAGGTCGTTAGTTATTTTCACCAGTGCCGTCTCTATGCTATGATGCTTTATAAATCCTGACTGACAGTCCTCAAATAAACTATTGCTATGTAGGAAATCACATAACTGATTAGCAACTACCTTCTCAAGGATTTTGGAGAGGAAGGGAAGATTAGATATAGGTCTATAGTTGGCTAAGACCTCAGGATCTAGAGTGGTTTTTGGCTACTTTAAATGACTAGTTTTACATAACCTGTTAATAAAGACATATTAATCATATCTAATAATGAAATGTTAACCATTGGTAGTGCTTCTCTAAGTAGCCTTGTTGGGATGGGGTCTAAGAGACAGGTAGATGGCTTAGCTGAAGAGACCTTTAACATGGTCAACAAGGTTTATATATTTAACAGATAATGTATACATTATAATAACGTTTGACTTTGCATGACCCCTGGAAAAAAAAACTTTTAATTTCAGCTGATATTTAAACTTTAACAGCTCTTCTGTGAACTAAGTTAGAACCCGGCATTAAGCTGGCTCAGTTTAAAACATTCTTGACGTCTCTGTTTTACTGTCATTAATGTAAATGATAGCTAGGTGAAAAAAGGCTTGGCTATTTTCAAAGGGGTCCCTTGAACTCTTAATTCAAGATATTTGAATACAAATGGGCTGTGACGCACCCACGAGTCTTCCCTTCACAGACATGGCCACTTTTTGATAATCCCATGCAGTTTATGTCATGCAGTGCACATGTGTTATTTTCATCTGTTCTAAAAGGGTGTATTTAGATATTTCAGCAGACTGGGGTCCCTAAACAGCCTTGGAGTTGCATGAATTTTGTCTAACTAGAAAACTGAGACTTTTGTGGACTCAATAAATGTGTGATGGTGATGTATCAATGAAAAAATTCAATTCTTGCAGAAGTCTTATCAAACATTTTTGGTAACAATGACAGAATTCATCAACCCAAACATAGCTGTAACAACTTAAAGCAGGAAAATGGCCATCATATACTTCCATCATAATGTTTAGAACATTATGATGGAAGTATATGATGTCAAAAGTGATATTGGTATGATGTTGTTACCAACAATGATCTTAGCAAAATTACTGTACATGTTGAATCCATTTTTCTTTGCCTTTTAGGTGTTGGCAACAGCAGCTGACGTTGAACAAACACTACAGCTTCTGACTCTCCTAGACTAATTGTCTTAGGTAGTCTATTTTTTGTAATCAGTTGTAAAGCAATACAAAGACAGACGCTATGAAGGACACACATTAGTTTAACGTGGATATGTTTATGTGGAAGGCAACTGAAAAAAATGTGCATTTAAACCATTTGTTTATTTATGTTTAGGTGAATTGCTCACAGCAAGCGTTTGGATGCTGAGCATCGAGGGTCAGGTGGTTGTGCCTCCACATCCCAACTTCGTGGCTGGAATGGCAGCTTTGTTTTCTAGCTACTACAACTTCAATCTGGTGTACCAGGAGCAAGCATCTTGCACACTGGAATTCATTCAAAGGTAACTATGTGCTTAAAGTAGAATGCGGTTGATCATTATTTTGTAAAGTTTGCTATTATGAGTAACAGAGATTTTATTTTGCTTTAATTGTACTTACAGTAAATCCCTTTAACATGATTTTTGAGTTCATAAAAAGGCTAAGTTAGCAGTTATTTACCCAAATGCTTTATATCATTGCAGAACCAATTCATTGTATAATAATGGCAGTCATTCTAAGAGCTGCTTAACTCTGTTTCGTTGTTTTTCAAACATTGACAAAAAAGATCTATTTGATTATACATTTTGAAAATGAGTTCTGCATTGGGGTAAACTGAGCATTTAGGTGAATAAACTGCAAACTTGCTTTGTTCTTTTTTTAAAATTGCATTCACAAGAAATCCCAGATGAAAGTTCATTTTACAGTTATGCATGATTTTCTATGCCCACCCAGCCCCCACCCTCCGCCACTATGGCGCAGTGATGCTCAAATCAAACACACTAAAAAGGATCTGTATGCATATACTGTATATACACACACGCATGCATATACACACCCACATACATATACTGATACATAAACATAGACATACCATACACACCTACCTACATAGGTTTTTTTTATTTAATAATTTTAACCACAGGTTTAATCTTATGATGGACATGTGTTGTGATATTTAAACAAACGATCCATCAACAGCGAAATAAAAGCCCCTTATTTACGAGACCGTTCTGAGAGACCTCCAACTTACAGCGGGGGCGTCCCAGCATGACAGGCGGCCGGCGAGCAAGTGATCCCGGCCGCCACCATGCTGGCTGTACGGTCACTTTATGGAGCTTCTCAACTCCGAAAACTTTGGAGCAAATTGTCAATTCGGCAACGATTTTCGGAAGACTGCCTATATTCGAAATCTACAACAGTTAATTTCTTGCCTAAAACGCTGTCAGAAGTGAATTTAATGATGAATAAGATGGTGACAATTGTTAAGTTGTCTCACTATTGCTCTGTCTGCAAGTTCCAAGTTGGCAGTGGGCATGAGAGGTGTAATGATTCCGTTTGACTCCCAAGACAAGACAATGCTCACCTGACTGGCCAATAGGAATGTGGCCCCGCCCATGACAATATTTTCACAGCGAGAGCAAAATCCTGACACGAGAAAAAAATGACATCGAGAGCAAGGACTTGGGTTTTGAGAGCGAGAAGAAAAGCGTTTTGAGAGAAAATGTTTTCACACTGATAGCAAAAAATATATTTGAGAGTTTAAAAAAGTATTTTGAGAGAGATTTTTTTTTCTCAGAAATAATTTTAAAAATTTCAAATTTATATTTTTTATGTTCTATGAAAAAATACATTCTCTCAAAACTTTTTTTAGTCTCAAATATTATTATTTGTTGCTATTCGTATGAAAACTTTTTCTCAAATATTTTTTTTCTCTCATAAAATGCTTTTTTGCTATCAGTGTGATAACATTTTTTTTCTCTCTCAGATCATTTATTTTCTCGCATGTAATAAAGACACAAATCTAGCTCCATACACCATCACAAGATGAATACACAAGTTGTATGAAAAGGAAAGTACGGTGGCCGACAGCGCCCTGAAAACACATACAAATAGACAAAACACAAGCAAATTCAGAAAAAAACTTCATTAATTTGACAACACATGCGCAGCATTCAGCAAACTCACTGCAAATACACACAACACAACCAAATACAACCCCAAATCAGAAAAAGTTGGAACAGTATGAAAAACACAAATAAAAAAGAAAGTAGTGATTTCTAAATGTACTTTGACTTGTATTTCATTGCAGACAATACAACAGCACATAATTCAATGTGTTCCTCATGAGTTTTATTGTTTTTGTTTCAAAAAAACAAAATTCCTATTTTGGTTCTTGCAACACATTTCAAATAAAGTTGGAACAGTAAAGCATTTACCACTTTGTAATGTTGCCATTCCTTTTCACAACACTTAAAAGACGTTTAGGAACTGAAGACACCAAGTGATGAAGTGTTTCAGGTGTAATTTTGTCCCATTCTTGCTGCAAACAAGTCTTAAGGTGGGCAACAGTACGGGGTCTTCGTTGTTGCATTTTGCGCTTCAAAATGCGCCACACATTCTCTATTGGAGACAGGTCGGGACTGCAGGCAGGCCAGTCAAGTACCCGTATCCTCTTCCTCCGCAGCCAGGACTTTGTAATGTGTGCAGAATGTGGTTTTGCATTATCTTGTTGAAATATGCATGGACGTCCCTGGAAAAGATGTCTTCTTGAAGGCAGCATATTGTGCTCCAAAATCTCCATGTACTTTTCAGCATTAATGGTGCCATCACAGAAGTGCAAGTTACCTTTGCCAAGGGCACTGACACAACCCCATACCATGACAGACCCTGGCTTTTGGACTTGTTGCTGGTAACAGTCTGGATGATCCTTTTCTTCTTTGGTCCGGAGCACACAGCGTCCATTTCTCCCAAAAAAATACCTGAAATACTGATTCATCTGACCACAGTACACGTTTCCACTGTGTGATGGTCCATTCCAGATGCCTCCGAGCCCAGAGAAGTCGACGGCACTTCTGGACACTGTTAACATAGGGCTTCCTTTTGACACAGTACAGTTTTAACTGGCATTTGTGGCTGTAACTACGTATTGTGGTACTTGACAAAGGTTTGCCAAAGTAGTCCTGAGCCCATGTGGTGATATCGCTTATAGATGAATGACGATTCTTGATGCAGTGCTGAGGGATCGGACATCACGGTTGTTCAGCTTAGGCTTGCGCCCTTGTCCTTTACGCACTGAAATTCCTCCTCATTCCTTCCATTCTTTTAATTATGTTATGCACTGTTGAAGGCGAAATAAGCAAATGTCTTCTTATCTTTCTTTGAGGAACATTGTTTTTAAACATTTCAATAATTTTCTCACATATTTGTTGGCAAACTGGCGATCCTTGGCCCATCTTTGCTCCTAAAGGATTAGACCTTTCTTGGATGCTGCTTTTGTACCAAATCATAATTACAATCACCTGTTGACATCACCTGTTTCAATTCACATCATTATTTAACCAATTTACCTGATTACTAGCCCTAAATTGCTCCTGTCCCAACCTTTTTTGGAATGTGTTGCATGTCTGAATGACAGGAAAGGATGTATATTTACCAATGAAATTAAGATGACCAGACAAAACATGAAATATTTTGTGTTCACACTGTCTGCAATGAAATACAAGTCAAAGTACATTTAGAAATCACTACTTTCTTTTTTTATTTGTGTTTTTCATACTGTCCCAACCTTTTCTGATTTGGGGTTGTACTTTAGTTCATATTTCAGAACATTTAAAATAAAATTGCGCTATACACTACTTTTGAATTCATTATTGGATTTTGCGTATAACAATGCGATTAATCGCGATTAAAACTTTTAATCGTTGCCTAGCCCTAATTATATTATACAATTAATATGTTTACTTTGTAGACAGTATCAGTTAGAAGGCATTGCATTTTGAACAATAAATTATAAACCTATGGTCTGGATCACCAACCAGGCAAAACAGGCAACTACCCCTGGGTCCACAAACACCCCACACCATGAAGGCATGTCACTTGGTACTGGTCATTTCAGTAGTTGCATATTTATTTGGGAATTTGCACCTCTAAATGGACTCTAGAATAAAAATCTTATGATGAAAATATAATGATTCATATTTATTCTGTTATTTAACAAATACTGCATTTATATATTATATTATATTACATACATTTCCATCCATCCATCGTCGTCCGCTTATCCGTGGTCGGGTCGCGGGGGGAGCAGCTCCAGCAGGGGACCCCAAACTTCCCTTTCCCGAGCCACATTAACCAGCTCTGACTGGGGGATCCCGAGGCGTTCCCAGGCCAGGTTGGAGATGTAATCCCTCCACCTAGTCCTGGGTCTTCCCCGAGGTCTCCTCCCAGCTGGTCGTGCCTGGAACACCTCCCTAGGGAGGCGCCCAGGGGGCATCCTTACCAGATGCCCGAACCACCTCAACTGGCTCCTTTCGACGTGAAGGAGCAGCGGCTCTACTCCGAGCTCCTCACGGATGACTGAGCTTCTCACCCTATCTCTAAGGGAGACGCCAGCCACCCTCCTGAGGAAACCCATTTTGGCCGCTTCTATCCTGGATCTCGTTCTTTCGGTCATGACCCAGCCTTCATGACCATAGGTGAGGGTAGGAACGAAAACTGACCGGTAGATCGAGAGCTTTGCCTTCTGGCTCAGCTCTCTTTTCTTCACAACAGTGCGATAAACTGAATGTAATACCGCCCCCGCTGTGCCGATTCTCTGACCAATCTCCCACTCCATTGTCCCCTCACTCGCGAACAAGACCCCAAGGTACTTAAACTCCTTCACTTGGGGTAAGGACTTATTCCCTACCTGGAGAAGGCACTCCATCGGTTTCCTGCTGAGAACCATGGCCTCAGATTTAGAGGTGCTGATCCTCATCCCAGCCGCTTCACACTCGGCTGCAAACCAATCCAGTGAGTGCTGAAGGTCACAGGCCGATGATGCCATCAGGACCACATCATCTGCAAAGAGCAGCGATGAGATCCCCAGCCCACCGAACTGCAACCCCTCCCTACCACGACTACGCCTCGATATCCTGTCCATAAATACTATGAACAGGATTGGTGACAAAGCGCAGCCCTGGCGGAGGCCAACCCTCACCTGGAACGTGTCCGACTTACTGCCGAGAACCCGGACACAGCTCTCGCTTTGGTCATACAGAGATTGGATGGCCCTGAGAAGGGACCCCCTCACCCCATACTCCCGCAGCACCTCCCACAATGTCTCCCGGGGGACCCGGTCATATGCCTTCTCCAGATCCACAAAACACATGTAGACTGGATGGGCATACTCCCAGGCTCCCTCCAGGATCCTTGCTAGAGTAAAGATCTGATCCGTTGTTCCAGGACGGAATCCGCATTGTTCCTCTTCAACCTGAGGTTCGACTATCGGCCGAACCCTCCTTTCCAGCACCTTGGAGTAGACTTTACCAGGGAGGCTGAGAAGTGTGATACCCCTGTAATTGGTACACACCCTCTGGTCCCCCTTTTTGAACAGGGGAACCACCACCCCGGTCTGCCACTCCTTTGGCACTGTCCCAGACTTCCACGCAATATTGAGTAGGCGTGTTAACCAAGACAGCCCCTCCACACCCAGAGCTTTCAGCATTTCTGGACGGATCTCATCAATCCCTGGGGCTTTGCCACTGTGGAGTTGTTTGACTACCTCAGTGACCTCCACCAGGGAAATAGACGACAATCCCCCGTCATCCTCCAGCTCTGCCTCTAACAAAGAGGGTGCATCAGCTGGATTTAGGAGTTCCTCAAAGTGCTCCTTCCACCGCCCTATTACCTCCTCAGCTGAGGTCAACAACATCCCATCCTTACTGTACACAGCTTGAATGGTTCCCTGCTTCCCCCTTCTGAGGTGGCGGACGGTTTTCCAGAAGCGCCTTGGTGCCGACCGAAAGTCCTTCTCCATGTCTTCTCCGAACTTCTCCCACACCCGCTGCTTTGCCTCTTTCACGGCAGAGGCTGCAGTCCTTTGGGGCCCTTCGGTACCTTGCAACTGCCTCCGGAGTCCTCTGGGATAACATATCCCGGAAAGACTCCTTCTTCAGTCGGACGGCTTCCCTGACCACCAGTGTCCACCACGGTGTTCGAGGGTTACCGCCCCTTGAGGCACCTAAGACCCTAAGACCACAGCTCCCTGCCGCAGCTTCAGCAATGGAAACTTTGAACATTGTCCACTCAGGTTCAATGCCCCCAGCCTCCACAGGGATGCACGAAAAGCTCCACCGGAGGTGTGAGTTGAAGGTCTGTCGGACAGGAGCTTCCTCCAGACATTCCCAATTTACCCGCACCACCCGTTTGGGCTTACCAGGTCTGTCCAGAGTCTTCCCCCACCCCCTGACCCAACTCACCACCAGATGGTGATCAGTTGACAGCTCCGCCCCTCTCTTCACCCGAGTGTCCAAAACATACGGCCTCAGATCAGATGAAACGATTATAAAATCGATCATTGACCTTCGGCCTAAGGTGCTCTGGTACCAAGTACACTTATGAGCATCCCTATGTTCGAACATGGTGTTTGTTATAGACAATCCATGACTAGCACAAAAGTCCAATAACAGACAACCACTCTGGTTTAGATCAGGGAGGCCGTTCCTCCCAATCACGCCTCTCCATGTGTCTCCGTCATTGCCCACATGTGCGTTGAAGTCCCCCAGCAGAAACAGGACTCCATTCAAGGTCTCCAAGAAGGCCGAATACTCTGAACTCTTGTTTGGTGCATATGCACAAACAACAGTCAGAGTTTTCCCCCCAACAACCCGCAGGCGTAGGGAGGTGACCACCTCGTCCACCAGGGTAAACTCCAACGTTACGGCGCTCAGCCGGGGACTTGTGAGTATCCCCACACCCCCCTGGCGCCTCACACCCTGGGCAACTCCGGAGAAGAAAAGAGTCCAACCCCTCTCCAGGAGTACGGTTCCAGAACCGAGACTGTGTGTAGAGGTAAGCCCCACCAGATCCAACTGGTAGCGCTCCACCTCACGCACAAGTTCCGGCTCCTTCCCCCACAGCGAGGTGACATTCCACATCCCCAGAGCCAGCCTCTGCTGCCCGGGTCTGGTCCGTCGAGGCCCCTGACCTTCACCGCCACCCGTGTGGCAGCGCACCCGATCCCAGCGGTTCCTCCCACAGGTGGTGGGCCCATGGGCTGGAGAGATAGGTGCCACGTAGCTTTTTCGGGCTGTGCCCGGCCGGGCTCCGTGGCAAACCCGGCCACCAGACGCTCTTTGTCTGGCCCCTCACCTGAGACCACTTTGCCATGGGAGACCCTACCAGGAGCACAAAGCTCCAGACAACACAGCCCTCAGGTTCATAGGGAAACCCAAACCTCTCCACCACGATAAGGTGATGGTTCCCGGAGAGGTTATTGTGATGACTGCTTATTGTGTGTGTGTGTGTGTGTGTGTGTGTGTGTGTGTGTGTGTGTGTGTGTGTGTGTGTGTGTGTGTGTGTGTGTGTGTGTGTGTGTGTGTGTGTGTGTGTGTGTGTGTTGTGTGTGTGTGTGTGTGTATGTGTGAATGGAGTAGGCTGCAGTACTTCGTTATATCCACTGTATCGATGGAGGACAGCAGACGTACTGTACATCACTCATAGTACAGACAGTGACTGTAGCAATGGACAGAGGCCTGTGTGTGTGTATGTGTGTGTGTGTGTGTGTGTGTGTGTGTGTGTGTGTGTGTGTGTGTGTGTGTGTGTGTGTGTGTGTGTGTGTGTGTGTGTGTGTGTGTGCGTGCGTGCGTGCGTGTGTGTGTGTGTGTGTGTGTGTGTTTAGACAGCAGTGAAGAACTGCGCTACAAAGCCAAATAGGCCAAACTGGCCAGAGCCCTGAGTGTTAAACTACATATATGTACAGTCTGTTTTTACTTTTACATTTGGCAGGTTCAACTTTGATGGGGGCTTACCCTCTTATTATTATGAGTGTTATGAGTTGTTTGTGTGTGTGTGTGTGTGTGTGTGTGTGTGTGTGTGTGTGTGTGTGTGTGTGTGTGTGTGTGTGTGTGTGTGTGTGTGTGTGTGTGTACAGTACATAAAGTGCAGTAATTTCACGCTCCTCTAGCTCAGGCGAAGCTGCAGCCTCTGATCGTCCACCCTCCTCTCTGCTCTAATGACTATTGATTATTAATTGACTCTTTCATGAGATGTGAGCTCCTCTGATTGGTTTCATATCACAAAGTTCACATGAAAGTCTGATCAACCTGATTCATGAGTTCATTATGGTTTTATTGAAGTGCTCAGTGGACTGCCGCAGCTGAGCAAGAACAAAGGAAAACTGCACATTTCATCCTCACTGTAAAGGTGTTTTCACAAAAGACATTTTTAATATTTTAATAATTTACATCTGGTAAATATGTTCAATAATGCAAATTAGACAGGTGGGACTGGCTGACTTGTTAACTACTGTCACAAAAAACTCAGACAGAGGACTCGAATGCACGACACAACAACTGTGGTTTCCGATGGAAAAAAAGGTGTTTCTTTATTGTACAAAGGAGTACAATAAGCAGGCAACAGTATCCAAATCACAAGGCAGAGGCTTAGTCAAAAACACAGGCACTGGTCAAAACCATAGACTGCATATTCTATGGTCAAAACTCACTCACTGGAACAAACACTAGGACCAAGAGCTAGAATGCAAGACACAGATGTAGAAGACGAACTGGCACTGAACAAAGGGAAAGGCAGTGTACTGTATAAATACATGAGGGAGGAAGTGAGACAATTAGACATAGGTGCAGGATGGGGCAGGTAATCAGACAAGGCAGCAAGGCAGACGAAGACCAGAAAGTAAGTGACCTACAGTAGCAACAGGAGCTGGATGGGACAGCTACTACTTGTAAAGTACTTGCAGAAACTCTCTCCTTCACTGAGCAACCATTTCGTAGCTACGTACAAATGGCTCATGAGAACAGCCTGAGCTGATCGAGTCAGAGCTAGTTTTACTGCCAGTATTATATATACAGTTTGCCTGGTGGTTTAGTTCAGTGGTTCCTAATCACGAGGTTTGATGTAAAATCTTCATTTTAAATATAACTATATAATTAGAAGTATAACCTAGCATTCAAATGAAAAAGAAACTATCAAAATGTACACAGACCCATTTGTAAATTACAGACGCAACCAATCAGGACGAGGATCAGTGTCCATTGTAAATGACAGACAGTGCAACCAATCTGTATGAGGATCAGTGTCCAACATGTACCTACCCTTTCCGTTTCAGTCTTACTAATGCTGTCGTGTTGTGGCAAAATGCTGTTGTGTTGTGGGATTTGCTGTCACATTGTGGGATTTGCTGCCGGGGTTTGCACTTCAGGGCCACCGTATAAAATAGAAATACTCAAGTAAACTATAATATAAATTTCCCAAATTACTTTCCACCAATGCTATAGTACATGCAACAGCAGCTGGCCCAGAGGTACTGCACAGTCTCAGCTGGTTTTACAAGATGAATATTGATGACCAACAATTCATATCATAACTCCAGATGAAAAAAATAATAATATATAAATCTTTATGAAACTGGTACAGCAGTGATGTTCTACCCTACTTTAAAGCTGTCTCCATGCTCTGCCCCAAAAATACATTACAGGTGTGACTGCCCTACTTTGAATCAGCAGCTGTTTCCAAACCCTCTTTCACTTTTTGAAAATGCAGTACACAGATACACATAAAGAAGAAAGTTTAGGCAGGAAAACCACATTTAATCTAATGCTTTGAAACACGTGGAGGTTGGAAAATATTGTGAAACAGGCAAGTAAGACAGTAGATGAACAGTGTCATCTACACAAAGCCAGATGTATTATTACTGGAAAACTATAGAACCATCATTTCTTCATATTGTAGCCCATGCTTACATTTGGAAAGTTGTTTATTTAAAAATGACACAGTGCATATAATATAGCTATTAATTTATGTAATGCATGCTTTCTGTTGTATTTGAAATGGAGGATTCCCTTGAAGACACTATAAATTGAAGTGAAGTCAATTAAAATTCAGACGTGCAGTAAAGTGAATTAAATTGAAGTACAATGTGGTGAAGTGAAGTGCAGGGAAAGGAGTGAGGTGAAGTACAATACAGTGCTGTGAAGTGGAATGAGGTAAAGTGAGGTGCAATGCAGTGAAGGCAAGGCAAGGCAGCTTTATTTGTATAGCACATTTCAGCAACAGGGCATCTGGATGCCCCCTGGGCGCCTCCCTAGGGAGGTGTTCCAGGCACGTCCAGCTGGGAGGAGGCCTCGGGGAAGACCCAGGACTAGATGGAGGGATTATATCTCCACCCTGGCCTTGGAACGCCTCGGGATCCCCCAGTCAGAGCTGGTTAATGTGGCTCGGGAAAGGGAAGTTTGGGGTCCCCTGCTGGAGCTGCTCCCCCCGCGACCCGACCCCGGATAAGCGGACAAAGATGGATGGATGGATTTCAGCAACAGGACAATTCATAGTGCTTTGCATAAAACATTAAAGAGCAGTTAAAAACAATTATAAAATACAAGAATAAAAATTGCAGTGCAGTATAAAAAATTAACAATTATTTAAAGAAAGACAGCATAAAAAAGAAAGCCTTCAGCCTTGATATAAAAGAACTGAGAGTTGAGAGCTGCAGTTTCCTGGGAGTTTGTTCCAGATATGTGGTGCATAACTGAATACTGCTTCTCCCTGTTTAGTTCTGACTCTGGGGACAGAAAGCAGACCTGTCTCAGACGACCTGAGAGGTCTGGGTGGTTCATAATGTAGCAGATCAGAAATGTATTTTATATATACATTTATTATATATATATTGCAGTGGTGCAATGTAGTATAGTGAAGTAAAGTGAAGTGAGGTAGAGTCAGTGATGGTACATGTCCACTGGCTAGCGTCATTTCCACGCTTCCCCTTCATTGTCTATGTGAGCAGCTGTGCTGTCAAGTAAAGTGAAGTGCAATGCAGTGCTGTGAAGTGCATTAAAGTAAAGTTAAATAAAATAAATCTCTATGCAGAGAGTTACAGTTAAGTGTAATGCAGTGACATGAAGTAAAGTTAAGGACATTGCAGTGAAGTAAATTAAAAGTAAAATAGAAAGAAAAACAAAAAGAAGTAAAGTAAAATAGAAATAAAGTTAATTTAAGTGAATGAAATATAAAGTGAAGTAAAGTGAAATAAAGTGTATTTGTATGCACTTTGTATGCAGTGAATTACAGTGAATGACATGCAGTGGACTCAAGTGAAGGAAACTAAAGTGAACTGAAGTAAAGTATGTACAGTATTGTGAAACAAAGTGATGAGAAGTGAAGGGTAGTCAGTAATAAACTCTCCTCTGTCTCCATGTTGGGTCTATTATTTGAATGAAATGTTACCAAGCTGGCTTGGTTTAAACTCTCATGTACTGGTTTTAGTTTCTAGTGGAGTTCTCAAAGTTGCATACCATATCATACCAAGCGTTATACTTTCTTCTGGTGCAATAGTAGCTGTCGACAGTCATGTATGGGTATGGAGGATAATCCAAAAAAGCATGGACACTTATCTGGACAGACACGTTGCTGTTTGGTTATTTTTTTGTTTCATTTTCCACTGCTTTGAACAGCTCAAATAAAATTCCATTCATCTCTGCTGTACTGGGTGGAGGGAGAAATCTCAGTGGCAAGTATTTCAAACCCTCAGCAGATTATTTGCATTACAAGATTACATGCTATAATATGACAGCAGTGATAGGCAGAATAGTGGTCCATATGTTTTCTGTGTGAGACAGAGTGTAAAATAGTGACAGCCAGTGACTCTTCAGGGCTAAGAGGGATGAAGATGCATCATTACAGGGTCAGCTGTTGTCTGAAGAAAAAATAAATCCTGATGGCCTGTTTTATCTCGCGGAAGCTGATACAGCAATATCTTCATTCTGGATCTCTCCTCATCTCCTCCCTCACTTCTCTCTCTCCTTTCAGTATCATTTTACTCCTCGTCTATCTGTTACACTCACATCTCCCACCCTGACTTCTTTTCTTTCTCTCATCTTGTTTCCATAATTTAACTGATTCCCAAACCCTCTTACTTTTTTTGTTTCACTTTTCTCTCGTCTGTTCTGTTCTTCCATCTTCCCTAAAAAGCAGTTTTATATATTAGTTATAAGTTATTGTTTAGTTTTTGTGTGTAACCAAATAAGTTATTATTGTCGGCACTTACTGTTTCCTCTGGCCTCATGTCTCTGACAGCAGCACTGTAGGCTATTATACCAAATCTGTAGGCATTAAAATTGATATAATCCCTCCACCTAGTCCTGGGTCTTCCCCGAGGCCTCCTCCCAGCTGGACGTGCCTGGAACACCTCCCTAGGGAGGCGCCCAGGGGGCATCCTTACCAGATGCCCGAACCACCTCAACTGGCTCCTTTCGACGTGAAGGAGCAGCGGCTCTACTCCGAGCTCCTCACGGATGACTGAGCTTCTCACCCTATCTCTAAGGGAGACGCCAGCTACCCTCCTGAGGAAACCTTTCCAATATGAACACAATAAATACTCAAAACCTGCTTAAAATGAGTGTTGTTGTTGTTGTTGTGTGGTCTGGATTAGGTACAGAGTTGCTAACACTAGCAATTACTGAATCTAACCAGTTGAAATGTCTGCTGTTGAATGTCTCAAGCAAAGATGTACTATGATATTCACATTTTGCTCAACAATAAAATCACCACACATCTACTGGCATTGATTTAGTTTTACATTTGGAAAACACTGTGGAGAAAAACTGCAACACTGACTGTAACTCCCCCCCCCCCCCCCCCCCTTCTCTCTCTCTCTCTGTGGTGCATGTGTGTGTGTGTCTGTGTGTGTGTGTGTGCGTATGTGTGTGTGTTTGTGTGTGTGTGTGTGTGTATGTATGTGTGTGTGTGTGTGTGTGTGTGTGTGTGTGTGTGTGTGTGTGTGTGTGTGTGTGTGTGTGTGTGTGTGTGTGTGTGTGTGTGTGTGTGTGTGTGTGTGTGGTTCAATCAGGCCTTAAGACCAGTAGAAAGGTCACTGTTGAAATACCAGCAGCAATGGCAGCCTATCTTTCTGTATGATGTTTTCATGTGTCTATAGAGCATCTTACTGTCTGTCTGTTTGCTGTGTAAGATGATTGACAATCAATGACAATATAAATAGTTTTATACCTTAAACCCAGATATATAATGTAGGGATATTGTTCTTATTAATTACATCCATCAATTAAATCCATCCATTGGATTACATAAAGAAGTGTATGTAATGAAACCAGTGTGATTATTTTTGATATGTTAGCAGCATGGCTTTAAGGATGGCAATGTCAGAATGTTAGTCGGTCCACCATATGGTCCCGAGTAAACTATTGGATGGATTTCCATTCAATTTAGTACACATATTAATGTCTTCAATGTGATTTTATCACTCTATAATAGAGGGTGGATACCCGACCCAAGCCCACCAGGCCGGGTTCAGACAGATATTTAGAAATGATGTTCAGGTACGGGCTCGGTCACATCAGCGCACCTCTTTTGCTAGCCTGTGTTAACGTACGCTTGTTGCCCCGAGTGCGCTGATGCGCTCATCTGTTGACATTTCCGAATGCCTTCCTACAGTTGTGTAAAAGTCCAAAAGTGGGCTTTCCACACAAACAAACGTACATGTGTCATTGGTATGAGCACTTTTTAAAATTTTAAGATGGTGAACATAGCAAAACATTACACTTGCTAAACATCAGCATGTTCGCATTAGCATCGTGAGCATGTTAGCATGCTAACATTAGGATTTAGCCCAAAGCACTACTGACACTGTGCATACCACACAGAGCTGCTTTAGCATGGCTGTAATATTGTTGATATAGATACTACAGCTTCTTAAAAAATAATCTTTCTACATCTGTGTAATACAGTTTTTTACAATCACTTTGCTACTAATTTCAGAACCTTGACGTAATTTTTCAAAACTCTAGACACAAAACTCAAAACGATCATCACTTGTAACACAGACTGTCCAATGTTCAAAACATTAAATAAATCTTGCACTTGCACAATCATTGTTTCAAAAAACAAATGGATTGTGAAATACCATTGAAACGTTACTTTAGATCACCCACACACAAGCTACCCATACTCACTGGGTCATTGTTCGTACAATCATTAAATATTGCAGTACAAAATAGGTGATACATGTTTCATTATGGTACTAGATGTAAATACATCCCTGTAAAAGTACTGCAGCAGTAGAGAGAATACTACAGACACAGTGGAATCATTGAACAAAACCTGAAATGTATTGAAGAAAAACAATACAATACGATCACAACATAGGTTTATTAGAATCAAAGCAAAATAATTAGCTACAAAATAGAAAAGAAAAGACAGTACTGTAAAACATCAAATGCAGTGTTCCTCAACTTGCTTATACTGTAAAAAGCAAAACAAAGGAGTGATTACTGTACTTCTACATATTCATCAACTCTGTCTTTGGATTTGGCCGCAGGTTCTCATCTACATCACAATTAGCCAAACATCTTGGAAAAAACCTTCGGGCATGGCGAACAATGTGGTACACACACACACACACACATATATATATATATATATATATATATATATATATATATATATATATATATATATATATATATATATATATCATCAGTAACAAGTTTGCAGAATTGGACAAGCAATTCCAAGGGCCTGCATGCATACAGTGCAGTACTGTCAATACTGTAAATTGTCTCAAAGGTGGTACATGGGACCATAGAAACAGTGTCTGATAAGCAGTAGTACATTACAGTAAAGGTAGTACATGGGACCATAGAAACAGTGTCTGATAAGCAGTAGTACATTACAGTAAAGGTAGTACATGGGACCATAGAAACAGTGTCTGATAAACAGTAGTACGTTACAGTAAAGAATGATGATGAAATATTACATCCATAGATAATGTAGTCTGATTGGTTCATGCTCCACACTAATTGGTGACAATGAATCTCGTTATCTTGAAACTTTCATGATCTAAACATGGAATATTGTTTGTCTGTTTCCATGCAACTATGCATTAAGAGTAATGCAACAGTTACTTATCATTTTGAGTAGTTGTATCGATTGATAGTTAGATCATTAATACATCATTAATCATTAATCTGAAATGTAATGTGTGAATTGCTTTTTGAAATAGTAGTACTTTAAGTTGTGTCATATTAAACAGGTGATCTTTGTTAAATGAACAAATGATCTTTGGTTTATGTGTATTGTATCCAAGCAATTGAAAAAAGTGTTAGAGTTTTGTAAAATGTGTATTTAGATCATTGGTTGTGAGTTTTGTGTCTAGAGTTTTGAAAAATGACATCAAGGTTCTGAAATTAGTGCCAAAGTGACTGTAAAAAACTGTATGTAGGGCTGTCAAAATAACGTTTCTTGTAACTTTTCCTCTGCTACAACACGGTAAAGTTCAACCTGACATTGTTGAAATAGAACAGCTAATATTGGTAGAGAAAGCAACAAGTTAGAAGACTGCTGAGTCGGGCATGTGTGTGTGTGTGTGTGTGTGTGTGTGTGTGTGTGTGTGTGTGTGTGTGTGTGTGTGTGTGTGCGTGTGTGTGTGTGCGTGCGTGCGTGTATGTGTGAGGACACTTGAGTGTAAAAGACAGTTAAACATGCATTAAACATTCTGGTCCAGGCCTAGTCTCACGTTGCCAGACCTATCTCCACAGCGCAGTGAAGTAGGCTCAGGCTACACCACACATATATTGTGGGATAGGAGAAAAAAATGTTCTGGGTTGTTTGCATATCTTTAAACCAATCACAGTTGCCTGCAGCGGCGCTAAGCTAAGCTCCGGACACAGCAACGGTGGCTCTGCAAAATGGTCTTGGGAAAAACATTGTTTTGGTGAAACATTTGCACCCTGAAAAAGAAAACGCCACATACAATATTATTGAAGGTAACTGTTCACACAATAACGTGAGTCATTTAAATTAGCTGAATACATGGTTAAACATAATTTGCTCTGACCAGTGTATCGCTGTGTGTACTTCGTCCATAGCAATTCCACCAATTGGTCCCAGAACGTCCCAGTTAGAGTAAATGCCGTAAATATTTACAATTATTTCCCAAATGAACCAAGCAGGCCTGCCTTATTGCACAATCCAAATTTTCTTCAAAACTTGCTATTTTCAGCGTGTAGCTTGCTAGCTCTGAGTTTGTTGTTGTTTCCCGTACTGAAGGAATTTTGAGAAAGGGCAACACACAGAGAGCAGAAAGTGAGGGGCAAAGCCTGACGTCAGCCGGAAGCCAGATGTCAGGCTTTACCCTGGAAATGTACTTCCGTTGATCCAGACTAGATCTTGAAAAAAAATTTAATTTTTGAAAATGCTTCTTACAAGAAATATTGATAGGCTTTATGTGATTCATTTAGAATTATTATATATAGCATGAAATTAATTATATCCTTTTTTATTTGCTTTACAGCCCTAGTAATAAGTAAAAATTTCTTAGATAATAAGATTATTTCATTTTCAACATTGAGGCTTCATTATCCATTTGAGCTTTCATATTGTAGCCTACACCTGGCATGTTCGTAACACTCATATCAGAACATATTAAAACATTCAAACACTTATAAGAACATATTAGAGTGTGGTCTAGACCTACTCTATTTGTAAAGTGTCTCGAGATAACTCTTTATTTATATTCTATATTATGATTTCATACTATAAATACAATTGAATTGAAATTGAATTAAACTCGCATAGGCCCTATGTCAAATACATTTAATATAAATGTTCACTTGAGCAGAAAACGTAGCCTTTGTATTTGTATATTTTCATGTTTGTCAAGATGTTTGAGTTCAGACCGATTGCCTATGTCCTGTAACCCCCCCCCCTGCTTCCTCTCTAGCTGCGTAGAGCTCCGCCTCGGATGCTGCTGCTGCTGTTTATATAACCGCCATACAAGAGCTGCGTCTCCCTAAAGCGACACACCGGTTTTATTAATTAGACTACCGGAGAGAGGACGAGAGACACGCCGAGGATGCAGATGAAGAGAGGGAACAGCATCTGACGGTCGCCACCGTCTTCTCCCTGCAGGACGCCGCGTGTCGCCGCTTCATTTCACCACTTTATGATGCCGGCTTTAATCTGACCCTGCATGCCGGCAGAAAAACCTCCCAAGACCCCCCTCCTCCCTCCTCTGTTCTCCATTCTGCGAAGCATTGGCTGTCAATGCGTCACACGTTCTTCCTGCGTCGTTTCTTCCGCGGACGCGTCGCAGCCTTCTTGCCTCATATTTAGGCTATGCAATAGGCTGCAAAAACGAGGCCTCCCGCTCTTCACTCCTGCTCCACTCTGTAGCCTTCATGTCCTCTGTGTCAAGCTTCAATAAATGCGAGGTTTGCACGTCCTTGATCGCCCGTCTGGCCTTCTACGTTTCTGCGTTCCTCTCCGCCGCCCATGCGTCGCCGCTTCCGCGCCACCGCATCTGCCCCTCCTCCCCACATGGACTCTGAAATCTACGTGAAGCGCGCGTCGCCTTCGCGTCTACGCCCTCGCTTTACCGCTGATGCGGTGCGCCTGGGGGCTGCCTGTCGCTTCGTCCTGGCCGGCCAGTGATCCTCTGGTCCGGGTCGGGGGGCTTGTGTCCGCAGAGAGGCAGGATGGTGCGGATCGCCAGCGCGCTGGGTCTCGTCATGTTCAGCGTGGCGCTGCTCATCCTGTCGCTCATCAGCTACGTGTCCATCAAGAAGGATTTTCTGCTCAGCACCCCCAGATACGGACCTAATGGAGGACCCAGGATGTCCATGTTCCACGCTGGGTTTCGGTGAGTCCAGGCCTGGCTGTAGAGCTGTAGATGTAGGCTATATGCTGACTGTTGGTTTGCATCAGATCAGCTGAGTGTTTGGATTTATTTTTAGTTATCTCAGGTGTATACATGCTGACAAGGTAGAAAAACAGCTGAATGTGACCTACAGTTGATATGCTACAGTATGTACCTTCTAACTGCCAATTTTTGGTTGTCTTAAATCCTCATACTGTAAATGATTTATTGCTGTTTTTTTTATAGTTTTCCAGTTGGACACCTCTCAGTTATTGCTGGTAGGGTGGAGCAATCTAATCAGAAAGAAATACATAAACATTGTCTACTGAGAAGGCCTCTGTGCTGTCTGAAGCCTGACAGCTCACAGACTGCTCTGCTGTGCTTTCATGAACCATTTTTTCATTCTCTATCGTTGGGGTTATCACTATATGAGAATAGATTTTTAGTTTCTTAGACCATACTGTATTCAAATGTGCATTATTGTCATTTATTCACTAGGGCCAAACATATGTGGACACCTTCATTCACATAATTTAGTGTACTTTTGGTTGGGGGCTGTTTTATGGTTGAATGTATTTAGCAACTGCCTGGATTCAGAGCTACTTACTTCTTTATGATTTAAAAAGTCATCAGATAAGGTGAAAGTTGGTGGGAATCTAACAAGAAAGGAGTACACGTCTGGTTTACATTTTCCAACAGACAGCATTTTAATACATTTTATAATAAATATAAAGTAGAATCACTAATTAGGCAGACATGAGACATCCTATGTCAATGGCGGATGACATTGATTGGCTGATTTGTTTTTAAATGAGGAGACAGCTTTGCCCTAACAAACTGGTCTGAATGTAGTACATGTCATTGTGTTTTCTCAGTTAGTGTAAGAGTGTATCAGCCTGAAGGAAAACAGGGCATCTGTCACTTAATCCTACAGCTGTAAACTAGATCACCTCGTTCCCTCACAGCTCTTATGTCTCTTCTTAAGTCCATTTACTGCCATGTTTCCAATACTTTTATGCACATTATGAAGTGATGAAAAGATTAAAGGAATACAAATTTAAATTGGATAAAACCTTCTAAAATAAATGATATTAACTGTAAGTGTGGTACTTTATGGTATGTAGATGGTCAGATTATGTGTGTGTGTGTGTGTGTGTGTGTGTTTCCTGCATCTGATTCCTGTTCAAACAGGATGTCTGTTCAATTCAATTTTATTTATAGTATAAAATCATAACAGGAGTTATCTCAGGACACTTTACAGATAGAGTAGGTCTAGACCACACTCTATAATTTACAAAGACCCAACAATTCCAGTAATTCCCCAAGAGCAAGCACTAGTGCAACAGTGGCGAGGAAAAAAACTCTTTTAGGAAGAAACCTCGGACAGACCCAGGCTCTTGGTAGGCGTCTGACGGTGCCGGTTGGGGGTGTGATGAACAGTGGCAATAATAGTCACAGTAAAGATAATGAAACCGTGACTAGATATAGTGGTTGTAGTAATTCATGGCATAGCAGGGCACTGCGGGGTGTTACAGGATGTAGCATGGCACAGCACAGCATAGCAGAGCATAGCAGGGCATAGCAGGACACTGCAGGGCACCGCAGAGCGTAGAAGGGCATAGCAGGGAGTGCAGCAGGACCACGGCAACAGCTGGAACCATGATTTTGGTGCCACCCTAATCCAAGGAATCATGCTGGGTGAAAAAAAAACATAAGGACTCTGGGGAATAGACTCCCCAGAGCTAGGTTAGTAACAAACATTTCTGGGACATGGATGCACACAAATGGGAAGAGAGAGGAGAGAGAAGCTCAGTGTGTCAAAGGAAGTCCCCCGGCAGTCTAAAGCTACAGTATAACTAAGAGAGACATGCTAAAGAGAGGATCCTGGTTTGGCTAGAACTCTCCCCAACCGGATCGGGCTGTACTGGCCTGCCTCCCTCTACTTTGATTATATCATTGATCATATGTTAGATGAATCTGACGACTATGAAGAGAAGCAGGTGGGCCGGGCTAGGCGGACGCTGCAACTCCTCACTCCCTAACTACAACCCCAAATCAGAAAAAGTTGGGACAGTATGGAAAACACAAATAAAAAAAGAAAGTAGTGATTTCTAAATGTACTTTGACTTGTATTTCATTGCAGACAATACAGCAGCACATAATTTAATGTGTTCCTCATGCTTTTTATTGTTTTTGTTTCAAAAAAACAAAATTCCTATTTTGGTTCTTGCAACACTTTTCAAAAAAAGTTGGAACAGTAAAGCATTTACCACTTTGTAATGTTGCCATTCCTTTTCACAACACTTAAAAGACGTTTAGGGACTGAAGACACCAAGTGATGAAGTGTTTCAGGTGTAATTTTGTCCCATTCTTGCTGCAAACAAATCTTAAGGTGGGCAACAGTAGGGGGCCTTCGTTGTCGCATTTTGCGCTTCAAAATGCACCACACATTCTCTATTGGAGACAGGTCGGGACTGCAGGCAGGCCAGTCAAGTACCCGTATCCTCTTCCTCCGCAGCCAGGACTTTGTAATGTGTGCAGAATGTGGTTTTGCATTATCTTGTTGAAATATGCATGGACGTCCCTGGAAAAGATGTCTTCTTGAAGGCAGCATATTGTGCTCCAAAATCTCTATGTACTTTTCAGCATTAATGGTGCCATCACAGAAGTGCAAGTTACCTTTGCCAAGGGCACTGACACAACCCCATACTATGACAGACCCTGGCTTTTGGACTTGTTGCTGGTAACAGTCTGGATGATCCTTTTCTTCTTTGGTCCGGAGCACACGGCGTCGAGAAGTCGACCGCGCTTCTGGATACTGTTAACATAGGGATTCCTTTTGGCACAGTACAGTTTTAACTGACATTTGTGGCTGTAACTACATATTGTGGTACTTGACAAAGGTTTGCCAAAGCAGTCCTGAGCCCATGTGGTGATATCGCTTATAGATGAATGATGATTCTTGATGCAGTGCCGCCTGAGGGATCGGAGATCACGGTTGTTCAGCTTAGGCTTGCGCCCTTGTCCTTTACGCACTGAAATTCCTCCTCATTCCTTGAATCTTTTAATTATGTTATGCACTGTTGAAGGTGAAATAAGCAACATTTCAATAATTTTCTTACGTATTTGTTGGCAAACTGGCGATCCTCGGCCCATCTTTGCTCCTAAAGGACTAGACCTTTCTTGGATGCTGCTTTTGTACCAAATCATAATTACAATCACCTGTTGACATCACCTGTTTCAAATCACATCATTTTTTAACCAATTTACCTGATTACTAGCCCTAAATTGCTCCTGTCCCAACCTTTTTTGGAATGTGTTGCAGGTCTGAATGACAGGAGAGGATGTATATTTACAAATGAAATTAAGTTGACCAGACAAAACATGAAATATTTTGTGTTCACATTGTCTGCAATGAAATACAAGTCAAAGTACATTTAGAAATCACTACTTTCTTTTTTTATTTGTGTTTTTCATACTGTCCCAACTTTTTCTGATTTGGGGTTGTATAAGCTTTATCAAAGAGGAGAGTTTTAAGTTTAGTCTCGAATGTGGTGACAGTATCTGCCTCCCGAACCCAGACTGGGAGCTGGTTCCATAGGAGTGGAGCCTGATAGCTAAAGGCTCTGGCTCCCATTCTACTTTTAGAGATTCTAGGAACCACAAGTAACTCTGCATTCTGGGAGCGCAATGCTCTAGTGGGACAATAAGGTACTATGAGCTCTTTAAGATATGATGGTGGTTGACAAGTTTAGAGCTTTGTAGGTCAGGAGGAGGATTTTAAATCCAATCCTGAATTTTACAGGAAGCCAATGCAGAGAAGCTAATACAGGAGAAATATGATCTCTTTTCTTAGTTCTTGTCAGAACACACGCTGCAGCGTTCTGGATCAGCTGGAGAGTCTTAAGGGACTAGATTTGGGCAACCTGATAGTAAGGAATTACAGTAGTCCAGCCTGGAAGTAACAAATGCATGGACTAGTTTTTCAGCATCGTTTTGAGACAGGATGTTCCTAATTTTGGCAATGTTACGAAGGTGAACAAAAGGTTATTCTTGAGGTTTGTTTTAAGTGGGCGTTAAAGGATATATCCTGATCAAAAATAACTCCTAGATTTCTGACAGTAGTGCTGGAGGCCAGGGCAATGCCTGTTGACACCAGAAGAGCTCTCTGATACTTTTTGAAGAGATGTCAGTAGGGCCGCTGCAGTACAGCTCCATGGAAAATCATTCTGTAAATCTTTGTTGTCTAACATGTTTGGTCACTTCGGAGTGTGATGCTAAAATGGCCTCGTTCTGATGAAGGTTTTGGAGGCCAGTGAGCCGTTCCTTGGATCTGATTTACAGCATGAGAGCCACATTCATTTTCCACCCGTCTGTAATAATTTTCCTCCTCGGTCGCCGTCACCATGGGCCAAGGTTAAACTCAGAGTGAGTTACAAGTGAAGGACGGCAGCTTTTCGAAGACAAAACACTATAGTAGACAAATCTATATAAGTATATGAGAGTTTATGATCAGGAACATGGTGACATTTTTGTTTTTGCTCTGTATGCCAGTTGATGGACAAGGTGTTAGTCCATCTGATGGTCTGTCTTTCCTCTGAAAAACGACTGGCCAGAGTACAATGAAAAAGAGTATATTTCAGATTTTCTTGGTAACCCTCGACCTGTCCTCTATCACCACCATCAGACCCAAATTTATACTGGACTCTAATGGTCGGATTTCCACGAAGTTTACTGAATGCGTTGAATACAGGTTTGGGTACGCTTACAAGCGGTTTCGGGCAGGTGCAAAGCAGCGTTCCGAGTATGTTATCATTAAATGACAGAAACGGGGTGCCCTAGTAGCACAACTGGTTGAGCGTGCGCCCCATGTACTAAGGCTCAGCCTTTACCACAGTGACACGGGTTTGAGTCCAACCCAAGGCCCTTTGCTGCATGTCATCTCCCTCCTCTCTTCTCCCTTTCCTGTCTTCAGCTGTCCTATGAAATAAAGGCCAAATAACAATAATTTACAGAAACATTGCATGCAACATATTCCTTCTCTTCCCCTCTCTCTGTCACTCTTTCTCTTTCTTTCTCTCTCTCACCCTCATGTATGCATACACACACACACACACACACACACACACGCACGCAGCCTAATCATCATTAGAGTGTCTAGGTTTTACCTACGAGTTTTTCCCCCATGTGTTTTCTGTAGCTTTTGTTTACACCGCCGCCGTCAGAAAGAAGAGGCTACCATTGATGATATGGCCAACTTAATCATAGAAGAGAGAGAGCTCATGTCTTTAATGAAGGGTTAGAGCAATTCATCTGTTTCTTCAGCCTTAGTCTAAATCAACAACGTTTCAATTACGGGATTGCTCCAATGCCGCCGGAGGTTCCGCCAGATGTCCCTCACCTTCTGCTTTCTTTGTGTTGGCATTCTAAACCTTGGTTGATTTGGGAAACATCCTCCGAGCTAGAACCGACAATCAAATTATATTTATCTTTTTTTTGGAGTAAAATTCTCATCACACACTCGATATCCATTTTAATTCCAGAGCTTGCCTCCCTACATGCACGTTCCAAAACAAGTTCCTTCCCTAGGTTATTTTGCAGAGGCACCGTACCTGTGTCCAGCACTTAGTGCCACCCAAGATGATTGTGATTGGTTTAAAGAAATGGCAGCACATTTTTCTCTTATCCCAGAATGTTGTGTGGACTCGCCACAGGACTAATTCAGCCTAGATCTCCCCACTACTGTGATTGGGGGAGAAAGAGAGTACTCTGGACAGCTCCCTAGCTGTAGCTGCTCCCAGCAGCAGGATCAGCACCTTGGAGAGCGTGGCGGCGCTCAGTCCTAGTCTCTGGCCTTGTCTCAGCCCTGCGATTGTGCTACAATAATGAAGAATAATAATAATAATAATAATAATAATAATAATAACTTTTATTTATATAGCGCCTTTCATGAAACCCAAGGACACTTTACTAAAAACTAATCTCCAGGTCCACTATGACACCTATAAAGAGAGACTTTGCATTATTATTTCAAAATGAGGACTGCAAGGCGGTCCTTCTTCTCTGACATTATTGCCAGAAACATTAATAATTCACGTGCTTTGTTCGCTACTGTCGATAGCTTTTATCTACCAAGGCCTGTAATGAATTTGCCTCCTTCTTCAGAGAAAGAAAATCTGAAAATTAGGCAAACAGTAGATGACTACCCATCAAATACAGGATATGTGTTGTCAGAGTGTCCATGCAAAACAAATTCTAACATGACATAATTTCAAATGATTAACTTTAAAAACCTGGAGGAGATTACATACAACATCTAAAAACCTCCACCTGTTGCCTTGATATCCTGCCGAAGGGGTTCTTCAAAAATGTTTCAAATTGTTTGGCTTCAGATCTCCTGCAGATTGTGAATAAGTCTCTTTTTTCAGGTATCTTCCCACAGGCCCTGAAAACTGCAGTCATCAAGCCACTTTAAAAAAAGAACAATCTAGATACGTCAATAATGAGCAACTATAGGCCGATATCAAACCTTCCATTTCTAAGTAAAATCATTGAAAAAGCGGTTTCTCAACAACTCAGCCTTTTTTTGTCCCAAAACAGTATTTTTGATACATTCCAGTCGGGATTTCGTCCATACCACAGCACTGAGACGGCTCTTGTCAAAGTCTTTAACGACATCCACTTGAACACAGACAATGGTAAAACCACAATCTTAGTATTACTTGATCTCAGTGCTGCATTTGACACGGTAGACCACGACATACTTCTGGACCGATTGGAAAACTGGGTTGGCCTCTCTGGCTCAGTACTAAAGTGGTTTGAATCCTATTTAAAGAAAAGAAACTACTATGTATCTATAGGTAATTATGCATCTGAGTACACAGACATGACGTGTGGAGTTCCCCAAGGCTCTATCTTGGGACCTGTCCTGTTTAATATCTACATGCTTCCACAGCTCAGATTATGAAAAATAATAACATAAGTTACCATAGCTATGCAGACGATACACTACATACATAACCCTGTCGCCTGGGGACTACGGCCCAATACAGAAACTGGCTAGGTCTGTTAAACTAACGACTGGATGTGCCAGAATTACTTCTGGAGCCAAAGAGGAACGATTGAAAGTCAGCACTCAGCTTCAACAGACAAAGCCAGAAATCTTGGTGTAATTATGGACTCTGATCTGAATTTTAACAGCCACGTTAAGACAATAACAAAATCCGCCTTTTATCACCTTAAAAATATATCAAGACTTAAAGGACTTATGTGTCAACAGGATTTGGAAAAACTTGTCCATGCTTTTATCTTCAGTAGACTGGACTACTGTAACAGTATTTTTACAGGTCTCCCAAAAAAAACAATCAGACAGCTGCAGCTGATTCAGAACGCTGCTACTCGAGTCCTCACTAAGACCAAGAAAGTGGATCATATCACTCCAGTTCTAATCTCTTTACATTGGCTCCCTGTACCTCAAAGAATAGATTTCAAAATACTTGAGTACTCAAAGTATATTATATATATATTATAATGTGTATATATATATATATATATTTTTTTTTTGGGGGGGAGGGAGAATTTTAGGCCTTTATTTTGATAGGAAAGCTGAAGACATGAAAGGGGAGAGACAGGGGGAATGAGATGTAGCAAAGGGCCACAGGTCAGAGTCGAACCTGGCCCTTGCTGCATCGAGGAGTAAACCTCTATATATACCAACTGAGCTATCCAGGCGCCCTCTTTCTCTTTTAATCAGTCTGTTATTGTTGTTGTTAGCAAGTGAAGGAGCTTTCTCAGATATATATATATATATATATATATATATATATATATATATATATATATATATATATATATATATATATATATATCTATCTATCTATCTATCTATCTATCTATCTATCTATCTATCTATCCTAGGCTATTTATTTCAGATAATTTTCATTTACATGTGTTGCAGCTGTATATTTTCAAACTGAGAAGGAAACCGTATCTTTGCGTTTTACTTTAATCAAAATCTGTTTTAATAAAACAGCTTGTGAAAAGTGGCTTTGACTTAAAAGGGAACATTTAGGCCACTTTTGTTTGGGGGCCCAGTTTGGAGGATTTTGATGCTAGGGAGTGTGGCGAGCTGGTTTAGCCAAGGCCAAAGGGGAAGAAGGCCAAATTACAGGTTTTGGCCATCTGAGGGGCATGCAACAGCAAGGGGGGGCGCTATAATACTTTGAGCCATGAAAGGTGAGGTCTCAGTTCAGGGAAGCACTTTGAGACAGTATCACTTTCTATTTTGAAATGTTTTGCTTAAAGTGTTTGTTTGGCAGCTCAGTGAAGCACTTTAAACATTTTTTATATTTTTATTTTTATATACAGTGCTTCAAATAAAACAAAGTATTTACCTACACCTTATTCTTGTATCATTTACATGATATATATGAATGTATATGGAGCGTGATAAAAAGGTGACCTTGAAATTGTGACGTATTTAACCAAAAAAGTTCAAAACCTTTGTCAATATGAACGTGCTGTACATTGTTTGATTGGTAAAATTCTCTGCAATTCAATCATTCAATTCAAAAGATGATGCTTCCCTACCTGTAGTCTGTCCTAAACGCTCAATCCCCGTCCATTCCTGGCTTAGTCCGTAAGTGTCCACAGATCAAAAGGATAACAAGGGTTTTTCAGAAGAATTAATCCAGGTTATGAATATTGTCCTGTAGAGTCCATGCTAATTGTCTGCAAACTGTCTGCTAGCTTCATTAGCCAATCTTGTTATATAAATAATATATTCTCCGTGCCCTGCACCGTGTTGCTGGATATGTTTGTTTTCTTCAGGTTGCTGCCTACACAATGAAACTATCCCCATCATTTTCTGTTTAGCTTTCACCCTGGGACAGCCCCCGACGTCCAGCAAGCGCTCCCACTGTGGAGCGTCAATATGCTGCATCATTATGGGATTATTTTTGTGTCTTTAATCCCAAACAAAACTTCTCAAGTATCAAAAAAAACACTAATTTAAGCAAAAAAATTCAAAGGTAAAATTTAAAACTTGCAAACAAAACATTTGTGTAGTCTTAAAGTATTGGTCTTTTATTTGTTTGATATTATGTCCTTTTGTCTACAGTTCCCTCTGCTTCTTTCTCAATGATCAGTCTTTTGCTCTCTCCAGCACGTTTGCAGTTTTGCTCCCAGCTTTCGCGTTTGCGAGCAGTTTTCCAGTTATTTTTTCAATTGTATGTACATTGGAAAAACGGGAAAATGGAGCTCATATTTTCGTTTTTTGGTTTGAAACGAAAAACGAAATATCGACCTGTTTTTTTTTTTTTTTCGTTTTTGGTTTAAAACGAAAAACGGATTATACTTTAGTACCCTAACCCTGCACATCCCATAATGTTTCACTAATCTACAGAGAGAAGACGATAATTAATACAGCTCCATTGAGTAAGGCACTAAGCCTTTATGATTCACATGGCAAAGTTACATAGCTACAAGTTTTAGATAACGTTAGCAGTTAGCTAACGTTAAATGCTAACTTCACAGCTTTTCTAGCTAGCTAGCTAGTAACTTAACACAATGAAACAAACGTCTAGTAACCATGCTTGCAAAGTAGATCACAGACAATATATATGATCAATACTTACACTTCATTAATCTTGTAGGAATCTGCTGTTTAGACTGGGTTGTGTATACCCCAAAATCTCTAACGGGGCAGGCAGGCAGGCACTGAGCTGTCACTCACAAATACGCCCCCAAATGCATTAGCGAATGAGGACGCACCCTCGTAAGACCCGCCCACGCGAGAAGTTTGTGTCAGAATCGCAAACAAAGACTTTGGGAGCGCAAACGCGAAAGCTGGGAGCAAAACTGCAAACGTGCTGGAGAGAGCAAAAGACTGATCATTGAGAAAGAAGCAGAGGGAACTGTAGACCAATACTTTACGACTACACAAATGTTTTGTTTGCAAGTTTTAAGTTTTACCTTTTGAGATGACACTTTTTTTGCTTGAGTTAGTGTTTTTTGTTTGATACTTGAGAAGTTTTGCTTGGGATTAAAGACACAAAAATAATCCCATACTCACTGAGCCATTTTAGAAAAAGATGTCATTGGCTATCAACACGTCAATCATGGCAGTTGTAGCCAACCACGTTCCCTTTCCAACGGTATATTGCATGATAGGAACATCCAATGGGAGCCAGTCCAAATGGATGGGCAACAGACCTAAGCCCCGCCTCCCAGAGCCAGCTGGCACATGTATGTGATTTATGTGGAAAAAGAAAATATGTTCAACAATGTTTGAATGAATGTAAAAATGTTTTGTAAGTCATTTTAAGTCTTTATTATGTACAGTGGGGCAAAAAAGTATTTAGTCAGCCACCAATTGTGCAAGTTCTCCCACTTAAAAAGATGAAAGAGGCCTGTATTTTTTATCATAGGTACACTTCAACTATGAGAGACAAAATGAGAAAGAAAAATCCAGAAAATCTCATTGTAGGATTTTTAAAGAATTTATTTTCAAATTATGGTGGAAAATAAGTATTTGGTCAATAACAAAAGTCCATCTCAATACTTTGTGATATACCCTTTGTTGGCAATGATGGAGGTCAAACGTTTTCTGTAAGTCTTCACAAGGTTTTCACACACTGTTGCTGGTATTTTGGCCCATTCCTCCATGCAGATCTCCTCTAGAGCAGCGATGTTTTGGGGCTGTCGCTGGGCAACACGGACTTTCAACTCCCTCCAAAGATTTTCTATGGGGTTGAGATCTGGAGACTGGCTAGGCCACTCCAGGACCTTGAAATGCTTCTTACGAAGCCACTCCTTCGTTGCCCGGGCGGTGTGTTTGGGATCATTGTCATGCTGAAAGACCCAGCCACGTTTCATCTTCAATGCCCTTGCTGATGGAAGGAGGTTTTCACTCAAAATCTCACGATACATGGCCCCATTCATTCTTTCCTTTACACGGATCAGTCGTCCTGGTCCCTTTGCAGAAAAACAGCCCCAAAGCATGATGTTTCCACCCCCATGCTTTACAGTAGGTATGGTGTTCTTTGGATGCAACTCAGCATTCTTTCTCCTCCAAAACACGACGAGTTGAGTTTTTACCAAAAAGTTCTACTTTGGTTTCATCTGACCATATGACATTCTCCCAATCCTCTTCTGGATCATCCAAATGCTCTCTAGCAAACGCCTTTGTTACTTTGGTCCCAGCTCTCTGCAGGTCATTCACTAGGTCCTCCTGTGTGGTTCTGGGATTTTTGCTCACCGTTCTTGTTATCATTTTGACCCCATGGGGTGAAATCTTGCGTGGAGCCCCAGATCGAGGGAGATTATCAGTGGTCTTGTATGTCTTCCATTTTCTAATAATTGCTCCCACAGTTGATTTCTTCACACCAAGCTGCTTACCTATTGCAGATTCAGTCTCCCCAGTCTTGTGCAGGTCCACAATTTTGTTTCTGGTTGCTGGCCTTTGACAGCTCTTTGGTCTTGGCCATAGTGGAGTTTGGAGTGTGACTGTTTGAGGTTGTGGAATAGGTGTCTTTTATACTGATAACAAGTTCAAACAGGTGCCATTAATACAGGTAACGAGTGGAGGACAGAGGAGCCTCTTAAAGAAGAAGTTACAGGTCTGTGAGAGCCAGAAATCTGGCTTGTTTTTAGATGACCAAATACTTCAGGGCAGATGTGTCTCAGTGGTAGAGTGTTCGCCTGCCAATCGGAAGGTTGGTGGTTCGATCCCCAGCCCTGCAGTCCCATGTCGAAGTGTCCTTGGGCAAGACACTGAACCCCTAGTTGCCTGCTGATGAGCTAGTGGTTCCTTGTACGGCCTCAGCGTGTGAATGTGTGTGTGAATGGTTCCTGTACTATGTAAAGCGCTTTGAGTAGTCGTTAAGACTGGAAAAAGCGCTATATAAATACAGTACATTTACATTACTTATTTTACCGAGGAATTTACCAATTAATTCATTAAAAATCCTACAATGTGATTTTCTGGAATTTTTTTTCTCATTTTGTCTCTCATAGTTGAAGTGATGAAAATTACATGCCTCTCTCATATTTTTAAGTGGGAGAACTTGCACAATTGGTGGCTGACTAAATACTTTTTTGCCCCACTGTATTTTCTAATAGCATAGAAGTGAGTAAAAGCATTTAGCAAAATGTGGTCACTTGGAGGTTTTGGAGAGGTTTTGGCACACCTGTAATACCAAATACTGAAAACTCCCTAGCTCCCTTTAGGTTAGGACTAGATTTCTGAAACTTTATAGGGGTCTTCTTGACAAGGTGTATAAGGCATGTGTTGTGTTCTGCATAGTGTGGCACAAAGTATATTTTAGTTATTTCTTTTTTTTCAAAAATTACGTTTTTTTAGACGGGACCAAAATGACTATTTTGAACCATGTTTGAACTGCTGTAGTGTATTGTGTTTTAATCAAATGCAAGTCATATGTCCATAAACTAGAAGAAGTTAGGTTTCAAATGAAGTCTCATACATGCATTTTGGCCTTGCAGTTCTTCTGTTATAAGCTTTTTCCTTTGGGAACGAGAAACAGACGAAAATCAGGCAAAAGAGGTGGATTTTAACAGAGGCGGAGAATTTTCACCGCAAAATAGAGGCATGCTTTCACGGGCGTTTTTTGTACATACTGCGGAATACATCATTAGGCCCACTTTACGCTTCTCCTCCCATCTCTTTATGGGAAACTCCCACTTTCCCCTTCACCCTCCCATGAATGCATATGCATGACACGGAAAAGCGCAATTTTCAGTTCCCATGACAGGCAGTCTGCGCTTTTACCTCAGTGCGGCCTGTTTGTACATACTTCGCTTTTACGCACACGTTGCGAAAGAAATACACCTGAAGTGGGCACAAAAGCATCTGGCCCTCAGAGTCTACAGCAACACTAGTAGCTAGGCGAGGCTGCACTTAGGCACAGTGGTGCATAGTAATACATGTTAACACCAGCATGATAACATGCATACATAAGTAGAGAAAGAAAACCAACTCTGCCACTATGATAAAACACCAAGTTTTATAAGTAAGTGTGACTGAAAATTTGATTCTGCTAGTTTACTTTCACATTTTATTGTTAATGGATTCACTTTTTCCAGTGTGACCAAAAATGTCTTTGCAATTGTTGCAAAAAGTGCCATGCAACTCAAATCACCATTAGAGCTGTATTATATCACAATTATAAGTGTTCTATTGTTACAATAATATAATATCAAGTAAGTATTTCAAATGCACTTTGCCTCTGCATGCCAGGCCTGTATAGAGTATACTTAAAGTATTACTTTCTGTCAGTTACATGTCATTTTAAAGTTACTGGTGATGATTAAGATAAGAGTGAGTTTATTTTTTTGTTTTACATTCCTCCTGCAGCGAGAGGCCGCCTCGCAAACCTGACCTGAGGTGAATACAGAGTGCTGAAGTTTGAATTCAAAACACAGAAGGATGTTCTCTGTCTTTCCTTTTCCTTTATTATATTGATATTTTTCTATTGAAGAATTCTATCTCTCTCTCTCTCTCTGTCTCTCTCTCTCTCTCTCTCTCTCTCTCTCTCTCTCTCTCTCTGGTCTGACACTGAACATTGCACTGTTTGTGTCTCTAGCCAGACACAAAGCAACAAGTCTATGACCCTGACTTTCCTCTGAAGCCTTTTAGATGGTGTGGTGTTGGATTTGAAACAGCATGAAATAAAGAATTTAGAGGAATACTAAGTAAACAATTTCAAAATATATTTATATATAAGTATATAAGTTTACTCAGATCTCATTTTCTGGAGTTTAGCCAGTATTTACAGAGTATAACAGAATAGTGTGTCACATAATCTCATTATTCTCTTAGAAACGTGCAGTGATGTAGAAGTTGTTGGTTATCTTTGACACAACTTTATTATTTCATTCAACATTCTATTCCTTGACACTAAAATTAATCATATACCTATTTGGGAATTGGTAACAAAAAGTACCTAGCCCCAAAAGACCCCCCAACAAATCATTTTTTTATTCTTAATCTTAGTTACTATTTTATGTACACAAGATAATAACTTGCAAATTTACAGTATAAAGGCTAATATATATGTAAAATATTCTGGAAATCCAGACTGAATTGAAAAGTTTTGAGACAGAGTGAGACCATTTCCAACTGCAATGTGCTCATCTTTAGTATTTCCATTGTATTTTGCGGGACACATTCTAATCAGTAGCTATATCATGCTGATCCTGATTCAGCGCTGCACCTCTCTGGCTGAGCCTTACTGGCTGCAAAGATGACGGGCGCTGCAACAACAAAATAAAGCTGCTGGAGGTCTGACTGCCATCAGATCCAGGTCAAACAGTATTTACACATACGTTTTATGGTTGGTCTTAGACTGGCACAGAGGTGGGGTTTGCCATGCAGGACAGTTACAGAATGTTTAAAATATCACATACACTTGCTTCCTCAGTGATCAAACCTCTGCCACCGCCTGAACTGTCCTGATGCAGTAAATATCAACAACCTCATTCTTCATGCAAGATGAACCAAATTTACTTGCAAATACTATTTGACCAGTGTGTCTGCCATAGCAGAGTCTTGACCTTAAACCTTGACATTTTGATGTCTAGTCAAAGGCAGAAGATTAGTGAGGCTAGTTCTCTGTTTAAACCAACTTTGTGGAAAATCCTCTTTGTGTGTCTTTCTCAGAGTCAGATGAGACGATTGGTTTCATCTTTGTGCATCCAATACAAGGAGAGGTCATGGGTTTTGTCTAGCTTACCACAACAAATTGAGGCAAAAACTGCTAGCCTAATTTCATCAACAGAGATAAACCTAGACCTACAGACAAGTCCAATGCTGTCAGATTAGCATGTTGTATCTTGTTAGATAGTGGGCTAATTTCACATTTTGCCCTGCAGAGTTCTAGGTAGCTTTATTCCTGGACAGACATCACATGGAGCTTGGACATTTCAGACACTCAGGAGTTAAAATACATAATGATAAATAATGATGAAAATACAACCTCACCATGTGTTAAGCAATCTTCTTATTCCTTTCTAAGGTGTTTTCTCTTTCAACTTCAAGTCCTTCAAACCATACAATGATATAGGCCATTTATTCCTACCCTCTAGTACAACCCACAGGAGCGTTTCATAAATTAACACCCCTAGCAGTGGCAGGAAATACGACCTTATATCTTAACCAGAGAACGTAACGGTTGCAGTGCTAAACACATCGTTAACGTTGTGAAGCTGTTGCAGTTTGTTTAGGTTCAGGCACAAAAACTACTTGGTTATGTTGAGGCACCAATACTAATTATTTAAGTTTAGAAAAAGATTGTGAGTAGTGATAAAATCAGACGCTACTTTACTTCCAGTTATGCACATGATGGGAACGTGACGTAGCTCCGTTTGTTCCGTAAAGTTAAACAAAAACTCACAGTTTACTTTTATTTTCAAACGTGTGTTTTTGTTACTTTACACCTCATTTATTCTTTTTCCCACCTTGAAATTCACCAAGAAGATTCCCTACCATCCTCTGTGTTCATTTTTTTAAACAACACAGAGTGTCTGAAATTTCCAGGTTCCGTAAGATGTCCATCCAGGATGTCATGTGTGGTATGGTGGTCCTCTGGCTACATAACCAGCTGCCACCACGTTAGCTACACAATCCATTGGCTTATGTTAGATTTATGTTAGACTGCAGCCAGTTTGTTAGGTAACAAGATAGTCACCAATCTGGTTTTGTTGACAGTGGAGTTAAGACAGAGGTCAAACCTGTAACGCCACTATGAGGAGATGACTTTTGACATGCTGTGTGTGCAGGCTATCAGTTTCTTCTGCTTCCACTCTTTGTGCTAAGCTAGGCAAAGCACATCCTAGATCGTTCTCTGTACCAGATGCACAGAGACTCTGGTTAAGACATAGAGTGTTGCGTGTTTACAGGAAACCTAGACTGAATGCTGTTGTGACCTAAGGAGGAAGTCATTCGACCAGGAGACAGCACCATGGACAAGAAATAGTCAAATACATAAAAAATGTCAAGGTTTCCATGCAAAGATCACACATAGAAAAGCTTGAAAAGTAAATTAATACATTGTTAATTTCTTGGTTAAGTCTTGATTTTAATAACTCACTTGTAGCATTGGACGAGTTGAGGCTTCTTGGATTGCAAAAAAAAATGTTCATCTTATAAAGCACGTTCACCTCATGTTCAGTCCTAAAATTTCAACAAAAATCTAATTTACCAACAAAGTGGCATCATTAGATTTCTCATGGAGTTTAAATGTTAAATGTCTGAAATGTGGTAAACAAGGCATCATTTCAAGATGTGGATGGTTGTTTTAAAACTGTCTTGAAAGTGAAGGATGTACATGAAACCAAATTTGGTTGAAAGGCAAATATTTCACTCCACATGAAAACCTTGCTAAGATGGACATCATTTCTGCAACAGTTTGGCCGTAATGCTCATCTTCCCACAGTACACTGGATTGATATTATTCTAGATTAGAGTAATGAAAGAGGCTGAAAGTCCGTTTACACTGAGCTGATAGTGTAAATGAACACTGCAGCTGGTTTCCTGAAGGAACAAACCCTTATCTATTTGCTAAATGGCTCAACACTTGCATATTTCAATCGGCTGCTTTTGGAGGCATTTTAGCTTTGTGAAGAGGGTGGTACTGAAAAAGACAAACTATTGGTTATCTTTCATTTTTCTATAGAGCCCAGTTGAAGCTTTATTTCTTTTTAGTTTTTGGACATTATTTTTACAACATCAAAAAACACAAGCAGTCAGGGATCTCACTTTAATTTTCAAGGTATTTCCACACCAAGTTTAAATTTATGTAGAAGATATTTACATGAACAAAACTAATCAAGTAGTTATTAAATATGTGTTTCTCTGTTGCTTCTTGCAAACCAAAGAAGCATTTTAATGCAATGGAAAATGTTTAGTTGTCTTTTGATTGGATGAATTTAATACTTTCTTTCATTTTTTTTGTTAAGAAACATGTAAGAAATAGCAATATGGCTGCTGCCCAGATGCACGACCAGAAAACTAGATAGTACACTTTTTCGTGTTCTATCTTATCACAGATTTTCAGTAAATTTGCTAAATCTATGCATGCAAATTTTCATTATTTTATGCATCTAACTCCAAAAAAAGTGTTTTCAATAATCTTGCTAAGGTGTTAACTTGTTTGCAACCTGACTCTTTGTGTTTCTTGGCCTGTCAGACAAATGATCCTTTAATGGTTTGCAATGCAGGTAAATGAGGATCTTTTGCATTACCCATAAACCCTTTTTTAAAGAGCTAAAATGCTCCTCAGAAGATTTTGAATTGCAAGTGAATGAAGCCGACCTCCTCTTAACATGGGAAGAGTGGGTTAACCTCCGTGTCTTTATCTCCTCCTCTTGCTCCTCCTCATCTGTCTAGCTCCCAGCTGGCGTTGAAGTATCTGGATCCAGCTTTCACTCCTCTGACCAACGCTCTCAGCGAGGACATGCAGAACTCCTCTAAATGGACCTACAACAGCTCTGCTTTTCTACAGCTGAAGTAGGTTACACACAGTCTCTCTCTTTATGTGGTGTTTTTTTGTCCGTCTTGAAAGCTCAGCATGATTTTAGTGCTTACAGAAGTAAGCACCAGTAGTAATGTTTTATTGAATTTGAATCCATCATCATTTTGTTTTTTACAATATAAATTAAAGTTTAACTTGGAAACTAAAAGCACTATCAAGTCAGTCAAGTCAAGTCAAATTGAAGTCTCAAGTCTTGTCAAGGACAGTGTGATGTAAATTCTCCAGTCTTACCGAAGTCTTACTAAGTCAAGTCTCGAATCAGTCAAGAAAAGTCAAATTGAAGTCGTATGTCTTGTCAGGCCCAGTGTCAAGTCAATTCTCCAGTCTTTAAAAAAAAAACAGTATTTAACCCATTCAGTCCAAGTCAAGATTCAAGTCATTTCAAGTCCATGTCCAAGACAGCCTGTATAAATTGGTTCATTGTTGCGGGTCAAAACTTAAGGCTTGAATGTTAAAGGGGGTTTAATCAGGTTTGAAGGGGCCAAAGGGTGAAGAAACAAAACAGCAACAATACAAGAAAACAACTGCAACATCAAAAGTCTGCTCCTCCGTTATTACAGAATTTAAATGCACAGCTGGTATTAACTGGTTTTACTGTGTTTATAGTTCATCAGATCTGTTCAGTACTGGGATTTCCTTTAATCCACTATTTGTCATTGTTACCAGTACATTTTGTTGTGGTCACTGTGTCAACCGTCTTATCCACGGTTGTGACTGTACAATGAGCGGACCTGTAAAATAACCTTACATTTCTTGATAAGCAACATTACAGAGCAGCCATACCTTTCAGCTCAGTAGTTCTTTCTGCCATACTATTTTTTTATTAATGTAAAGGGTACCTTTACGCAAATAGCATCTATTGATACAGATAGTTCTGGTTATATTTGGTTTAGAGATTCGGCTCTCAGATTTCTGCTGCTAGAAAGTCAGAAAATCCAGATGCAGATATCTCAAACTGGACATGAAAACTATCTATGATCATTCTTTTTTTATAATTATCTTCAGATTCTTTTTTGTAATTTTGGTGAACTGCGCCTTTAACTTTCCAATAAATTAATTAAAAATAACTTCGAAACTAAACAGGCATGTGTAATACAGAAATTAAGTTACTGTTGTTCAGCAGGTAAATGTAATATAGTCCTATGTATCGCAGGTTTCCCAAAAGGTTTTTTCATATTTTTTAATGACTTCCTTTTTATATAAAGAACTGAATGAGGTGAACTTATTGTTTTCATATATCAGGTTGCTTTAGGTTGGAAGATTAATGTTATTTTGTCCACCTGGAACAACCTACAGTCCAATCTAACACCATTGCACTGTAGGTATTGTAATTATTGTGTCCACCCCCTGTAGATTTCCCTGTACTGAGATAGTGGGTGTTATGAAACAGAAAGTTTTTAGACGGACTTGTGGATGCTTCAAGTAAGGATGCAGTAATGAACAAAAATGTATTTTTTGTATTGCAGAAAGGAGATCTCTCAATACATCGACATCCCCCACAACTTCACACTGATAAGAGACTCAGTCCGAATCGGACAGCTGATGCACTACGACTACTCCAGCCACAAGTACGTCTTCTCCATCGGTGAGAACTTCCACTCGCTCCTCCCTGCGGTCTCACCAATCATCAACAAGCACTACAATGTTTGTGCCGTGGTCGGCAACAGCGGCATCCTTACTGGCTCGCGCTGTGGAGCCCAGATCGAGAAGTTTGACTTTGTCTTCCGCTGCAACTTTGCGCCGACCGAGATCTTTAAGAAGGACGTTGGGCGGCGGACAAACATGACGACCTTCAACCCCAGTATCCTGGAGAAATACTACAACAATTTACTGACTGTGCAGGACAGGAACAACTTTTTCCTGAGCCTAAAGAAGCTTGACGGTGCCATTCTGTGGATCCCAGCGTTTTTCTTCCACACGTCAGCCACAGTTACAAGGACGCTGGTCGACTTCTTCGTGGAGCATCGAGGTCAGCTGAAAGTCCAGCTGGCCTGGCCGGGAAACATCATGCAGTATGTCAACAGGTAAGACACAGTAACACTGCAGTGGATTTATAACAAAGACCACATCTCCACCTGGTATTACATAACCTGTAATCTGTGCCTGGATAATGGCATCTTAACATGAGCCTTTGCATAGAGCTCAACAGTGACCACCTACTTTTTTAACGGTTCTGGTTCCGGAAGTGTTTTCCCCGTTCAATATCTCCATTGATGTTTCATTAAATGCTTATGTAATGAGTTTAGAGCCTGGAACCAAGCAAACAGCTACAAGATGAAATTAATTTGTCGCAAAATAACATTTTAAATACGGCATAATGGCAGCAGCTCGCTCTAGCCATTCACGGCTGCGGTGAATATTTCCATGGTAACAGTGAGTTTTACCAATCAGAGACATTGCTGTTATGCTAAGGATTGTGGGTAGTGTAGTATTCCTCCATAATATTGCGTATAAAACATGTAACATTTAAACAGACTTCTAGCCTCTAAAGGAGCAGAAACTTTCATTTCACAACCTCGAAGCTCGTGGTCAGTCTTCCTTGGATGGTTTAGACATTATGGCTGATAATCAAAATCCTTATGGAGAAAATGAGTATTATTTTAACTTCCAGAACCACACTATTTACATCTGGTATTAGTAATGTTATCTTCATTCTGCCTTCACTGTGATCAGATCTCAATATGAAAATTAGGTAGGCGGAGCTAGCAAACTCGTCTATCAGAGTGTGTCCCAAGTCAAGGTATGGGCTCTACTTATTGTTCCTTTGTGGCCTGGCTTTTCTAATTGCATTCGTATTGCAATGCATTCTGCATGCATTTACACCTGCATTTACGTATTTTTTTCCTACTCCAGATAAGATATCTATGTAGGTACAGATCAATTCTTTCAGATTGTCAACAAATCCCATTAAAAGATCAAAACCAACAGCGTACATAGCGTAAAGTTTTTGGCAAATGTTACTCATGTGCAGGGGTTAAAGTGGAATATGGCAAAAAAGACTTTTGAAACGGAGTCCGACGCAGTCAGTCCACATAACACAATGGGGCTACATTCACTTCCAGCTAACTTCACAGAGAGCAATGAGAGCAAAACAGCATCACCAATCTAACTCAGTTATAAAACACTGAATCTGCAGCATGTTACCATGGCGTTCACTACCAAGCCTGTTCGTAACCATTAAGGCTACCGACAACGTGATCTTTACCGGTTCAACTGACTTGACCAGTTTAGATAGTATGCAACTGTCCTGCTATTATTACAGAAATGTGAACTAGCCACAGACAGTTGCCTTGTGCATGAACTCACGGTGGTGCGCTGCTAAGAATGAATAGGGGAAATGCTAAAATGGATATTTGGCGTTACACTGATGTATGAAAATGCCAATAGGATTAATTTACTTATTAAGCCCACTTTAACCCCTGCTCATGTGGAGACTGTTTTCAGCCATGGATGAACAGTGTGGCTCATTGATTGTTTTAAATAGTTAATACAATGAGTCTCTATGGCACAGAGGAATAAGCTATTTATTGTTGGGTTTTGGGCTTTTAAATCGGATTTGTTGAAAAAATATAGATTTTCAAACTAAAAAAAAAATTTTTCCAGTCCAAGTAGTGTTACATATGTCATTAGGAAGTGGTCAGGGCGGATAGTTGACATTGCCTTCTTTTGACTCCTGTGCCTCTCAGTGACTTTCTGCTTGTCAAAGTGGACTTGCACACTAATAGGCCCAATTAACACCTGGTAAGGATGGTCAACACTGTCTTCTAAAAATGATAGCACACATGTTACAGATTGGTTTCTGGGTAAAGAATTTCCGGACCGGTTAGTCATCTATCACTCTCTATTTGTCTGTCTGTGTTTAAAATGCCCCTAAGTATTTATGCCCAGTTTGTAGTAGTTAGTGTGGTTGCATTGTATTGAGTTGTGCTCTATATGGCAAAGAGGAGATTTAGTCTCCAAAGCCGGATTATAAGGAAACAGCTATTCAGTGAAAAGTATGGCACAGAGCTGTAACTGTGTGTGTGGAGAGGGATTTAAGTCCGGTGCTTAGTGTTGCAGCAGCAGAATAGGCTACTCGTACAGTAACCTAATCTTCACCAATCCCATTAAGACTACCTGCTCTGGAAGAATAACCACGTTTAAGCAGCTCAGGCGGCTTTCAGCACCTCAAGGACTTTTGGAGATGGTTTTGTTGAGGCTGGTTTGGAGAGTTCCCCTCTGTGATCCAGAGCAGGATTTCCTGATAAAAGCATTAGCAGTGGGGTTTTTTTTAGATTCAGTTGCTTTCAATAGCAACCTTTTGTCAGATTTTTTTGAATGACAATTCGAAAAAGCGAAATTTGTTTCATTCAGCTATGTGCCTACATTTATGTGTCACATAAGCAAATACATGTGGTGAAAAAAATCTTAACAACATGGAATTACCTGTACTGTAATGGCTCACATGGTAAATTTGGCAAACATATAGATTTTTACAGCACTAATTCCATCAGTGCAACTACAGAGTCATGTCATACCACCCTTCTACGTCTTTCCATGACAGACCCTGGCTTTTGGACTTGTTGCTGGTAACAGTCTGGATGATCCTTTTCTTCTTTGGTCCGGAGCGCACGGCGTCCATTTTTCCCAAAAAATATCTGAAATACTGATTCATCTGACCACAGTACACGTTTCTACTGTGTGATGGTCCATCCCAGATGCCTCTGAGCCCAGAGAAGTCGACGGCGCTTCTGGACACTGTTAACATAGGGCTTCCTTTTGGCACAGTACAGTTTTAACTGGCATTTGTGGCTGTAACTACGTATTGTGATACTTGACAAAGGTTTGCCGAAGTAGTCCTGAGCCCATGTGGTGATATCGCTTATAGATGAATGACGATTCTTGATGCAGTGCCGCCTGAGGGATCGGAGATCACGGTTGTTCAGCTTAGGCTTGCGCCCTTGTCCTTTACGCACTGAAATTCCTCCTCATTCCTTGAATCTTTTAATTATGTTACGCACTGTTGAAGGTGAAATAACCAAATGTCTTTCTATCTTTCTTTGAGGAACATTGTTTTTAAACATTTCAATAATTTTCTCACGTATTTGTTGGCAAACTGGCGATCCTCGGCCCATCTTTGCTCCTAAAGGACTAGACCTTTCTTGGATGCTTCTTTTGTACCAAATCATAATTACAATCACCTGTTGACATCACCTGTTTCAAATCACATCATTATTTAACAAATTTACCTGATTACTAGCCCTAAATTGCTCCTGTCCCAACCTTGTTTGGAATGTGTTGCAGGTCTGAATGACAGGAAAGGATGTATATTTACAAATGAAATCAAAAAAAAAGTCAAAAGTACATTTAGAAATCACTACTTTCTTTTTTTATTTGTGTTTTTCATACTGTCCCAACTTTTTCTGATTTGGGGTTGTACAATGTTCTTGGTGTGGCTCATGCTAATGCTTGGTGGCTAACGATATAAGGTTAAAACAAGGCACAATGCGCTCGTAGAGTTATTTTTAGTGTAACTGTTTTGACCATGGGTTACAGCACTGGACTAACCCACGATTACATTCGCCAACGTTAGCTGTATGGGTAGTTAACTAATCTAATGCTAAGTAAGCCAGCTAGCTCAACCAGCGACTGCAGTAACCGGAACCCAGCCAGCACAAACCCCAGCGCTGGGTGCTGACTACGCTAATGGGAATAACAGAAGGTTTATTGATCCGTCGGAGAACAGACCATATCAGACGCCAGGCACCCAAAACAGCGGCCACCTCTGCCCCCACTACCACCTCCACCCCCATCCCCACCGGTGAAGTAAGTCTCCCAGTGGCGGGGAGTACAAGTAATTATGTGGGAAATTCATTTCATTCATTATAATGACATAAATAAATGTTAATGAACTTAATGTGAATTAAACTGTAATAGATTAAATCGTCCGTGAACAGTACATCGGCAATGGTGGTTAAGAATGAAGACAACTCCTATGATCCCACGCAACTTCACAACATCATCAAATGTCCGTGTTTACATCTATGGTTTCGATTAAAGGCGACCTTTAGGCTACAGGCAAAAAAATACATATTGTACGTTTAAGTGACTTACACTTCACATAATTTAAAAAGTTCCGGTTATGTTAATGTATAATTGTTCCCCTGACTTGTGCTCAACAGCTACTGGAAAACCAAGCAGCTGTCGCCGAAACGCCTGAGTACCGGCATCCTGATGTACACGCTGGCGTCCTCCATGTGCGACCAGATCCACCTGTACGGCTTCTGGCCCTTCGGCTGGGACCCCAACACAGGAAAGGAGCTGCCGTACCACTACTACGACAAAAAGGGTACCAAATTCACCACCAAATGGCAGGAATCCCATCAGCTGCCCGCTGAATTCAAACTCCTCTACAAGATGCATACGGAGGGACTGCTGAAGCTCTCCCTCTCCCACTGTGCTTAGGACTAAAACTGCAGCAGGTACAAGCGCTCCTACAAACTCCTGTCCAATGCTTCTACGGGCCAAAGTTGTCGAAATGATGAGGCAGACAAGGGAATGATTCATGTGGTTTTGCCAAAATCAAAATCTTAGCTCTGAGGCTGAGTTGGTGCAATGGGTTCTTAAAATGTTTTTAGCCCAAAAGCCCCATTTGACAAACCGTTTGTACAAAGCGCAACAGCTCAAGAGATAAGGGGTCTATTAATTTTCTAAAGCTCAAGAATCGAAAGATGTAGAGGACAAGGTTGCTGCAGCTGGACCTTTAAGCATCATTGCTCTTCAGCAGAATATTACAACCTTGAATTGTTTCATGGTGTTTTATCACTTATCACTCTTTGAACTACAGCTACAAATCAGAAGACTGACTGTTTAAAACCTACATTAGCACTGCATTAAAGAAAGCAGATTGCTCCTTAATTTCTATGAGACCACTGTGTTGGTGCAGTTTAGGTCCTGACACCACAGGCAAAAAAGTTGATAAAGAGTGCAGATCATGGATCTACAAGTAGGCAGCAACAGGAATTCTGGTCTCCTGCTCAAATCTTGGATGCACTACACCCCATCCATCACCCTAACCTCCACACCCTTATTTTCCAAATTGCTACAGTACATAAAAGGCACGCTATTTCCTGCATTGGTACTGAACGTTGGTATTGGACATAAACTATGCTTTGAAAATGTGTTCAATATGCCTCAAATGCTTTCAAACATAATTCTAAGGGATACTGAGCTGGAATTTAAATTTAAGATAATTGTATGTCAAAGGGACAATAGATGACTTTAATCGGAAACAAACAAACAGGACATACGCCAGATGTTTGTCCCATACTGAAGCACACTGATTTCATCTTTGAAGTAAGACAATAACCATCTGAGAAAATGTGAGTATTAAGAGTTTTGTTTCTTAAAAAACTGGTTGAGCAGCAAATCACAGCAAGAAAAGATCTTGAACTTAAGTCCTTATTTTCACTTTGCTGGCCTGTTCCTGTGATTTTAATATCCAACACGAGGAGTGAGACAAGAGGAATCTTAGATAATTAAAAAAAAAAGGCAACATTCTCATGGCCTTGAAATCCAATTTGTACATATTAACTAGAAATGTTTTGCATCATATCTAATAGCAGCCCTTTTATTCACAGAAGTAGTGAATACAATACTGCTATTTTCATTAAACAACGTTATTGGATTAAATTCTGGTAAAGTTAAGGTTTTGGTCAGAAGTCCACAATTGGGGCACTTTTTTGTGGTATGAGTGTTTTTCACATCCATCAAGTATGTGAATTGTAGTTAATTGTATTAATGAAATGCTCAGTGATGTTTGGTCCCCTGTGGTTTTTACGTGGGAACAAATACATATTTCTGTTAAGACATAACTTTCATCATATCCTGTAACACATTGTAATCTAAAATTTGCATCTGGGCATTCTCAAAGAAAATGAATATACAGTTTAAACTTTCAGAGAGAAGTGGTCTGGTAGTTAAAGCAAAGTTATTCTACAGTTTTCAGAGTGCAATTCACTTATATACTGTCATAAATATGGACAGCTGCACACTTGCATAGAGAGGCGAAGTCCCTCCCCTCTGGTGCACCACCATGGGAAAAATATGTTCGGTAGTAAATAGAGACAAATAATTATTTGACCCCATTTAAATTGAGCCATTAATTTACAATTTAAAAGATAATTTGCAAGTCAAAAAAATCTAAGTTTGTTGTAAAATTGTTGAAGTATAAGACTGTGAAAATACGTAATTACAAAGACTGCTCACCCCAAAGTCGCATAAGTGATGCCTCACTGAAGCTACGATGCCTGTGTGTTTCGTAACGGAATGTGACGTTACTCACACCAGCAGCGGATCTTACTCGTTCTTTCCCTTTCTGTCTGATAAAACGCCGACAAAACACGTCAAGTAAGATAACGTTACATATTTTGTGGAACATAGCTAAGCTACCTTGCGAGCATGTAAGCCGAACAGCAAGCAAGGTGACGTACATTGTGCAAGACCAGATTTGTAGTTCACTTAGCGGTTTCACACAAAACTAAGTGGTACTACTACAAACCTACGACAAACTGTGACTTTTCCACTTGCAAAACTATCTTTTAAATTAACAAACATCATACATGACTCAATTAAAATGGGATAAAAAAATTATTTGTCTCTCCCTTTTCAATTCCATGAATGTTTTTTTTTTAACCAAATAAGGTCCCATGGAGTCTACAGGAAGAGAAGGGACTTTGTCTCTCTATTTTTAATGACTACATTACTCATGACCAAAAACTATAGCGAGTCGACAACTTTGCTACCACAGCCAAACATCAAGCAAGTGCAACAACACAAGACATAGCAAGCTAGCTAATACTACTTACTAGTCCAACAGCAAGATAGCCAGCTCGGCAGCCTTTTATTTCGCAAAGTTCAACTAACAACTAAACAACTAAAAGCCAGTCCAAGATTTACTCTAGCTCGGTCACTAGCTCTCTTCTTGGCTTCCTCTGTCAACGTCCTCTTCTGTCACTCGGCTTCTGACATGATGTCCGTAGAAGCTGCTGAACCCGGTTCCGTTGCCCACTCGCCCAATTCTGTTCTGCCATGAATGCTCCCCGCCAGCATTCACCCCGCCCCAGGCCTGAAAACCTCCTTCTCCCAGCGGTCCAAAGCTCCTGTGCTAGCAGTGTAAATACCAACACTTCTCTGGTGCTCCAAGCTCCCAGTTCTGGCAGCACAGCTAACGTTGCAGTTAGCAGCAGTTAGCAGTTAGGGTTACTTTAGCTATTAAGTAAAGCTTTCTGTCCATCAGGAAATTCCGTAAATCACAGACAGTCGTGGCAGAGCAGCCAGAGGACATCAGAGTGAAAACCAGAAAACATTTTCTCCATAAAATGTGATCCAGTTTCACCAAACTCACTGGTAGAGCTGTACAGCACTACGCAAGTCTCCCGTACCTGCTCACCAAAGTTAAATGGTGCGAGAACAGGTGTTTGGAGAATGCAGTGGGACACTGACAGAGGCACCATTCTTCCTATTACAAGTCAGTATAGCATCAAAACTTTTAAAGGAACACGGCGACTTATTGGGACATTAGTTTATTCACCGTAACCCCGAGAGTTAGACAAGTCGATACGTACCCTTCTCATCTCCGTGCGTGTCGTAACTCTGTCAGACGGCTCCACCGGTAGCTTAGCCTGCTGCTTGGGCGGAGTGATATGCTTGCAGCACAAGTAGCACAGCTTTGCCTTTCTGAGAATATAGTTCCCAGTTTATATACAGTTAGAAGATGGCTGTGTCTCATGCGACCTTGTTATTTGTACATGCTGTGACTATACAAATCACAACATGTAAATAGGAACATGCTGGCGTTATTTTGTCACTTACTCGGAGCAGTAGGCTAGTTGGAGCCGGTTACCTCCAGGATCTGTGCTAGGTTAAGCTAACGGTGGAGCCGTCAGACAGAGTTACGACACACACAGAGATGAGAAGGGTATGTATCGACTCGTCTAACTGTCGGGGTTACGGTGAATAAGCTAATGTCCCAATAAGTCGGCGTGTTCCTTTTTAAGCTATTGCTTTAAAGAGTTCACCAACAAGGCAATTATATTTATCATTTTTAGATTATTTTTATTAAGGGGGTCAGAGGTCAGCAGGTAGCGAAAGAAAAAGTGAATTTCTCACGTGTGAAACACCAAACATGATAAATTCACTCATAGAGACATGGTTTTCAGGCTTATCAAATGCAAATGTCATAATTGACGTGCGTTTTTTAATGTATTCACAAATTTGCTGCAATGTGTTAATGTGACTTTTGTCACCTTTTATTTTTGTAATATAAAAATATCAGTCGGTATCAGGTAACATTTATCCAGAATGTATATTTTTGCATTTTGAATGGTATTAATGAGACAGGCTACATCCATATCGACATGTATGTAGAGACGAAGGGTAATATATACTAAAACCACATATGCTGTAAGATTGTTTTATTCATCCAATACTTGAAAGAAAATATATCTAGTCTGTATTTATTTAATTATTAAGTCATTAAAATAAATGAAATGATCAATTTGACAAAGTGAATCCTGTCTTGTTTTGAGTGGATGTTAACTGAACACTGCCATCTGTTTATAACCATATTTTTGAAGTTTGAGGTATGTTCTTTAAAAAAAGTAATTGTATCTACATTCTTGCGAAAGTTTATCATTTATCCTTTATACTTATCTATGATTAAATAAGTTATTGGAATCTGGCCCACAGTTGCAAAAATTACAAACAAGGATTTTGAGAACGGTAACACACAGGTAGCAGTAGTGGAGGGGAAAACCTGACATCCGGCATGTGTCAGGCTTCATCCTGGCAATGTACTTCCGTTGCACCAGACAAGGCAATGTGTATTACATATGACATATTTTGACGCCCATAGCACACACTGGACCTACAGACAGAAGAAGTAGCCCGGCTACAGTAGCTGGGACGTGTCAATCCTGAGAGCCAATGTGATCAAATTGCTGCTTTTTTAGAAAGTTGATATGCATTAACAATGGGAAATACGACAGTGGCAAATCCAGAGGAGATGATTCGAGTCAAGACGGTGCCAATGTGTGGGCTTACATAGAATTCAATGGGTGCAGGTGTTTTGTGTCATACGCTGCTGGTGAGTGTTGGCCTACAATGGTCCTCGGTCCATCCGTCTCTCCTTCCAACACAATATCTCTTTTGTCCAAAGCCTTGAAATGAGATGTGGATGAGAACACAAATGCTAAAGATCGCATGGATTAGAAAAGGACTGTTCATTTTTGTTTGTTTTTCCCTTCTGTGCCTTTTTGTTTCACTGTAATTGTGTATTTGACATTATTTTTTACAAATTGAACCAAAAGCCACATAATAATTTCTGTCACATTTCTTTATTTTCATTCTCTAAGAAAAGATGACTCATTCTCTTTTACAAAATGCACACATTTTACCCTCAAGCCAAAATATAGGGTGGTTTACAAAAAGCAATTGATTTCACATTTTCTATTGTATGCAGGTATAGAACTGAAACATGAAAGTAATGCAAACAGAAAAAACTGTAAAACAGAGGTGTGCTGTGTTTGTCGTTCCTCAATAAAAAGTGAATAAAACTAGTTAGATGTAGCGACCACACAGTATCATTACAGTAAAAGTCACCTCTTGTTTTACCCATTTCTACTTGTTACTTACTATATATGACATATGAGGTCAAGTTGCAGTCTCAAATATTATTTTTTATTGCTAAACGACAGTGGTCAACTGAAGCCACATGTGCAAAAATCTAACTACAGTCTGCACTACCAACAGTCACCTGAGCCAAACAGTTCACATCACCTGCATCATTAGAGTAAAAACACTAGCATCAAACACCAAAACACAAATTAAAACACTCTTAATCTTTACAGTTTGAATAATGTAAGTGACTTCATACTAATCAATATTTTCTGTAAAAAAAGAGTGAAATTCTTTAGCATATTTTTTATTTTATAACATACCAGTTTTTTTATGTAAACAAGGAGGAATGAAAATCAGCAGTTTGCTTCAATAGATATATATTTTTATTTTGTCTGTAGTAATTTATAGAATTACTGGGGGGAAAAAAGAATAGGTACATAATAGTAACAAAGAATTGTGGGGCTAATCCTGCCTCTCTCCAGCATCATGCGACAAATTTTCATCACTACATTGGATGTCCTCTCTTGTATGCACCTGCATCATCTATAAAATACAAAGTGCATTGCTTGCACCTCCATTACTTTCTGAAAAACAGTATGTGCGCAGTTTTGTAATAGTAAAGGAGGTGTTTGCAAGTCTTTTATAGCTGTGTATGTAACCTCAGACATCTTACCTGGACATATTGGTATCTTTGCTATTTTACCTGTTCACTTTTCTCTTGAACGGTACAATGTATAACTGTTTCATTCTTACTTGGTGTTTCTTTTTTTTCTCCAAAAAAAAGTCTGTCTGAGCTTTCCCTATACTGTATGTGATCACTAACTAGTCTAAAACAAGACACCTGCTTAGGCTTTCATTTGAAATTGCAATCAGCAGTGTTTAGTAGGCACCAGACTGAAATCTATTCTGTTTTGAATGTGTGGTTAACAGTTTTGACAGCAGTGTGTTAGCATTTGAACAAAGTGCTGTAAATCCACAGTGTTGTGCACGTTGTGGTTAAAGTCATGGGATAAGTGTGTAGAATTTTGAAAACTGTGTCCAAGCAATACAAAATTAGAGTTTGGTCCACATGAACTGCTGCTGTGCAGACTGTAGTTAGAGTTGTGGCTTCAGTTGTGCCCACTGTCGTTTAGCAATCGAAAAAAATTGTAATATTCATGATCACGTATTTCTCCATGAGCTTATTATGACCACAAGAGAAGATACATTAACACACACGAAAGGTGGAGTACGGCAGATTAACCTGCTGTCAGTCACCAGAGTTGCTATCATAGTATCTTGGTTTGTTTGTTATAAGTTGGTTTGAACAGGATCTGGACCAGAAGTAAAAGGCAACAATGTGTGTGTGCGTGCGTGCGTGCGTGCGTGCGTGCGTGCGTGCGTGCGCGCGTGCGTGCGTGCGTGCACCACATTGCTAATTTTTAAACAATAATTTTACCACGTTGCATAAGGGTTGGGACCCATTCTGTGACCTTTAACGTTTGTTGTTTACATTACTAACATGTCCTCACCTCACTAACATATCCTCACATTACTAACATGTCCTCACTTTACTAACATGTCCTCACATTACTAACATGTCCTCACTTTACTAACATGTCCTCACTTTACTAACATGTCCTCACATTACTAACATGTCCTCACATTACTAACATGTCCTCACTTTACTAACATGTCCTCACATTACTAACATGTCCTCACTTTACTAACATGTCCTCACATTACTAACATGTCCTCACTTTACTAACATGTCCTCACTTTACTAACATGTCCTCACATTACTAACATGTCCTCACTTTACTAACATGTCCTCACATTACTAACATGTCCTCACATTACTAACATGTCCTCACTTTACTAACATGTCCTCACTTTACTAACATGTCCTCACTTTACTAACATGTCCTCACATTACTAACATGTCCTCACTTTACTAACATGTCCTCACATTACTAACATGTCCTCACATTACTAACATGTCCTCACTTTACTAACATGTCCTCACATTACTAACATGTCCTCACATTACTAACATGTCCTCACATTACTAACATGTCCTCACTTTACTAACATGTCCTCACATTACTAACATGTCCTCACTTTACTAACATGTCCTCACATTACTAACAAGTCCTCACATTACTAACATGTCCTCACTTTACTAACATGTCCTCACATTACTAACATGTCCTCACTTTACTAACATGTCCTCACATTACTAACATGTCTCCACTTTACTAACATGTCCTCACATTACTAACATGTCCTCACATTACTAACATGTCCTCACATTACTAACATATCCTCACTTTACTAACATGTCTCCACTTTACTAACATATCCTCACATTACTAACATGTCCTCACATTACTAACATGTCCTCACATTACTAACATATCCTCACTTTACTAACATGTCCTCACATTACTAACATATCCTCACTCTACTAACATGTCCTCACATTACTAACATATCCTCACTTTACTAACATGTCCTCACATTACTAACATATCCTCACTTTGCTAACATGTCCTCACATTACTAACATGTCTCCACTTAACTAACATATCCTCACTTTACTAACATGTCCTCACATTACTAAAAAGTCTGCACATTACTAACATGTCCTCACATTACTAACATGTCTCCACTTAACTAACATGTCCTCACTTTACTAACATGTCCTCACATTACTAACATATCCTCACTTTACTAACATGTCCTCACTTTACTAACATGTCTCCACTTTACTAACATGTCCTCACATTACTAACATGTCTCCACTTTACTAACATGTCCTCACTTTACTAACATGTCCTCACTTTACTAACATGTCCTCACTTTACTAACATGTCTCCACTTTACTAACATGTCCTCACATTACTAACATGTCCTCACTTTACTAACATGTCCTCACATTACTAACATATCCTCACTTTACTAACATGTCTCCACTTTACTAACATGTCCTCACATTACTAACATGTCTCCACTTTACTAACATGTCCTCACTTTACTAACATGTCCTCACTTTACTAACATGTCCTCACTTTACTAACATGTCTCCACTTTACTAACATGTCCTCACATTACTAACATGTCCTCACTTTACTAACATGTCCTCACATTACTAACATATCCTCACTTTACTAACATGTCCTCACTTTACTAACATGTCTCCACTTTACTAACATGTCCTCACATTACTAACATGTCTCCACTTTACTAACATGTCCTCACTTTACTAACATGTCCTCACTTTACTAACATGTCCTCACTTTACTAACATGTCTCCACTTTACTAACATGTCCTCACTTTACTAACATGTCCTCACTTTACTAACATGTCCTCACTTTACTAACATGTCCTTACTTTACTAACATGTCCTCACTTTACTAACATGTCCTCACATTACTAACATGTCTCCACTTTACTAACATGTCCTCACTTTACTAAAAAGCCCTCACATTACTAAAATGTCCTTACTTTACTAAAAGTATACAAATGCAAATTTCCTCACTTTCTTAAAATGGGGGCGGCTGTGGTTCAGGTGGTAAAGCGGTCACCTACCAATAGGAAGGTTAGTGCTCCGATCCCTGGCCCTTCATTCCCATGTTGAACTTTTCTTGGGCAAGACACTGAACCCCAAATTGCTCCCGATGCTGTGCCATCGGTGTGTGAATTTTTGTGTGTATGTTTGTATATCTGATGAGCAGGTGGCACCTTGTATGGCAGCCTTGGCCACAGTGTATGAATGCGTGTGAATTGTGAATGGTTCCTGTCCTTGTAAAAGTGCTTTCAGTAGTTGTAAAGACTAATAAAGCGCTAGATAAATACAGTCCATTTACATTTTAAATATCCTCACTCTCAAGGTCTAAATCTCAAACTTACACTTTTAAACTCCCCACAAAGAAAGAAGAACAAGAGCGCATGCACATATTTTCTAAAATGCAAACAGAGATGATGTCAAGCAACAGCAGCCTGTAGGTCGATACTGTGCTGCTGGTTTTTAGGGAGTATTGTCAGAGGTCAGGGAGCGTTTTCTAAACCACTGCAAGGGTACTGGGAGGAGGATGAGTCAAAGGCAATTTTGCCAGAAATTAACAAAAAACAAAAAAAAAAATCCTCTACAGTGAAGGAATCTTTTTTTCCAAGTAAATATACTGTATACATTTGCAAACTTCTTCACACATACATTGCAAAAATAAAATAAATATGATTTATTCAAATAACACAATGATCTCTAAATCAGTGATATGTTATATGTTACTGCAACAATTAATTTTAATTAAAGTAAAATATGGCATTTAAAATGAAACTGAGATAAATGTCTTAATATCCGTGTGTGTGTGTGTGTGTGTGTGTGTGTGTGTGTGTGTGTGTGTGTGTGTGTGTGTGTGTGTGTGTGTGTGTGTGTGTGTGTGTGTATGTGTGTGTGTGTGTGTGTGTGTGTGTGTGTGTGCGCGTGTGTGTGTGTGTGTGTTAACAGTCTCTTCTCACTTGCACATACACTTTAGTTCTACTGTCCCTGAAATCGTAATCATTCACTATCTCTTCTTAGATCTGAAATAGCAATATGATCATCATGGTATTTATAGCTAGATAAGATAAACCAAAATGACTGTTACAACAAAAAAGAGAAATTAAATAAATAAAATAAGAAAGAAAGAACTCTAAACAGAATTTTTTTGTTTTAATACTTTTATTACCATTTATGTGAAATTACAGGCAATCTTTGACGTTGAAATAAAATTGTATTCTTACTTTTTCTTCAAAGTGGGGATATTAAAGGAACAGAAACAACCGTCACAAGAATGTAGGTCAGCGTGTATGTAAATGAGAGGTCAGATGGCGTGCGCCGGGGGTGGCTGACCTCTGACCTCTGACCCTTTTAGCTGCTTCATGTCAGCAGCCAGTAACAAAAGAAAACCGGCAGGAGTCAACAGCTGGATTTAAAACAGGCTTTGGTAATCTCACAGAATGGGATTATTTTTCATTTGAATTGGGCAATTTGTAAACGTTCATATGTTGGTGTTTGGTAATACATAGAATAATTAGAAGATGTTGTAAAAAAAAGAATATAATTGTATAAAAAAAAAAATTCTGCACAGACACTAATCTGTAATTCAGGTGTAATCCATTTCATAGTTTTATAGTTTTACAAACCTTTAATTTAAAAGAAAAAAGTTTGTTATGATCCAGTATCAAAGATAATGTTGGAATGATGAAACTTTATTGATCTGTGTGGGTCAAAAAGTCACTGCTGAAAAATGAGAATTAAAGAGATTTCCTAAAGTAGATCAACAATGAGCTTGACTGGAAAAAGCCAACGGAAAACTAAGGTTAAAATAAAATCAATCAAATAGCATATTAACTGGACATGTTTAACTTCACATTGTTGTGAATGTCTGAGTTAAAAGATAAAGAGAAAAACTTTATTGATTCCTTCAGGAGGACACAAGGTCACTGCAGCAGCGAAGACTGACAAATATGAACAGTATAAATATATATATAAACATAAATGAGATACACAATGAACAAATGAGAAAGTAGGTAAATAAATAAGAAGGAATGTAATAAAATAAACAGGTCAATAAATGTGCAAAAACATACATAAGCAAATCTGTGAGGAAAATCTGTGAGGAAATATTTAATTAAGCAATAACTAGATAGTGGTCATTTTTATGTTTGTAATGAAATGTACATTAATTATACAATAAATACATTTCACTAATGTGAAAATATCCATGTCTGTAGAATCAAAAGATTGAATGTGTGAATGTGTGTTTTGTCCAAAGCGACACACAAATGAGGTACAATCCAGTGGAGATATAGGATAAGCCATGTGGCTTTATGAAATGAAAGAAAGGGAAAATACTCAATTTCAGTGCAATGTTTTATATAAAGGTTTATATTTCCTTAGGACAACATCCAATAGGATAACATCCAATAGTTAAGGACAGTTAAGTTAGTTAAAGACAGAAAGTGTCCCAGAAGAAGACATTCATGACAAAGAAAGACCTGCAACAAAGACATGTCTCCTGTACATCTCTAAGCAGCAGCCAACACAAACATTCATTTATTAATACAATCAGTAGTTGATATTTGCAATTGTTTTGTATGTATCCACTGTGTATGTGTGTTTACATAAATATGTGTGTGGAGATAAAGGGAAATATATCAATTCAATATTTAAGGTCAAGTAAAGAAAGAGAAAAATGGATTCTTGGAATTTTGAAGTAAATTTGAAAAATATATAATTATCACCAATGACAAGGGAAAAAAATTAAACATTTGGTTCATATATATATATATATATATATATATATATATATATATATATATATATATATATATATATGTAAACAATATAATATTAATCCTGTAGGACATGAGTCTCACATGCAAAAAATGTATTAAAAACTAAATAAAATAAGGTAAAATTATTATCATCGCCTGACTAAATATAGGGACATAAAATCATAGAGTTGGGTCTAATCCCATAAAGAAGAAAAAAATCTTATAGAAATGAGCTGAGGTCATTGGCTGAAATGAGAAACGATCACTTGGATCACATACTGAGGAAGATATGGTGCACCTCGAACTTTACTGTGCAAATGTGTTTTGGCACATAACACAGCTCTGCTAATCTCCTGTCGTCTCCGATTCAACCATGTGGAGATCTCAAATATTAATAGAGCTCTTCTTTTTCTTCTCGCCGTCTTCGGGCCGAGAGGAAATCAAAGAATCAAATGTTGTGATTAAAAGAGCAACATGCCAGAGGACATAAAATAATCATGCAGGGAGGAGAAAGACCCCCTCCACCACACCCCTGCTCTAGTCCTGTAGTTAATAAATGATGACTGTGCTGTGATTTTGGGAATCGATTTATCAACGACACATATGATAAAACACTGTTCTCTGTGGCTTTTGAATATATTTGACATATAGAAAAATGTTGACTGAGCAGAGTACAGGTGTGCTTTTCATGCTGAGAAAATGGCTGTCGAGTAAGGAAGGTTTTAATGAGCAGTGTCAAATGTCTACACCTGGGCCAGGAACGTACCAAGTGCCTGCTAAAGCAAAGGGGATGTTTGGGGAGAGAAGACTTCTTTTATTAAATTTATTTTGCAAGTCTACTTTAGAGTTATTGAGATGTTGTTGTTGCTGTTGTCGTTGTTGTTGTTTTTCTTAGTTAAAGTTAAGATGGCAGCAAACTGTCCATCTGGTGTGCTGTCATGGTTTGGCCAGCCAGTGTATACTTTTGGTCCCTATTTGTCATTTTTATTTTAAAACTTGCGTCCTCATGTCTACCTGCTCGGCCCCCCACCAGTGACATTCACACACACACACACACACACACACACACACACTTAAAATCATTGACACGTCTTTTGATAGAAACTAGCTAAACTTATAAATGTCTCATGATGCGCATGACAATACTGTGAAAAGCACACACAAAAACAATCTGTCAAACATTATAACTCCGCAAACTCTGAGAAAAAGGTCAACAACAAATGAAGCTCTTATTTTAAATATAATCTGTAAATCTTTGGGATTTTTGTGTTTTTTGGTGTGACATTTTCAGATTTGTAAATGGCAGCTGTTTAATGAGTTTCAGTTACATTTTTGTTCAGTACAAAGCATTACAGTAAAGTCGTTGCTTTTATTCTATTCTATACAGACTGTGTACTGTCAGCATTAGAGCTGTATTCATGGTATACTGTATTATACTGTACGCACACAGTGTTCGGTAATGTTAACAAATGTCCACAGAGTAGAAGTAAAACTGTCCTTGGATCGCCAAGCTGCTTCTCTGAAAGGAAACTGAGCTCACATGGAAATGTATCACTAGTATTGATCTGAATTAGCATGAGCTGCCGCTGCCTGTGGCCATGTTCTCTCTGATGTTTGCTAAAACATATACGTGTGTGTGTGTGTGTGTGTGTGTGTGTGTGTGTGTGTGTGTGTGTGTGTGTGTGTGTGTGTGTGTGTGTGTGTGTGTGTGTGTGTGTGTGTGTGTGTGTGTGTGTGTGTGTGTGTGTGTGTGCGTGCATGCGTGTGTGTGTGCGTGTGTGCGTGTGTGCGTGCATGCGTGTGTGTCTTTGAGAGAGAGTATGTGCTTGTGCGCACTCAACTGTCACTGCTGAGTGATTGAAGTGAGTTTAATGAGGGAAGAGGACGAGTTCATTAATGATGTGAATTATACATAAAATCCTGATTCAAAATATTTTTTCACAATGTATTTTTTTTTACCTCCTTCTTGTCTAATTCCATTGAAAATACAAAAATAAAAGCGGTTCTTCTTGGATGTCCAGGGGTAAATTGATTCATAATTTTCATTTTTTAAATTGTTTAATCTGTGCCCTGTTAATTTTCCCATTAATTTCTTTCTTACTGTATAGTACAGTGGACATTCTGTGACTAAGATAAAAAAAAAATGTGTCATCAAATTAAATGTTTCCTGTGTATTTTAGATTTTAAAAAGTACTGGCATTTTAATGCAAATGTTTCAAGAGTTACATTAAATAACTGTAGCTGCTCATTTCGAACTGAGGCTATGCCCTGTATTGCCTGGCAGGGAATTTTAGGATTTTAGGAAGTTAGAGGTGTTTACATTCCACAACTATACCGCAGTAATGGTGGGTATTGTATTCCAGTGCTTCCATACTCAATGCATTTAGTTTTGAGTAATTTAACCCTTGTGTTGTCCTCGAGTCAAATTTGACCCGTTTTCAAAGTTGTTCATATCAGAAATATGGGTTTATTTAAACCAAATTGCCCAAAAATAACATGGATGCACATTGTATGGTATGGAACCCATACAGCATTCTGTATGACTACTTCTATTGAATTTTGGGTGTTTTATTCAATTTTATAGCATTTGGTTTCAAAACAGTATCCTGACTAGACTTTGACATATACCAGTCTGTAATTCACTCAACATCCTCTATCTTAACTATTAGTCAAAATAATTCATAATGTATGCTTTTTAAACTCAAAAATGAGGTATAATTATATATAAATTATGTTTAATGACCATGAATAAAAAAATAAATAAATGATAAAACATAAAATGTTTAAAAAGGCCTAAAAAAGCAACAAAAATGGCGGAAAAAGATCATGGTCGACGGGAAGACAACACAGAATCAAATTAAAAAGTTGCCTTGGTAAATTAATAAATGAAAAATTTTGGTCTATCTTTTGGTAATATTCCGAGGGGGGTGGGACTAATGACCTCAGTATTTCTAAAATCCTGGCTATGTCCCTGCATGGGCCTGACAAATCTGCAAGCAAAAAAAAAATAAAGATTATAGCCTCACACATTTTATAATACAATTTTAGTTTAAATGTCCCAAATTATACAAAATTACAATACTATTATTTATTGACAAGGTATAGGAAATAACATATTTATTCCACTAACAATGTGTTATTGATATTTCTGCAATGTTGTATTGTTGCATCAATGTTTTGCTTTATTTTGTCTCTCTGTATGATTTGTTGCTGATTTAATTATTGTATTATGGTTTATGTTTGTGTTTCTCTTGTCACTTTTAGAATATGTTGATGAAGGACTGAAGTTGAAAATTAGCCAGCAGGCTAATACTGACACATTTACTAAAATGTTGAATAATGTGTGTTGTCCTAATGAAGTCAATATTGCATATGAATATTGAATTCAATATCCTTCATTGTTTAAAAGCATGGCAGCATTGGTTAAATAATTGCGTTAGCTTCTTTTTTCTTGCTTTCTTTTTGGTGTAATATCTAAGAGTGATAATCGATCCCTTAAAAAGTCATACAACCTTAGATGTAATTGTACCTGTCACATTGTGAGATATTTTGGTTTATTATAAGTAAATAAACAATTGTATCTCATGGGCAAAATCATAAAAGTCAGATTTTGAAATGGCAGTTAGCTGGAGTTTGGCAACAGTTCAAACATGTACAATGACTAATATACAAATGCATAAAGATGTGAGATGAATGGCTGTTAAATGAGTATTTATTTAGAGCTGGAAATGCAGTGATAATGGCGTGCGGTCACATTTGAATACAGCGGGTCGACTCTGCACGCGGCCATTGTGTTCCCATTAAAAGCCGATTTCACGGCCAACAGAACCGCAACAAAAGAGGCAGCAGGTCCAAAAAGTTTGAAAAGATTGGAAGAGAATAAAGGAGGAAGAGAAAAAAGGGGTGGAAAGGAGAAGAAAAGGGTGAGAAGATAGAGGGAAGGAGGAAGATAATGGAAGTGTGCCTCACTTTTCTTAGTTTTTCCTAAATAGCTTAAGTAATATCCTTATTATATTTACATGTGTGTGTGTGTGTGTGTGTGTGTGTGTGTGTGTGTGTGTGTGTGTGTGCGTGTGTGTGTGTGTGTGTGTGTGTGTGTGTGTGTGTGTGTGTGTGTGTGTGTGTGTGTGTGTGTCTTTAAACAGTCAATCCCAGAATAGCGGCTTATCTGTAAATACACTTTATCTTTATGCATCTCTGCATTATCGAATGTGTGCATCGTCTCCACATATTTAATCGCTATAAATGTATATACATCTTTACATTATCTCTATCTATATATAGTAACTATATATATATATATATATATATATATATATATATATATGTATATACATATATAGTAACTATATATATATATATATATATATATATATATATATAGACCATATGCATCCCATGAATCTGTAGACTTATTCTAGACTTACTCTACAAATCTCTTTTGTTCTTCTATACAATATAAATACATTATCTCTTTTCATTCATACTTGTCTCTGCATATTTAATACAATCTTAATATGTATATTTTATTTTTGTGTATATCTCTACTGTGTTTGTACACATGCATTTACGATGCTTGGTAAGTATTATATCTCTATATATGTATCTGTATCTCTATAAAGCTCCATTCCATCCCCTCACATCTCTGTATTATTTCAAAAATGCATATCTATAAATGACTACCTCACTTCTTTTTATGGTCTCTATATACTGTATTTATTTCAGTGTCTGTAGTTATCTATAACTTGTCTAATGTATCTTTAAAACATATTGTGTTGTGTGTATCTCTGTGTATTGTCTCTATGTTTATAAAGCTTTGATCTATATCCTTTTATTTAAATACATTTGCATGTTTTCCTACCGATAAACGTGATTTATCATTATATACTGTATTTATGTAACTTCATAAATTACGTCAGTAGCCTATATACATGTATATAAATCTTCATAAGAGCTGAATTATCTTTACTACAGTCACTCCAAATACTATCTATATACTTATCTATGTCTCTAAGTATCTCTGTATTATTTCAAAATGTGTATTTATACATTTCAATAGCCTAAATAAAGTGTTTGTATTAAGTTTTCTCAACATGTTTATACAAATCTCTGTCAGCTCTCTAAACTGTTTAATTAAAATGCCTCTTTTATTTGTGCTAATAACTTGTTTATCGTTTTATCTACATATATAGCTCATGTTGTTTTTATCTCAAAATATGTGTGTCTACGATTCTTGAATGTATATTACTTTTCATATGTATGTCTATAAAGCCCTATTTTACCACCACATTTACCAAATAAATCTCAACATTTGGTGCAACAATTATCTTTATGAATCAGTTTTATCTCAATGAAACTCTACATCTTTAAAGCTCTGTCTATCTATCATATATTTAAATACATTTAAAAGGTTTCTTCTAAAAATATCATTCAATCAATCATTATTACTGTAGGCTAAATTATGTCTATACTGTATAATATCGTCATAATACACACTTTATATTCAACACCAAATATGGCTGCCATGAAACATCAAAACACACTGAACAGGACTCACCAGCAACCAACCACTGCAGGAGAACAAGGAGGAGGAAGAATTTGAAGCCGGACAGATGGACCCCCGTTCAAAAACTGCTGGCTCATTTAGAGAGACAGAGAGAGAGCGAGAGAGAGAGATGGGGGGGGGAAGGGAAGGAGGATGGCACTGGTTATATTGAGAAAAAAGACAGAGAGAGTCAGTGGGACAGATGCGAGGCAAAGCGGAGCAGTGTTTGTCACTAACGCTATAGATTAGCATGTGGTCTCCAGCACAAAGCTGTAGATCAATACTGCTGCTCTGTACACAGCAGATGGCCCGGGACACAGAGAGAGAGAGAGAGAGAGGAAACATACTGATCAACCAGCAGCTTTGTAGCTTTTATTCCCATTTTACAGCCGGACGCTTGCTTTGAAGCGCAGCTAATAGGACTCCCCAGGACCCACAGCAGAGGAACCTGCTCTGCCAATAACTTCTGCCTCTCTCTCTCCTCTTTTTGAAACTGTTTCACAAGTTGCAACGTGGATTCCTATTTAATAGTTTATGTCTTGATGAATCTGATGTCCTTAATTATCTGTTTGTATTCTTTTGTTGCCTTTGTCTTTAATTTCTCTCCCCCCCCCCCCCCCCCCAACAATTATGAACCAAATTGAAAGTGTGAAAATCTAAACAAATTAGGCCCTTTTTAAAACAGTAAATGGGTGATGCTGAAAAAATATCACATTGTTGACCAGTTCATGTTAAATGTCAAAGCAATGAAAATGATAGATAGATAGATAGATAGATAGATAGATAGATAGATAGATAGATAGATAGATAGATAGATAGATAGATAGATAGATAGATAGATAGATAGAAAATGATCAAAAAAATGGGAAATTACAGTGTTACA